>CM042547.1:22618867-22653867 GCA_023630585.1 Cranoglanis bouderius
GTATGACATCCACATGACAAAAAGAGTTATGTTATGAGTTGTTGCCTCTCCCTGGTCCTGCCTTGAGACACCCCCAGAGTGGTTCTTCAGAGCCCCCCTAGCATTTGCCTGAACACAAAAAAAAGTGAATTTGGGAGGAGCTCAGGCCATGCTTGGCATTGGGGTTATCATGGATACACAAGGCAATGGCAGCCATGTAGTCCTTGTGCCCAAGAAGGATGGGAGAGTCCAGTACTGCATAGACTTTAGAAAAGTCAATGTCGAAATTTAATGTATATCTAATAACACATTGAGACATTGAGTATGCCTTACTTTTACTACACACTGAATTTACCTAAGGTATATTGGCAGACTCCCTTGACTCCAGTGTCTGACAAAAAAGATGTCCTTTATCACTCTGTGAGGGGTATACCAATTGTTCACCCTTCCTTTCAGTTTGTTTAAGACCCCCATCATGTTCCACAGCCTCATGTACAGAATCATTCACCTTCACAGGGCATGCATACATGGATGATATAATTGGTATTGGCAGTGGCTCATGCAGCATTTAAGAGTGGTCCTGAGATTTTTGAGTTGGACAAGACTGGATGGGTGGAAGTACAATATCTGTGTTCCCACTTGGTCAGGTGCATCCCCAAATTGATTAATCCATTCATCCATTTTCCATACTGCTTATCCTACACAGGGGAGGCTGGGTGCCAACCTATCACAGGGCTCAATCGCTCACACACTACAGACAATTTGGAAATGCAATTCAGCCTACAACGCAAGTCTTTGTACTCGAGGAGGAAACCGGAGTACCCAGATGGAACCCTTGAAGCACATGGAGAACATGCAAACTCCATGCACGTAAGGCGGAGGCGGGATTCAAACCCGCAACCCTGGAGGTGCAAGGCAAATGTGCTAAACCGTGGCCCCCCAGTTGATTATTGGTCATTAATTGATAATTGATAATGTCAGTAACTGAGGCCTGATGGACACCCAAGACCAAAAAGTAGTGGAGAAAGTGTTGTGTCTGGTGGGATATTATCACTGGTTTGTGCCTCATTATTTAGGCATCAACAGCCCCTTGACTGACTTCACAGAAAAGGAAGCGCCAGATCCAGACTCGTGCCAGCAAGACTTCACCAAGGTAAAGTCTGCTCTTTGTGGAGGACTGCTCTTGTATTCCATGCAAGAGGGTTTCCCTTTCAGAGACGGTCCCAAGTAGAACCCCTTTAGCAAGCTAGGAACTATAAGCCACCCAAAGAACCCTTGAGAAACCCTTGTTCTGAGTGTGTGTATATACAGCATGTTCATTTTTCTGTGTCTCTTCCCTCATGTCTCTCTCCTCACCTTTCTCTGTCTCTCTCTCTCTCTCTCTCTCTCTCCATCTTGTTATCCCTCACCCCCTCCCCTGTCTCCATCTGTCTCTCTGAATCTCTTTATCTTTCTCCCTCCCTCCCTCCCTCCCTCCCTCCCTCCCTTGTTCTTGTTCTCGCTTGCTCTCTTTCTCACTCTCTCTCGCTCTCTTGTTCCCTCCTTGCTGTTCTGTGTTGTTGATCTGCATCATGGCTCTGTTGATTCTCCTCCTCAGTTAATCACAGCTTTATCTCTCCGTTATTGGACTTGATCTCTCCATCTCTTCCTCTTTTACCTGTTGGGCTTCCACTCTCTCTGTTCATCATGGATCTGTCCTTCATGGCAGCGCAGGTAACTAGCATGGTGTCTTTATTCTGATATATTTACACTAAAGCTCACATGTAATTGAAAATAACCTCATATCCGATATATATATATATATATATATATATTCTTTTTAAAATGCGATGAGTCTGAACGCCGGTTTGCTGGCAAACAGCAGGAACAGAACAGACCGAGAAACTCTGAGTAACTCAGATTTAGATTCAGTTCAAAGATTCAAGAGTTTATCGTCATTGTCTTGGACAACAAAATCACAGCGCTGCTTCAACATCAACAGTGCCATCTTAACATACGTGTGTACCTCGCTGTTATTTAATAATTAAGGATAGATTTTAAGCTTTGTTTTAGATGGGTATTGCTTAGATGGAATAATAATAATAATAATAATAATAATAATAATAATCACAAACCATTTGCATAATGGTTCTGATAGTAGCCATAAAAAAACTAGGCAATTTGTTCCAAGCATTTATTCATCTTCTCATTTCTGAATGAATAAGAGACTGGATGATGTAAGCATTGTGGGCATGGCTAATGATCTGTCTGGTCAGGTTTAGAGAAATCAGTTGAAGGTCTTTACCTCAGATTCATAAATAATATCCCTCTCTGATATCCGTCTATCATCAGGCTTCAACATGCTGAGCCCGGGGTTTTGTTTCCTGTTTATTAAGTATGGAATAAAACTTAATGAACTGACTAAATTAACTGATTATTTTCCCAACAGCATTCCCTGTTTTAGTCCCATTAACTTACCAACATTTACTTTTATTTACTATTAATTTTACATTTAAAAAAAAAAAAAAAATTACTAATGAATGATACACTGTATTTTTTATCCGTTTATAGCTACATTTAATGATGTGGAACGTCAACAAAACATGTCAGTTCCTGTTCTCACTTACGTTATAGCAGCTGTAAACAGCTGTTCCCTCACCATCCGTCTCTTTATTCTCTCTCTTGAAGTTGATAAGACGTAAAATATTCCGGAGAAACCACAAAGCGTAAACACCTCTGTCCTGAAGATGTTGGAAAACTTGAAGTTACCTCTGGAAAAAAAAAAAATGAAGCTTTACATGCATGCATGAACATGAACATTAATGACATCAGTGCAGCACAGTGACTCGTTGCCATGGCAGCAGAACAGAGAGAACACTTAAGGAGAAGAAGAACATGTTTAACAGCTACTGTTCTGTGTGAGAAATATACAGTATATTTAACACGGGCTACAGAGCTGTGTGTGTGTGTGTGTGTGTGTGTGTGTGTGTGTGTGTGTGTGTGTGTGTGTGTGTGTGTGTGTGTGTGTGTGTGTTTGTGTGTGTGTGTTTGTGTGTGTGTCTGTGTGTTACGTGATGGAAAGCATGGAGACTATTACAGATCTATACTGGTTCCACCTGGGTTTGTGTTGGTTTGTGTTGGAAAAAGTTCCTCAGAGGTGTTCTGGATATTTAAGGGCTCTGTATTTCCTAAAGGGCTCTAGGTAGAGACTTTAGGACATAAATAATTAATAAATAAATATTGTGCTATATGTAATAATATATAAATGTAATAAATTAATATGATAGTTAATATTATAATATCTTTACTTTCTTTCGGCTGTGAAACAGTTGTATGTCACACTAACAGCTTATTTAGAATATTCCCCTTCCTACAGTGTGTGTGTGTGTGTGTGTGTGTGTGTGTGTGTGTGTGTGTGTGTGTGTGTGTGTGTGTGTGTGTGTTAGACGGCAGCAGCTACTTTTCATATCAGATATTCCATATTAATTAAGGCTTGTTCTCACGCTGAACTTCTTCTCACAAACCCAAACTGCTGAATTCAAACCTGAAAAAGACTTTATGATGGTTTTATATAGAATGTGCGCTGTATATTACATGCTCTTGTACACAGCCATGTGACCTGTCACTCAAGTGCAATGTGGGCGGAGCTCCAGTAGAGTAATGAAAAACTGAATAATGTTTATTTCTGTAAAGGTTTTGACTTTTAAGCAATCAAAACCTGATTTAGCTCAAATTTAAAGGACGTAGAGAATTAGATTCTCAATAGATCTAAAATTTTGATGGTCCTAATGGTTTCTAATGTGTTTCTGATGGTTCCTGTGGGTGTTTAGTTTGACTCTGATGGTTCCTAATTGCAGGTAACTGAAGTTCATTGAAAATGCAGGTAGATAAATCCAAAGGGTTAGGCCAAATCATAATCGAAAAACAGGCAAGAGTCAGGCGATCAACAAGCATCATGACCCAGGCAAAAACCAAAGACTTGTTAACCCCAGGTACAGGACACTGAGCGTATACGTCACAACAAACCAGTGACAGTGACATGAGAGTCCTTATATACTAATTGAGTGTGTAACTGAGTCCAGGTGTGTGCAATCAGAATGATGGTGAACAAGAACATGATAGAGTTCTTGATGGCTGGGTGTTGTAGTCCTCAGCAGCCATGTTTGTAGGCCGTGTTGTACTCTGGGAGTTGTAGTTGTACACCGATTCCACCATTGACATCACACCTAATAGATTTTAATATGTTTATAATGGTTTCTAACAGGTTTAATGTGTTTCTGATGGTTTCTAATGGGCTGTAATGTATTTCCGATGCTCTCTAATGGTAGTTTTCTGGAATGTGTGGTTCCTAATAGTTTCCAAAAAGTTTAAATATGTTTCTAATAGTTCTTAATGGAGTTAAAGTGTTTTTGATGGTTTCTGTTTGGGTTTATTGTGTTTGTGATGGCTCCTAATTGGTTTAAGATGTTTCTAGTGGTTCATAACGGGTTTAATGGGTTTCTGATGGTCTCTAATCATAGTGTAATGGAATGAGTGCTTCCTAATGGTTCCTAAAGGTTTTAATGTGTTTCTGATGGCCTGTACTGGTACTGTACTGGTAGTTTAATGGAATATGTGGTTCCCAGTGGTTCCTTTTGGTTTATATAATTTTATTTCGTCAGTGAAAGAAGTTCCTATTGGGTTCTGGTAGTGTCTATTTGTAACGAGAAAATCCCTAATGGAAACCTACAGAAATCTGATGGAAACCATTAGAGATTTGTCTAATGGATTGCAGGGTTAAAACTGATTTCACTGCTAGAATAAACAATTAAATTTCCAGTGTTGTGAAAGTCAAAGCCTGTTCATCTGTCCCGTTGTTTTGGTCCCCATTTTCCTTATATGGTCATTGTTTCCTGTTCTCACTTCCCTGTTGCCATGGTAATTAATGATACTCACCTGGTTTACTGGTCTGTTTAACCCCTTTAGTGTTTCCTTCACATTGTTTCACACGTTTTTTTTTTTTTTTTTACACGTGTTTTAAACACAGTGCATGCATTTTTACTTTCACGTGATTCTTTTTCCCCACGTGATCTTTAAACGTGATTCCTTTATTTTCACGTGATATGTATACATGGTTCATTTAGTTTCACGTGCGATTTTTGAACGTGATTTGTTTACTTTCACGCCTGATTTGTTTTGTAATTCGTTTATTTTTGCATGTGATTTTTACACGATTTGTTTATTTAAACATGTATTTTTTTGTATAATTAAGATTCGTACTGGACATTTTTACTTATTTTAAGCTTAAAACTTTTATTTTATTTTATTTTTATTGTAGTAGCAGATCATTTTACTTCTATCAAGCATTTATTTCTATAAAGAAGTACATTATCTTCTAATAGAGTAAAAATTATTTAAAGCTTGAAATTAATAAAAAAACAAAACAAAACAAAAAAGAACGGTGAGAAATAGGTTTAATAATCTCCTAAGGTCTTAATGGGCGTGTGTGTGTGTGTGTGTGTGTGTGTGTGTGTGTGTGTGTGTGTGTGTGTGTGTGTGTGTGTGTGTGTTCAGGTGGGATTGCAAATAGGATATGAAAGGAACCTGACACAAACACAAACTGTTTCTGACATTGTTTTTACTGATTCACACACACACACACACACACACACACACACACACACACACACACACACACACACACACTTCCCATCAGTGTTTTTACAGTTTTTCTTTTTCTTCTCTTCTTAATCTCTTCTCCCTCATTTTGCATCACCATCAGTGAATATAAACACAGACTCATCCACTAATCCTTGGAGTCTTGGTGGCATAAACATTAAAACTGAGCTAAATATTAATATAGTTGGTGTAGGTAAAAACAAAATAATAATATTAATAATAATAATGAATCTGGAACATTAAAAGTCTGTGTGTACACTACATGCGTTCATTGTTTCTAAATTGCAACGATATAGAGATATACAGACGATGTTTAAAACGGTTTTTTGGCTTTAAAACAATAAATCCTACAAAAATCTCTTATTTCTGCTTTCCATCATTTCAGATTCATTTTGGGGCAAAAATTAATGAGGGATTTTGAATGATCTGGATGTGTATTTTAACAGTTCGTACAGACAGTGTTAGCATTTTATAAAATACTTATTAAAATGAATGACTCTTTATGTTTATATGTTTATATTATACACGTTTCCTCCCACACTGAGTACAGCATGAATCCTCACATCAATACGACGCTGAAGAGCATTAACTCTTCAGTTTAATTAGCTCATTAGCGCATTTTGATTTCCGTGTCTAAAACAGAGGCGTGTCTCAGTCATGCACAGTTCTAACTTAAGCGCATGTTTCTTGCGTGAGATCGGCTGGAGTGAGGAGCAGGATTAAGTTTAAAGGTGAGTGCTTGTGTTCAGAGGCAGTCATCTAGACGCTGTTGAAAAACCCAGTCTCAGATTAAAGAAAAATCTGGCAACCGTAATCCACTTAAGCACCTGCGTAACCTGACTCTGAATACGAGGAACTTTCCACATGTAAATAATGACATAATTTTAAGACTTACCATGGCCCTTAATGCTTAATATTGTACATAGAAAACAAAGCAAAGTGATTAAGATTATATTATTAAAACTGATAAACAGGGCTATTTCTAAGCATAGGCGATCTAGGTGGTCATCTAGGGTGCCACCAGCTTGGGGGTGCCAGTGAGCGCCCCAACGCCCCGCCCGACCCTCACACCCAGAAGAAAGAGAGTACATTATTATTATTATTATTATTATTATTATTATTATTATTATTATTATTATATAAGTAAGTTATTTTGTTTTTTTCTTCTATTTTTAATCAGGTAACACTTTATGATTGCATGCGATTATTTATCTAGTATCCCTGGAGATAGGGAGCGCTGTTAGGAAGAGAGATAGAGATGTACAGAGGGGCGAGTGTCCGTGCCTGACCGGTCTTTCATCATGAAAAGTTCAAAGCCATCGGGGGCTCAGTATCGCAAAAAGAAAAAGAAATATAAAGGTATGCAACTAGTCTGTGGACAGTGAAGACCTTTTTTGCTGCCTAGAGCCCTGCTGATAAACCAGAAACACACTGCTCCAGCTCCATAGAGGAGACCTTCAAAACTCTGTGAAAGTAAAATCTAACAGTGTGGAATGTGGAGTGTAGCACTTGCTGGAAATTATTCTGAAGGCTCTGTTATTTTCTGTACTCCATGGGTTTTTAAACAAACTTGACATGACGGATGATATCGAAACGCATTTTGTATTTTTTGGATTTGAGAAATAAATTCATTGCGTAAGCGGAGTGTATCATTTTTCTCACTTGGCAAAGTTTTTTTTTTTTTTTCTTTTTTTTTTTTTTTACAAAATGAGTCAGGACACAATCCAAGCACTAAGCTAAGGTGAAATGTATTGCTGAAGGCCCAAAAGTGGCCCTCAGACAGCTCTGGGACGTGACCTCACAACCTTCTGGTCACTGGGCTGGACAGGAACAGCTGCTACACTGACCATATGTCATATTTAGGAGGTTCTGAAGTCAGACTCAGAGTTTCAATTAAACCTTTTCTGTATTCTAAGATCTGCCAGTGGTTACCATAGCAATTCTGTGTGTGTGTGTGTGTGTGTGTGTGTGTGTGTGTGTGTGTGTGTGTGTGTGTGTGTGTGTGTGTGTGAGACAGAGAGACAGAGAGAGAGAGAGAGAGAGAGAGAGAGAGAGAGAGAGAGAGAGAGAGATATGAAGGCAAGTCCCAAAGCTCAGAATGTCAGATATTTTTAGAGTGATGTGACTGTGTTTCAGTGTATGTTCAAATAGTCAGACATTCTACTGCCTCATCAGACTCAATACTACACCATCAGACTCACTACAGCCCCATCAGACTCACTAGTGCCCCATCAGATTCATTACTGCCCCATCAGACTCACTAGTGCCCCATCAGATTCATTACTGCCCCATCAGACTCACTACTACACCTTCAGACTCACTACTGCCCCATCAGACTCACTAGTGCCCCAACAGACTCATTAGTGCCCCATCAGACTCATTACTGCCCCACCAGACTCATTACTGACACATCAGACTCACTAGTGTCTCATCAGACTCACTAGTGCCCCATCAGATTCATTACTGCCCCATCAGACTCACTACTGTCTCATAAGAGCCATTTGTGTATTTTCATTACATTTAGTTTGATATGATGTAATTATTTGTATAAACTTTATTGCTTGTATAGGTTTATTTCCATGTTCTAATTGCCTCGTGGATTCATCAGACTCACTACCTCAACATCAGACTGACAGGAAGGTGTTTATATTGATTACCTGAACATCCTCTCTTTGGTTCTTTTACGGTTTCTTTTTTTTCTTCTCTTTTTTGGAGCGTATAAATCACAGGAAGAGACAGACCCTAATTCATCACTATCAGGACAAACACACACACACACACACACACACACACACACACACACACACACACACACACACAGCCTCAGCACTGTTCTCTTAGAATAATGATGAGGATCAGAAACAATGAAAGTCATCGCTCTGGAACAGAGGAATAATCACATTCCACCATCCATCAGGGATCAGCTGTGACATTAGCATTAGCAGGTTAAAGAGATCAGAGTGACGGATTTAACCCCGGATTTACCCCGTCTAATGTATTCCGTCTGAGAATCATACAGACGGTGTGAACATTGTGCTCGGAATGAGATGTGTCTGGAACAAAAACATCGTAACAACAGGTTATAATTTTTATCCATTAAAATACACACAGTATATTTTATTCATTTATAGGTAGATGTAAAGTTGTGGAATGTCAATGAAACAAATTAGTTTCTGTTCTCACTAATGTTATAGCAGCTATAAACCGCCATTTCCTCACCAGCCTCTCCTTTTTATCTCTCAAACTTTAATCAAACTCAAACCACTGCCCCATCAGACTCATTACTGCCCCATCAAACTCACTACTGCCCCATCAGACTCATTACTGCCTCATCAAACTCACTACTGCCCCATCAGACTCACTACTGCCTCATCAAACTCACTACTGCCCCATCAGACTCATTACTGCCTCATCAAACTCACTACTGCCCCATCAGACTCATTACTGCCTCATCAAACTCACTACTGCCCCATCAGACTCATTACTGCTTCATCAAACTCACTACTGCCCCATCAGACTCATTACTGCCTCATCAAACTCACTACTGCCCCATCAGACTCATTACTGCCTCATCAAACTCACTACTGCCCCATCAGACTCATTACTGCCTCATCAAACTCACTACTGCCCAGTCAGACTCATTACTACCTCATCAAACTCACTACTGCCCCATCAGACTCATTACTGCCTCATCAAACTCACTACTGCACAATCAGACTCATTACTGCCTCATCAAACTCACTACTGCCCCATCAGACTCATTACTGCCTCATCAAATTCACTACTGCCCCATCAGACTCATTACTGCTTCATCAAACTCACTACTGCCCCATCAGACTCATTACTGCCTCATCAAACTCACTACTGCACCATCAGACTCATTACTGCCTCATCAAACTCACTACTGCCCCATCAGACTCATTACTGCCTCATCAAACTCACTACTGCCCCATCAGACTCATTACTGCCTCATCAAACTCACTACTGCCCAGTCAGACTCATTACTACCTCATCAAACTCACTACTGCCTCATCAGACTCACTACTGCCCCATAAGACTCACTACTGCCCCATCAGACTCATTACTGCCTCATCAGACTCACTACTGCCCCATCAAACGCACTACTGCCCCATAAGACTCATTACTGCCTCATCAAACTCACTACTGCCACATCAGACTCACTACTACCTCATCAAACTCACTACTGCCTCATCAAACTCACTACTGCCACATCAGACTCACTACTGCATCATCAGACTCACTACTGTCCCATCAGACTCACTATTGCCCCATCAGACTCATTACTGCCTCATCAGACTCACTACTGCCTCATCAGACTCACTACTGCCCCATCAGACTCATTACTGCCTCGTCAGACTCACTACTGCCGCATCAAACTCACTACTGCCCCATCAGACCCATTACTGCCTCTTCAGACTCATTACTGCCTCATCAGAATCACTACTGCCCCATAAGACTCATTACTGCCTAATCAGACTAATTACTGCCCGATCAGACTCACTACTGCCCCATCAGACTAATTACTACTGACTCATTACTGCCTAATAAGACTCACTACTGCTTTATCAAACTCACTACTGCCCCATCAGACTCATTACTGCCTAATCAGACTCACTACTGCCTTATCAAACTCACTACTGCCCAATCAGACTAATTACTGCCCCATCAGACTCACTACTGCTTTATCAAACTCACTACTGCCCCATCAGACTAATTACTGCCCCATCAGACTCTCTACTGCTTTATCAAACTCACTACTGCCCTATGAGACTCATTACTGCCTAATCAGACTCACTACTGTCCCATCAGACTCACTACTGCTTTATCAAACTCACTACTGCCCCATCAGACTCACTACTGCCCCATCAGACTCAGTACTGCTTTATCAAACTCACTACTGGCCCATCAGACTCACTACTGCCCCATCAGACTCAGTACTGCTTTATCAAACTCACTACTGCCCCATCAGACTCACTACTGCCTCATCAAACTCACTACTGCCCCATCAGACTCATTACTGCCTCATCAAACTCACTACTGCACAATCAGACTCATTACTGCCTCATCAAACTCACTACTGCCCCATCAGACTCATTACTGCCTCATCAAACTCACTACTGCCCAGTCAGACTCATTACTACCTCATCAAACTCACTACTGCCTCATCAGACTCACTACTGCCCCATAAGACTCACTACTGCCCCATCAGACTCATTACTGCCTCATCAGACTCACTACTGCCCCATCAGACTCAGTACTGCTTTATCAAACTCACTACTGCCCCATCAGACTCACTACTGCCTCATCAAACTCACTACTGCCCCATCAGACTCATTACTGCCTCATCAAACTCACTACTGCACAATCAGACTCATTACTGCCTCATCAAACTCACTACTGCACAATCAGACTGACTACTGCTTCATCAAACTCACTACTGCCCCATCAGACTCATTACTGCCTCATCAAACTCACTACTGCACAATCAGACTCATTACTGCATCATCAAACTCACTACTGCACAATCAGACTCATTACTGCCTCATCAAACTCACTACTGCCCCATCAGACTCATTACTGCCTCATCAAACTCACTACTGCCCAGTCAGACTCATTACTACCTCATCAAACTCACTACTGCCTCATCAGACTCACTACTGCCCCATAAGACTCACTACTGCCCCATCAGACTCATTACTGCCTCATCAGACTCACTACTGCCCCATCAAACGCACTACTGCCCCATAAGACTCATTACTGCCTCATCAAACTCACTACTGCCACATCAGACTCACTACTACCTCATCAAACTCACTACTGCCTCATCAAACTCACTACTGCCACATCAGACTCACTACTGCATCATCAGACTCACTACTGTCCCATCAGACTCACTATTGCCCCATCAGACTCATTACTGCCTCATCAGACTCACTACTGCCTCATCAGACTCACTACTGCCCCATCAGACTCATTACTGCCTCGTCAGACTCACTACTGCCGCATCAAACTCACTACTGCCCCATCAGACCCATTAATGCCTCTTCAGACTCATTACTGCCTCATCAGAATCACTACTGCCCCATAAGACTCATTACTGCCTAATCAGACTAATTACTGCCCGATCAGACTCACTACTGCCCCATCAGACTAATTACTACTGACTCATTACTGCCTAATAAGACTCACTACTGCTTTATCAAACTCACTACTGCCCCATCAGACTCATTACTGCCTAATCAGACTCACTACTGCCTTATCAAACTCACTACTGCCCCATCAGACTAATTACTGCCCCATTAGACTCACTACTGCTTTATCAAACTCACTACTGCCCCATCAGACTAATTACTGCCCCATCAGACTTTCTACTGCTTTATCAAACTCACTACTGCCCTATGAGACTCATTACTGCCTAATCAGACTCACTACTGTCCCATCAGACTCACTACTGCTTTATCAAACTCACTACTGCCCCATCAGACTCACTACTGCCCCATCAGACTCAGTACTGCTTTATCAAACTCACTACTGCCCCATCAGACTCACTACTGCCCCATCAGACTCAGTACTGCTTTATCAAACTCACTACTGCCCCATCAGACTCACTACTGCCCCATCAGACTCACTACTGCCCCATCAGACTAATTACTGCCCATCAGACTAATTACTGCCCATCAGATTCGTTACTGCCTAATCAGACTCAATAAAGTTAGTAGACTTGAAGTTAATGAGACAAAATCCACAGCTTTTCATGATACAAAGAAACCGCAAAGAAGCGTAAACTTTTCTGTCCTGAAGATAAAGTTACAGCTTTAGGTCTGACTGTTACAAAGCACTGACACTGGAGACTCCTTTCATAAATGTTACATAAACATCTCTTTACTTTAAGAAAACTTCACCGTATCAACGATTAGACGCCCCTAGACGTATTAGAATGAGTGCATTAATATAAACCTGTGATTTGATGCTGCACTACTGTCAAAGCTGCTGTTATAGAGAATTAATCAACGCCTTCTGACCAATCACAACCCAATCACTGTGAGTGCAGCAGCTCTGGAGAGGATATTTTTTCATTCTTTAGTTCGGTGTTGAATAGTGGGAGAATAATCGAGGGTTAAATCATAACGGAAGCACTCGTCTGTGTGTAAAGGTCAGATTCTGTCATCATCATGTTTGCCGATGGCGTAAAAGCATTGTGATTCATCCCTGACCTCTTCATCCCTCCATCTCAGATCCCCGTGATGACGGGCGCCTTCATGGACTCATCTCCGAACGACGACTACAGCACGGATCACTCGCTCTTCAACTCCTCGGCCAGTGTCGCTCTTCACCAGCAGGAGGCACCGCAGCGGGTTTCCCGCGATGCCATCTGGCTCTGGATCGCCATTTCTGCCACCATCGCAAACATCGTGGTGGTCGGCGTCGTCTACGCCTTCACCTTCTGAATTTAGGAACTTTGGGAAATAAACGTAGGTTCACGCTAGACATCCTCTTTCTCTCCGTATGTCTCTTTTTATTTAAATACAAATTGAGGTCATGTTTCCGGCTGCATCTGCTAATTTCCTTTCTCTTTGTTGTTGCTGCTATGAGGCTATGAGGAAGTTTAATATCATTTTTTTAAACAGTTATCACACTTTACATGGTGGACTTTCAGACAGAAGTGATTTACTGATGTAGTGTGTTCGGCTACATGAAGAAGATACATTAACCCTCTGAAATTTGTACTTTTCAGACCTGTAGAGCAACAGACTGCTTATTTGTTCTGGATTAAAATCATAAAACCAGTCAGTAATCACGTTAATCACGTTAATCACGTTAATCACGTTAATCACATGACCCATTCAGGTGAAGCCAATCCAGGATCCCGTTTCCATCTGCTCATCTCATACAGTACGTCTCGTGTCTGGATTATATTCTGATCAGTTTTTTAACAACATGCATTTACACCTCACCGTTCACTCAGACTGAAATCTGATTGGTCCGTTAGGCGTTAATATGCAAATTAGCTCATTACATTCATACACCAGCTTCTTGTGTGGTTCCTTTATATGTAGTGGTTTAATGAATATGATGATTTGCTGCATTAAAAAATTGTGCTTTTTGTTTATTTGTTAAACGCGGTTTAGAGAGACTGTCTATGCATGTCTATGTGAATTGTGAAGTGGTTCAAATGATCAGATTTAGATCAGATACAAAAAGGTTTCATAATCCTGATACTCAAGACACAACGGAGTGTAAACAGGGTCCAACTCGATTAGGAACATAAAATATACAAATATCAAAACTTTGTAAAAAATATAGTCACTAAAATGTGTTTTTCACAGCAATAGTTACATTTGTATGCTTTACTAGTGTGAGGGATTGATGAACATTAGAAACTCTGATGAATAAACGTAATAAATAAACACCTTTAGTAGGTGCAGCGCAGCCCAAAGTGCTTTAGGAAAAAAAATGTTCCTTTCCTTTTCTTTCTTTCTTTTTTTTTTTTTTAGTCCTAGAACAGCGTGTGTAAGCTATGAGATTTAACACACAAGGCTTTGTGCTGGTTGGAATAAATTTCCAAGCGCTGCCAACTCTGTAGAACTAAATTTGTCATCTACTAAGTGCTTTACAGTAAAAAAGAAAGTAATAGCAATCACTCATTTCAATTTTTAATTTTTTTTTATTTTTTGGGGACCTAAATTCAAAACCCGATACAGGATTTACCATAATTATTTATTTATTTATTTATTTATTTAATTTTTTTAATGCACATAGTTGTTCAGAGTTCTTGGGCACGTATATATTGTTTTATTATATGAATTAATTTTTCTTTTTTATACTTGATATACAGAAGTTATTGCAAAATGACACCACACAATTCTGCACTAACATTTAGTGCCGATCATATCAATTTTTTTTTATTTGTTTGTTCATTATTTATAAGGACAGGGTGTTGATGTGCCATATTTAATATAGTATATTTATTTAGCATTTAAAATATTTTTGTTGTTGTTGTTGTTTTTGTTGTCGTTGTTTAAAGTGCAGTTTAGCCTTGAGGTTATGACGGTATTTTTTAATGAGTCGTAATGACTTTCTGTTCACATTTTGAGAGAAATTAAACTAATAGAAGACTAATTTGTGTAATATTTATGAATATTTTGTATTGGATATTTTCACCTTTAGTAGGCTAACTGTGTATGTATGTATTTTTTGAAGCTTTAAATGTATAAAATACACAGAATGCTATTTTATCTTTTTTTTTTTTGTCTCTGCTCGACTTTGTTGATGAATTTTGATATAGAAATTAAATCAACATTATAATCAAGTCTGAAGTGTTTATAGACTGATTTCTCTGATGTACGTTATAACAGGATATTTCTCCGCCGCCCTGCTGGTGACCGGTGGAACTGCAGCTGTAATGTTTTTTCTCAGATCGCAGACCTTTTCAGCAGCGGAAGCCTGTATTTGTCAGATATACGTTACAACACCGTGAAACTCTTTTCTTCGTATATCCAAGCTTGTTAGGAAGTCGGGTTCAGAGCGCAGGGTAAGCCATGATACAGCGCCCCCTGGAGCAGAGAGGGTTAAGGGCCTCGCTCAAGGGCCCAACAGTGGCAGCTTGGCGGTGCTGAGATTAAAACTCACAACCTTCTGATCAGAAGTCCACTAGACATTGAGTGTTGGCTGTGGGCTATAACTGGTGTAGCTCAACATAAATAGCTAAATAGCTACTCATCGCTGTATAAAATAAGATATTTAAGTATTAAATGTGTGGTTATAGCACGTTAATCTCTTTAACTCTTCTGTTATTCACCGTCTAACATCACAAATATCTTTACCTGTCTGTTCTTTTAAAATTTCACCAACCCAAGACATACAACCCACGCATCATAAATCGTAAATTAATTCTTTGCTGGAGAGCGCTGCTGCTACGACACTTGTCCAAAATCCACCAATAGGAGGAGAGCAAACTCACGGCACAGCTACAGATAAGGTAGCGATGATGAAGAAACGGAAAAAAAAAACATCTCCTCGAGCTCACTGTGAAGAATGTGTGTGCTTCAGCTTCAGCGTATTTTCTGACACAGACACACGTGCCATCACACGGTCCGTTACAGAATTCACTACACAGTTTATTGTACAGGATCTCATACAGCGTGACGAGGAACCATCTTCGATAATCAATAATCACACAGTCTAAAACCAGGTTTAGAAAAAGACTCAGCTCGTACACAAGCTGTTAAAATGCATGTAGACTGAAAACAGTTGTCATTTAGGGTCCAAACCAGGACGAACCGAATAATCAGGACACACCAATAATAAGGAGGTGGGATTCTGGTCAGTTATCTGATTATTAAAGAGATACGGGAGGATGTGGTGTGTAAATGTCACGGCGGTGCTGTGTGATGAGACCGAACGCTGCTGCAGGACGTCTCGCCTCCACACATTCGCTTTGTGTCTCTACGATCTACAGACATGTAGATGTGCTCGGCCTTGCAATGACTTTGTGGGAGAGGAGACGCCGGTCGCCATAGCAACTAGAGTGAAGTGGCTCTCGTTTCAGCAACACACACACACATATATACACACACACACACACACACACGCACACACACACACACACTCATAACCCGACTCCCCACTGACGTCATCACGTGCTTATGCTGATGAGGGAATAAAAAGAAATGATTCCTTATCGTGAAAAGGTTAAAGGTCACCGATATTAAAGATTAAATATTAACTACTTGATATGAAACATTAAATATTAAATGCACCACCAAGATCTGCTTTAATTGCATCATAAATATTACTCATTAGCGATGATAAAAAATTGCCTTAACTCCAGATACGAGTTATTATTACGTGTGTTATTACGCTCCTCTGTGTGTGATGCGTTATCCTCCCTACTGCTCTCAGCCAATCAGATCGCTCCGTGCTGCACTCACATTAGTGTACGATGGTGGAGAAATAACACATTAAAAAACTCACTTATAAAGAGATAAATCAACAATTCTTTGAGGGGTGCCTAAACTTTTGCTCCCAACAAATATTTATGTACAGTTTTTGATTTCTGGGGTAAAAAAAGAAAATAAATAAACAAAAGATAAACTTAAATAATTAAAAAGTTACGCTAATAAGACGTGAACGTTAATAAAGCTGGATATGTATATAACTATATACCTGTAGCTCTACTTATATAACTTTTCTCAAGTCATAAATTTTAGTTGAGTTTACAGAATATACATTATACATAAACATACACTTTATTTATCAGCATAGAAATTTTACATATAAGCAGTTGTTCTTTAATTTCTTTATAAATTAATGAGATATTGGTGTCTAATTAAACATCTCATTGTGCTGCTGAACAGAAAATAAACAGCACATTTAACAAATATACAAATAACACAAAACACAAATAAGGTAGTGGACTCTAGTGAGAGGCTGTAATGTAATGTTTATAGTAAAGAACCATTAATGTAAACAGTGAATATAAAGCACAGACAACATACACACTTAAGTAGGGGTGCTGATTAGGGGTAACACAGAACAGGTGTGAGTGCTCAATGAGACATGTGACATGTAGGGGCTGATGGGTAACGTAGTCAAGTGCCGATTTTAGCATAACTATGACACGTCATTATTTATTGTGATTTTTATTTTGATGTTGTTTTTGATTTGTTTTAAAACATTAAAAATCTTTTGTGAATTGTTTATGTTGTGGTGGTTTTTCTGCTTGATTCGATTCACCACATTTTTCAGCGATAAAAATATTTTATTGATATTATCGGTTACAGAATTATTTGTCAGTTTGACAGTTTAGGGAAATATCAATCAGGATTTTCTTTTAGATTCAGTTTAGAGTGGTGAAAGTAGAATTTTCTATATTTCTGCATAAATGTGACCTAAAACATCATCAGATTTTCACACGAGTCCTAAAAGTAGATAAAGAACCCAATTAAACAAATGAGACAAAATTATGTATACTTGGTCATTTATTTATTTAGGAAAACAATCCAATATTACATCTCTGTGAGGGCAAAAGTATGTGAACCTTTGTTTTCAGTATCTGGTGTGACCCCCTTGTGCAGCAATAACTGCAGCTAAACGTTAGCGGTAACTGTTGATCAGTCCTGCACATCGGCTTGGAGGAGTTTTAGCCCGTTCCTCAGTACAGAACAGCTTCAACTCTGGGATGTTGGTGGGTTTCCTCACATGAACTGCTCGCTTCAGGTCCTTCCACAACATTTCTACTGGATTAAGGTCAGGACTTTGACTTGGCCATTCCAAAACATTAACTTTATTCTTCTTTAACCGTTCTCTGGTAGAACGACTTGTGTGTTTAGGGTCGTTGTCTCGCTGCATGACCCACTTTCTCTTCAGATTCAGTTCACGGACAGATGTCCTGACATTTTCCTTTAGAATTCACTGGTATACTTCAGAATCCATTGTTCCATCAGTGATGGCAAATCGTCCTGGTCCAGATGCAGCAAAAGAGGCCCAAACCCTGATACTACCACCACCATGTTTCACAGATGGGATGAGGTTCTTATGCTGGAATGCAGTGTTTTCTTTTCTCCAAACATAATGCTTCTCATTTAAACCAAAAAGTTCTATTTTGGTCTCATCCATCCACAAAACTTTCTGGCTTGTCCACATGACATTTAGCAAACTGCAGAAGGGCAGCAATGTTGTTTTTGGAGAGCAATGGCTTTCTCCTTGCAACCCTGCCATGCACACTAGTCAGAGGCCTTCAGTTGCTTAGAAGTTACTCTGGGTTCCTTTAAGACCTCGTGGACTATTACACATCTTGCTCCTGGAGTGATCTTTCTTGGTAGGCCACTCCTGGGGAGGGGAACAATGGTGTTGAATTTCCTCCATTTGTACACAATCTGTCTGACTGTGGATTGGTGGAGTCCAAACTCTTTAGAGATTGTTTGTAATCTTTTCCAGCCTGATGAGCTTCAACAACTCTTTTTCTGAGGTCCTCAGAAATCTCCTTTGTCTGTGCCATGATACACTTCCACAGACATGTGTTGTGAAGATCAGACTCTGATAGATCCCTGTTCTTTAAATAAAACAGGGCGCTTACTCTCACCTGATTGTCATCCCATTGATTGAAAACACGACTCCAATTTCACCTTCAAATTAACTGCTAATCCTAGAGGTTCACATACTTTTGCCACTCACAGAGATGTAATATTGGATCATTTTCCTCAATAAATAAATGACCAAGAATGATATTTTTTGTCTCATTTGTTTAATTGGGTTCTCTTTGTCTACTTTTAGGACTTGTGTGAAAATCTGATGATGTTTTAGGTCATATTTATGCAGAAATATAGAAAATTCTAAAGGGTTCACAAACTTTCAAGCACATCTGTAAATCACGTCTGAAGATACACTTTTATCCAAATGCCAACGTATAACAAACTGTTGGAACTTAACTTTTCTGTAAAGGCTTCACACGGCAGAATTGATTGTTTATGTGTAATATCTACAGCTAGGTGAGCGCCCCCTAGAGGAGCTTCACTGTACATTTTACTGTGGAACTGTTTGTGTACCACAGCTTCTGTAGTCTTTCATTTTCTTCTGATTCTGTCTATTAATCTTTTTATCCCAGGCCTTAACTTCAACAGTAAAATGCATTAAACATGTTTATATTGATATTTGTGATGTATTCAGTGATTTCGGTGCTGATCTGTTGAGATCATCAGCATCACTCTATTTAGGTAGATTTTAGGTTTTAGGCTAAAAAACTGCACTTATATTAGCAGCTAGTTGAATGACATTGTGGGTAATGTAGGAAACCTTTAGCCAAAGTGAAAACAGACCAACATGTCCACGAAACATGCTTAAACTAATAACTCAAAATTTCATTAAAAATAATTCTATTGAAGATCACATATTAGTAACGTTAACGTTTCAAATTCAACCCCTCATTCTTCCTTTGTGTCAGTCCTGTACCCATCTCAGTTCCTGAGCTGATTCGGCTCTGATCCAAACCCAGAGCAATTCTCTGGTCGGGTTTCAGTACCAGATTCAGCTCCATACGCTATTAGCATCCCTGTCTCAGACCCTTGTCCATATTTATTTCTGTCTGTTTAAGCTTTTTTTTTTCTTGGACTCAGGAGCAGAACCTTTCTCTGTGTCAGTCTCAGGGATTGTCTCGGTCTCTAAACCAATTCAAATCCCTGAACTGGACTCTGATCCAATCCCAGAACCTCTCTCTTGGATCTTTTCCCAAGTTTCAGTCCCTTTTCTGGCTCTTGCCTTAAATTGAGCTTGTTCTTGATCTAGTCTCAGCCTCTGTTTTAGTCTTTGTCTCAGACCCAGTAACCCAAACCCAGTCCATTGCTCTGTCTTCAGTTCTTTGTCTTCTGTCTTTTAGCTTTTATGCTTGTAATCTTGCTTCCCTTTGCCTCTGGCACTGTGTCAGATTCAGACACTACACTTGGAACTTGAATTCGGGCCTGATCCAACCCCAGAACCCAGGCTCTGTTCCTGAGTTACAGTCACAAACCATTCCATTCCCTCTGACTCCAGTCCTTGTCTCTGTGTTTAGTCCTGTATCTGTTTTAAGTCATGCACTTAACCCATGTATTTATAGAGCTTAGCAGATGTTCCTTATCCAGAGTGACTTACGGAAGTGCTTTATATCTACTCACGCTAAGACAAGGATGAAAGAGGAGATAGTACAGCAAGAAAAACAGTACAGGTTAAGAGGTGTTAAGGTGCTTATTCTACTTCACTTCACTGCTGAGTACCTGTACTGTGACAGTAAAGTTATATCTATCTCCACTAAGCACTTTAATACCTTTTGACTTGTACTATTAGACCTACTAAAGACTAGGTAGGTCTTTGAAAACCACCAGTGACTCAGCTGTTTGGACAACCAGGGGAAGTTTATTCCACCACCTGACTGCAGGACAGGGAAGAGCCTTGATGCATGCTTTCCTTGAATTCTGAAAGATCATGAGTCCAATCGAGTGGTTGGATCAGAGGAAGCCTGGTGCAGAATGAACGTGTGATAAGGATATTAGGGAGTGTAGCAGAGGGGTGGTCTGGGAGAACTTGCTGAACTCATCTGGATCATTTTCAGGGGTCAGATGGTCTGTGGGAATGCCCTGGCAGGAGTCCAATCTCAAGATAATGAAGGAGTAAACAAGCACCTGAGTGACCTCCATGGAGAGAAATGGCCTCGTTATCCTTCTGATGTTGATCTGTTGTAAAGTAGACACCTGCATGAACGAGTCAGATTAGCGATGTTAGGAGATTTGTCTGCTTTGGTCTCATCCCATTCACTCTCATCCCTTCCTCACGAAGTAAACATGAACTTCGTTAGTTGTGAAACATTAAAAATGGAATAAATATCTTCCACACCCGCAAACTGACTTAAACAGCCATTTCCAGCAGTGTTCCATTCCACAGTGGAAATCGACTTACCAGACATTTTCAAGTGGTATAAACAAATCTACTGTTGGGTTTCTGTGTGTAGAGTATCATGTCTCGGCTAATGTGCAGGGCGATGGGAAAGGGGAGGAGTGTGAGCCCCCTGCTGGGCAAACAATTCACACCTCTCCATAATAACACTGTTACAGAGATAAAACAGCAGCACATCTAAAGCATGTTTGATAGTAAAACACTGTATACAACTGCCACAATAAAATTATAACATTTAAACCCAGTAGGCTAGGTAAAAAATGTAAAAAAAAAATAAAAATAAAAAAAACTTATGGAAAAACTGCAAATTCTTAAAGCTCTGAGTGTCTACTTTTATGTACCACTACAGTGGAGTGTGACATCACAAATACGTTCCATGCTGAACATGGGCAAGCCCAAAACATGCACAAATACCATTTTTTGGCCTCTGGTATAAAGAGTTAACATTGTTCTGATTCACTCACATGACCCTGTGTTGCTAATCCTCTGAGAATGTATAGCATGTATACGGATTATGCGCATTACTGGAAATCAGTGATGATGTGAATTCCAACATGAACAGAAACAGTTTATGGAAAACGTTATTAGTCGGGGTTTATAACACACACGTTTGATTCAGTGGCTGCTTTATATTTCAAACGCTGACAAAGGAGATGTTTATTAGCTGACTGTCTAAACACTGGATTCAGATGAGTCCAGTACAGTGGTTCTGATGATCGGAGTGTGGCGGTGGAACAGTGGTAGCTCAGTGGTTAAGGTGTTGAGCTACTGCTCAGAAGGTCATGAGCTCAAACCCCAGCACCACCAAGCTCCCACTGTTGGGCCCTTGCGCAAGGCCCTTAATCCTCAACTGCTCAGCTGTATAAATGAGATAAATGTAAGTCACTCTGGATAAGAGCGTCTGCCAAATGCCGTAAATGTTGCAGGGGTGATGTTGAGTCAGAATCAGCTATTAGTCATTAAGAGGTGATATTAATTAATATTGTTCTAAAAGCAATGTGTTACTGTTTCAGTGAAATACACAGAGTCACTGTAATTAAATGTGTTCAGTTATGGTTTTGTTAAGTGCACTCAGAACACACTAACACTTCTCCTGAGTGTGAATGTGTGGACAAAGTGTGTGTGTGTGTGTGTGAGAGAGAGAGAGGAATGCAGACAGGATGATAATAAGCACAAGGCTTCAGTCCAGTGTGTGGGAGTCAGATGAGTGGTTATTTTTTCTCTAGAGATTACGGTTAGTGGTTAGTCAGAGCAAATCTGTCTGTAGAAAGTGTGTGGGAGTAACTCTTTGGGTTACACATAGAGGAAACGATTTCCCTTATTTAATAAAGAAAGCATGTTGTAGCTCGATAGCTCAATATTTCACATCCAGACCATATGAGCTGAGATACAGTACAGTATATCTGAGTATCTTCGTCATTTCAAATAGCTCATTTCCTGTTTTCTTTTCTCCTCCATAACACGATCTTGCTTTCATGATTGAGCCATATCATGAGCGATTTAAACGAAAACGCATTACCGGACTTTGTTAGATGGTAAACAAGCTTCCCTCAAGGAAGGAAGACAAGATTACATGCCATTTATTGAAAAACTGAAGTACAAAAATGTATGTAACAGTTACAGCTAGAACCGATCATGGCACAATACAGCATGTTGGCATTTTTTGCTCTTAAATTGACTCTTGCTTTTATGTTACACCGTATTACAGTTAACATCAAAGAAAATGCTGTGTTCCTTTCTTCAGTCCGCATTTTCTATCCCTGAGATTTTTCGGGTTTAAACGTGAGTGTTTGTGTTTAAATGCGGGGGTGTAGACGCTACTGAAAAATCCTGTCTTGGACTTTAAAATTTTAAAAATTAAAATCTGGCAACCTCGGAGATTTAAATGACATGCTACAGTACTAAATATACTCTTTTTTATAGGATATGGTACTATACTATGGTCACTATGGTAACATATGTCTGAAACATTACGCTACAGTATGCAGTATATTACTGTACTGAATTGTGAGGACTATTCTGTTTTTGATTTAAACGGGTCATGACGTTTTTTTTTCCTAATTATCTTCCCTGAGGTGTAATTATAATATTAGTAAGGGTTTTTTTTGCACAAAAAACCTACAAAATTGAGTAATTTATGACCTTTTTTCCACCCTGACTCTGACCCTCTGACTGAAACGATCATTATTTTTTGTGTCCTTTACCTTTAATTCTTCAGTGTAACCACCCACTGATATGATTGGCTAACATCACCTACGAATTCATTATCAACGCCCCCTGCCATAACACGTGCGGCACTGTTTTCAGCGACTGAGCGCCAGTGGGCGGGGCTAACGGTGCGATGATATAAAAGTAGGTGTCGATGTATTGCTGTAGGGGGTGGGGCAGTCATATGCAAATGTATTTTGCCAGTGTGACATCACAAATCCCGCATCATCCAAACGAGCCATTTTTGGCGCTTGGTTAAATAAACGCTCTTTTTGTAGCATTGACGTATTAAACTAAGAAACTTGCAGGACGTTTTAATGGTACAGCGACGTCTTATATGTCAAAACATCAAGGAAATTTTGATTTCTCATTTCATGACCCCTTTAAAGGTTTCATTTTTATTTTAGTTAAATTTCACTGCAGTTTTTCGTATTTTCTCCTCTGTGAACTAACACCTACAGTATTTTTATCCCACACAGAGCATCTGAGCTCAATTATTATTCATTACTCTCTCTAAATCTCTCGTCTTACATAGCAGGGACTTGGCGAAATTTAAACAATCACAGTTTCAGTGACGTTGGAAAGCCTCCCCAGAGACACATCTACAGATAAATTAAACAACTGAGTGATATTTATAACACCGCCACTGCTTTCTGGAACGTTCTCTTAGAAAATGTTTATTGTCTGTGAATAAATATTATCATCGACATTAGACGGAAACTAATCATCCATTCATTCTGTCCAGCAGTGAGTTCCTAACGACCGAAAACAGTTAGAAATCTCTTATAGTTCGATTTTTAAAATAAAAATATCACAGTGAACGTCAGTGTTTTGAGGGGGCTGATGGGAAACTGGTCTGGAAGTCATCTGATTATAAGGAAAAGAAAGTTCCAGACCAAATTTGCTGTCCTGGAGCAAACACATGGATTCTGTAGTGTTCACTTTGGGCCTCTATAAAAAACCCATTTGAGGCCATGTGTTCATTATTATTGTGCGTTTCTTAGCCTTGAGGTCTGTAATTCTTTGTACTTCCTGGTTTTGGCCTTTTCCTCTTCCCCTTGTTCACCTACACATTACAAACAAATAAATACTTTTGATCTAGTTCTCAGTTTTCCGGTTGTGGTTTTGGATTGTGATTATTTACGTTCCTGTATGAACTGATGCTAATGAATAATCTGTAATAAAACGGAATGTGAATAAACCTGTATCTCTCTCCAGAGTCCCCCTCGTTACAGCCGGAGTTAATTAAACCATCAATCTGAGACGACAGAGAGACATACGGATCATTTTCACCGCAGTGTTGCGTCTCATCGCCTCGGGCCATCATCCTCTTTATATTACAGCATTAATATTTATTTTATATATTTGATATTTCCCAAACCATCCTTTCTTCATCTCGCTGATCTTCAAAATGAGCAGTAAAAGCCCTTCTATCCCTTCTTTTTAAAAAAAATTAAACTATTTTTCAAAACATATATATTTTTCAATATTAAATCTACGAAATCTCATTTTCTAAAAGGTTGCTTTGCTGCATTTTGGTCTTAAAAGAATTAGCATCCATGCTAATGACATCAAGCCATTAGGAACATTCTAATGATCTACATATATATATATATATATACTGTATATTTTTTAATAATAATTTTACTTTCAGTCTATAATTTGTGGAACATGGCTGTGCATTCAAAGTGACCCTGTCAGTCAACATTATAATATCACTATAAAGAAAAGAAAAGAAAGAGAGAGAGAGAGAGAGAGAGAGAGAGAGAGAGAGAGAGAGAGAGAGAGAGAGGATGTACTTTTCCTCTTTTTGATCTTCAGGAAATTGAAAATGATGCAACTTCCTGTTGTGGAATATTCCAAATGTTTCATAGGGGTGAAAATTTTCTCATTTTCTCACTGATGACAGACGATGTGTGGAAAAGTCTAACCCAGGCTTCAGCAATGAGACGTTTAACAGATTTACACATGAATGTAAGAAATAATCGGATTTCTGAAGTATTCTGATGATTAAATCTGAAGGTAAAGTGAGTTTTAGTGAGCTGGGACACTGTGTGTGCTGTAAGTAGATTTTATAGGTTTTATTAGCGTTTAAAGTGATCGATCTGAAACTTGCACAGAGAGTGGAGGAAACGTTACCTGTGTTTAAAATGTCTTAGCTGTATTGTACATACATGTTTATAGACGTGCAACACAAACGACACCACGGTAATAGAACCAGCAGAAACTGTGTAGTCCTGGTGTTAAATCAGATACAAGAACCACACATAAAGGCACAAGATAATAAACAGGACTCCATATAATGCTCTTTTCATCATATTGTCCTATTACAGAAATTATGAAGCCTTTATTGCAAGAATTGTTACATTTACATCAAAAAATATTTTCTTTAGTTCCATTATCACATCTTGTTGCCATATGGCAACAATTACGTTTTACCATTTAATAGAATACTCAAAATATATAAACCTGTTTAAATGACTAAAAATAAATGTTAACTTAGCTCAGATAATGTTTCATTTTTTTCCCCTTTAAGTAATTTTGTGTAAATATTTTTTTTTAAAAATCATTACAGTTTTGAGAGCCGTCCCATGATGACCTTCACCATGCCATGTGACTGCAG
Source organism: Cranoglanis bouderius (assembly GCA_023630585.1). NCBI lineage: Eukaryota > Metazoa > Chordata > Actinopteri > Siluriformes > Cranoglanididae > Cranoglanis > Cranoglanis bouderius. Next base: position 22,644,762 of record CM042547.1, read on the forward strand.
AAAAGGAAGCACAAACAGCACTTCCTGGTCATGTGACGCCATTTTTTTTTTTTTTTTTGTCATGTCAACTTTAAAGCCCCCCCTTTACCAGTTACATAGGAAAATAGTAGTTTTGTTTTATTACCTATAAAAAATCAGAGAGACCATGCAGTTAAGGGTTAATCCTGTGCTAGTCTGCTCCAGAAATACCTGACATTCTTTACAGATTTCCTACAGATTAATGTTTCAGATCTTGCTCAACTGTTCCTGGAGATCACATGGAGAATCTGCAATAAATCTGGAAAAAAAAAAAGGGAAATGACGGTTTGTTTATTTCTTAGTTTAATTTTTTAAAATTGAAATGTAAAGATTATCTGAGTGTGACGTGTGAATATGTAAACATATGCAAATATGTGATGTGTGAATACGTATGACAAAATAAGTATTTAAAAAAAAAAAGTATTTTATGAGAAAATGTAATAATAAGAAGAAGAAGAGGAAGAAGAAGAAAGAATAAACTTGTATGAACATAAAATATAACAAAGACACTATTTGTTTATTCAGTTTAATGCACAAATGAGGTTAAACTGTGTGTGTGTGTGTGTGTGTGTGTGTGTGTTACATGTGTAACCATGGAAACAGGCGGGTTGTATTCTTAATCTAATAAGAGTTTTGTTTGGTCAGGGATATAAATGCATTACAGGAGATCAGAGTGTGTGCTGCTGCAGGAAAAAGAGCGCTTTAGTGAGGAGGAGATAAGATAATCCGTGTGATATAATCGGGTAAAAACGGAGTAAAATGGACATTCAGTGATATTGCAGTCATTTTAAACAGGAACCGTCATCGAGAACCTTTCAGAGGAACAGACACGGATCCTGCGTCAGTAAACATAAACACATACATAAATAAACCATCTTAAGTGTTTATTGTGCTAACTTAAGGATTATTATCGGCTAATATGTACAGAGTTATATTATAGAATGTTACAGACACATTAACCCAAAGTTAAAGAACTTTATTTAACAATAGTGCATGAAATGTTCCCAGTTCTGTGTGGATTGTCATCAGTGCAGCTTTGTTCATCTCTGTTCCTCAGTCAGAGTTACTCACACTGAGAGAAAGTACAGAGCAGGAGACATGAAAAACATGGAAAATAAAAAAAAGAGAGAGCGCAGATCTGTTTCCCCCCGATGACGTGACGGGGAGTTCCTGTTATAAAAGCATCTGGAAGCACTGAGTGTTTCTCATTCACTCAGAAATTCAGCAGACGCTCAACATTTCCTGGATCCTGCAGTTCAGAGTTAATGCTCCGGGATGAAAGGTACGCCGGAGACATGAGAGAGAAATATATACAGATATACAGATATGTAGTGTACTTATACATTTAATACAGTACAGAACAAGTTTCTACAGAAATGTTTATATTGTTGTTTATAATGTAAATAGTTTCATATTTAATATCTATATTTATATAGCAACTTATATCTATATATATATATAGAGAGAGAGAATCGCTGACAGTGTTATAATTACATTAAAGCAAATGACATTTAGAAAAGAAGATGGATAGATAATATTTTTAAATGTAGATATACCATAAAGTAGCCGTTAAACTAAAGAATAAATCTAGAAACTAGAAAAAATAATAAATATAAAAACATGCAACAACAACAAAAAAGGATATTTTATTAATAATTCATTACATAATTAGAAAAAAAAAACATCAACATGAGTTTAATAATCACATTTGTGTCGCATTAGTGGTAGTAAAGGTTGTTAAAAAAATCTAATAAATACACCTGCAAAAATTAATTAAATAAAATTAAAATTAAATACAAATAAAATAATAATACAAAAATAAACTGCTTAATGAAAAAAAAAAAAAAAACAGCAGAATATTTGCTTTGTTTTCTTTCTTTTTTTTTTTTTTTTTGGTCTGATAATTAAATGAAAAGGAGTTTCTGAATTTATATGTTTTACATTAATATTGGTAAAATAAATAAATAAATAAATAAATAAAAAAATAAATAAATAAATAAATAAATAAATTCCAGAGAATTGTACTGTATATAATGAGTTAGATAAATATTTAAATAGTACTATTTATAATTTATAAATGTTGTAAATGTGATATAATAATTAAACAAAAACATTTTTAAAAAAAAGATTAAAAAAAACAACAACAGAATATTTGTTTTTTTTTTGGTTTATCATTTGGTCTGATAATGCAATAAAAAGGAGTTCGTTACTTTTATATGCAGTACATTAACATTAAAGTTACGAGTTATACGGTATATTTAGAAAAAAAAAGTTAATCTTTTTTTAAGATTAATTTAAAAGTTAATTTAAAAAAAATCGCAAATTACAAAAGAAAACAAAAAAGAAATTAATTCATAATTAAAACAGTTTAGCAAAAACAATAAAAGTCCAACACCGGAATGTTAGCGTTATATAAAGTTAGCGATAGAGAGTTACATGTTCAGTAAATGATTATAAATGTAACTGAACACCAGTTTATTAAAGTTTTCCAGCGTTCAGGAATTTCCTCACGTCACTGATACACACCGAGTTTCCCTGAATTACACAACACCAGACGCTTTACACTCATATCTCCTGAAGTTTTCTGACATCACGTCTCGAGTTTATTCAGTTATTACATTTCTTACAGTTGAGCATTGAGTGTGTTTGGAATTTAAATCATTTCATTTTCTTTTACTATTTATTTATTTAATTGTTTGTTTGTTCTGTAATCTCTGAAAAACTCCAATACACTGTTCTGTTTCTTGAAGTGAACTTGGACTCTGTAAGTGTGTGTGTGTGTGTGTGTGTGTGTGTGTGTGTGTGTGTGTGTGTGTTTTAGGATGAGGTTCTTCTAAGGTTTTAACCAGAACCTTATGTTGTAGGGTTCTACATAGAACCTTCCAGGGTTAAATGAAGAGAGAAGAACTCTTAATGGTTCTAAAGAGGGACACGGCGATTTAGCGGTTAGCGAGTTTGCCTCGCATGTCCGAGGTCGGGGGTACGATTCCCGCCTCCGCCCTGTGTGTGCGGAGTTTGCATGTTCTCCCTGTGCTTCAGGGGTTTCCTCCAGTTGGGATACTCCATTTTCCTCCCTCAGTCCAAAGACATGTGTTGTAGGCTGATTAGCATTTCCAAATTGTTCATAGTGTGTGACCTGCGGTGGGCTGGTACACCGTCCAGGGTGTGTCCCCCGCCTCGTGTCCTGGGACGGGCTCCAGACTCCCCGTGACCCCGTGTAGGAAAAGCGGTACAGAAGATGGACGGATGCTGAAGGTTTTGCTCAGTGACAGGAAACAAACAAATAAATAGATAAATACATGACACAGAAAAAAAATATAAGATTTTAGACAAAGATTTTATTTTCAAATTTAAGGAAGTGGGAAAACAAACAAACACAACTAAATAAATAAACAAATTTTGAAGAAACTGTGAACAAACACCCAAGAAACAGGGACACTTTAAATAATAAATTGTAAATGTTATTTTTTAATATCATGAACACGATTTTTTATAAGCAGTTACACATTTAGGTAAGAAGTAGGAAAAATTAAAATAAATAAATGAATAAACACTGACAACATATTTATCAAAGAAAATATTCAAAATGATCAAAAAGTGTTAAAAGAAATAAAATGAGGAGTGAATAGAAAGGAACGGGTCAGTGAGAGAGCCGAGGCTCGGTGCTGTAGAACTCTGTAGAATTTACTGTAGAATTGAATGTGATATCAGGATCATACTGATTTACTGACCAGCCGTTCGGTCCTGAAAAGAAACTCATCTTCGAGATGAACGGATTCATCACATTTATTATTAATTAGGTATTCAGTCGAATGTTCACGTGTAATAAACATATTATAATATTTAAATTGTTTTATTTGTATTTAGATCTGTGATGGAGTTGAACGCATCAGTCATGGAGTCGGAGTTTGTCATGGATAACTGCACTTACCAGGCAGCGTGGGATTGGATCTCATCCCTCGAGCCTTTGTGGCTATCGGTAATTAGCATCTTCGGGCTGGTGGGAAATGGTCTGGTCCTGTCGGTGTTCTGCTTGCAGAGGAACCCGTGCTCCGTGGCTGACGTGTACCTGGGGAACCTGGCGTTGGCCAACCTGGTCATGGTTCTGTGTCTTCCCTTCTGGGCCGTGACCATCGCTCAGGATTACGAGTGGAGCTTCGGACAGACGTTCTGCAAGCTAATCAACATGGCTATCTCCATGAACTATTTCTGCAGCATCCTCTTCCTGGTTCTGGTTAGCATGGATCGCTATTTGGCGCTCGCCAGAACGATGAGCCGTAGCAGGCTGAGACGTTCGTCCTGGGCCAAGCGGATTTGTTTGGGAATTTGGATTTTCGGATTCCTGGTTAGCGTTCCAACATTACTCTTCCGTGGCGTACGCTACTTACCAGACTTCGGCGTCCACGCTTGCTACCTGATCTACCCTCATCCAGGCTGGAGGGTCCAGAGAAACCTGAGCATGAACGTGCTTGGATTTGCGATACCGTTACCGATCATCGTGTTCTGCACTTATCACATCGTTAAAGCTCTTAAAGACAGCGATCTCAGGTTCTTCCCTGGAGTCCGGACAGAAAAACGAGCCACTCATCTGGTGCTAACGGTTCTGGCCGTGTTTCTGTTCTGCTGGACGCCGCACCAAGTGGTACGTCTGCTGGATACACTGGATTATTATCAGATCACGCCCGGAGGATGTTTATTTGGGCACATGTTAGACATTATCGAGCAGTGTTCCACCTACCTGGCGTATGCCGACAGCGCGATTAACCCGTTCTTGTACGTGGTCGTCGGGAAACACTTCAGGAAACGAGCTAAAGGTGTGTTTAAACAGTTTATCACTCCCGGATGGAAGGACGGCACTCCAAACGGCACACTAGCGAGCAGGTGCAGCGAAAGCCGTAAAGACTCGATTGTGATCGATAAAAGTGTCATAGTGTCTGTACACATCTTACCAACACAACTCACACGCCTAAACACACTGCCGGGGCTGTGAATGTTTTCCCCTCAGTATTATTTCTGAAGGATTGATGGTTTACGGGCATTCCTCTTAACAAAACTCATTGTTCAGGCCATTGTGTTCAGCCGAAACTATGCAATCTGTGAGAAACTAATTCTAATAACTCTTTAGATAATGCTAATGGTTTAGCACATGTACAAAGACTGACTGTTTTCAATTATGTACAAACCAGAAATCCAGTGTGTGGCTCATGTGAGTTATGTTTATTTAGCTTGGATTAGCTTTATTTCTCATTGGGACTCATTTCTCAAGCTGGAGATGAACAGATTTATGTGTAAATCGTTTGTATGAGCGTTTACACAAGACATTTTTAAAACAAAAAACGTTCGTAACCTACTCGTGCTCCTGAGAGTGTGTAAATTTATATTTATATCTGGAATATACTGTAGAGTTTAAACGGTTTCATTTTATTACATTTACAGCTTTAAGCAGACGTCCTTACCCAGAGCCACTTATAGAAGAGCTTTGGAGTCTCAGAATAAATAAATAAAACGTTTTTGTTTGTACTTTACAGGGGATAAACATACTCATGAGAGTATGATGTAAATGAGCATTTCTAAAACTAATGGAAATCCAATGGAAAAGTTTGGCTCAGTTTGGTTTACGCAAACATTTACACACAGATCTGCTGATAAATGAGACCCAATGTTGGTTTAGATTTTGCCAATTTTTTTCTCGCATCCATGTCAGAACATTCAGAAATGATTTAGCTAATTATTACTATAACTCAGCATTAGCATACATCATTAGCTAATTAACAACTTACAGCATGCTGTTTATTTCACTCAGGACCAAGAATATCTTCCCCACGTCTGGTGAGTGTATGATACCTGCAGAGACATCTGGTCCATGTGCCTGAAGGGATTAGCTTCTATTAGCTTTTATTACCATTCATTAGCCATTGTTAGCTTGTACGTGACTGTCCTTGTCCTCTAACTGTGGATAACTGCCAGGAAAAGAAAGAATAAATGTATGAATAAAGGAATATTGACAAATTAAAAAGGAATTGAATATTAAGCATTTATAAATTTTAGGAAGAAGCCGGAAAAACAAACGAATAAAAATAGTGACAATATTAAAAATATATATAAACACTGCAAAAAAAAAAAAAAAATCTACAAATTCATAGAAGATGTGGGAAAACAAACAAACAAATGATTAAATAGTGACAGCATTTTAAAATCATGACGAATTTCTAAAGAAAGATTTTGTTAGAGGGGGGGAGTATAAACAAAGAACAAACAAACAAACAAACAAACAAACAAAAATAAATAAATAAATAAAAGGTGACTAAAAAATATGAAAACCTTTAAAAGATTCTTTAAATGTTCAAAAATGTAAGAAAAAAAAACTAGACATAAATAAATAAACAAATGCATAAATATGTAAATAAATAAACAGTGACTTTTTGGATAATTTATGAATATTTCTTTTTATATATATTTTTGAAACATTTACCAATTTAAAGAAGAAGGGAAAACATCCACAAAACAAAACAATCAATACATAGAAAATAATCAATAATGTTTTAAAATATTTTTTTTAATGCATATTTAATGAAAAATTTTAAAACAAAACAAAAAAAAACAAAACAAATAATTTTAAACATGAGTTTATGTAACTGTTTGTTACTGTTGTAGAAGTGATAATAAGGGTTGTTGTTGTTGTTGTTGTTTATTTTTTTTTTAAATATGTTGTTTAATATCTGAAACCTCAGAGAGAAGTTGAAGGTTAACTCCACATGTTTGGCAGACCACTTTACTGCTGACCCAAATATCTTTTCTCGGAAATGTACAGTGGGGTTTAAAAGTCTTTTTCAGTGCGGAGTTTTGGACCCCACTGGACATTCCTCATGAATCGGGTTGTTAAAAGGCCGAGCCTGTTTATCTATCTCACCAGTAGAATGCCATCATACAGAGTGAAGCTAAAGCTAGTTAGTCAGACTAATGTACAGCAGCTGATAATTGGATTATATTAGGCATTTTTAAATCAGCGAACGTGATTGGCCGTGTTCTGGTTAGACGTCTACGCATAACTTATATGTATAATTGGTGTGTCCCTTTTTTGCATGAACACCGATGTTGTTGTGGTGGTTCTCTGCTATTTTCTAAAACAATTTGTCGTTGCTTTTGACAAACGTCTTTTACAAATAAGTCAGGACACTGGGATACAGATTGAAACAATATGGGATATCTGGTCACCCTGGATCATATCGGTATCATATCCATCAATCAGACGTTTATTTCTAAAACTAAAACTCTTCTTAGAGATGAAGAGGCGCAAGAGAAAAGCGTTCACCCTTTCGTCAGGAGATCGTGAGTTCGAATTCCCATGATGCCACAGTCATCCGTGGCTGGAACTCCATTCTTTCTGGGTAGGAGGGGCATACTCACTCTCACCTGTCAATCACAGTGACCCCAGACCATCATAGGCATCTGTGAGCGGGCAATAGTTTGACAGAAAACTGGACATTTTTTATCATTTTTATATGTTTAATGGTTTAGCTAGCAAAAAAAAAAGTTAGCAAGCTAACATTAGCATTACAATTTCTTGTCTTCTTACATCGCACTGATGCGCAGTGATTTATATTTTAATGTGTCTAACAGGGAGTTTTATGTTTTTAAGTGTTTATGTTTATTTATTGAGTCTGTAAATAATAATTAGTAATAATTTATCTTTGTTGCTGTAATTAAGACTGAAGCACAGTGTTGTGTACGTGTGAAATGAGACATACAGAATATTGTAGTAATAAAAAAAAAAGTTTGAAAGAGTGTTACACTATTGTATGTGTTTTACTGATTCTGTTCCATGCTAATAGTTGATGCTGAACTTACATGATGCTGAACTCTGGATTTAGCTAATGGAGAAAAACATGTATTATTGATGTAAGCACCAAACCAGAAATAGATGGTATAATAAGCTTCATTAAACTGTTATTAGCATGTACAAGGCTAATCTGGTCCAGGTGAGATAGGCCACTGAAGAGTTAAATGGAGTTAAATAAAGTTAACGGCCATCTGCATGCAGCTGCAATCGCATTATTGTGATGATTAAATTGAGTACATTAGCCCTGCACAATCCTGCATCCAGCTAATTCTCAGCAAACTGATGGATTTCGACATCTTTTATCTTCTAATTGTCTTTTGTCTTGTTTCCAGCTCAAAAGCTCAAAAGTCTAAACTTACCTTTTTTATTTTTATTAGATATTTTTATTTCACTGACTTTCACCAAATATGCAGTTTTATTTCACCTAAATCATTATATATAGTGTTTTATATGGTTTTTATATGGGTTTATATATGGGTTTATATGGTTTTTATATGGTTTTATATATGGTTTTATATGGGTTTATATGGGTTTTACATGGGTTTATATGGGTTTTATATGGGTTTTATATGGGTTTATATGGGTTTTACATGGGTTTATATGGGGTTTATATGGGTTTATATGGGTTTTATATGGTTTTATATATGGGTTTATATAGTTTTATATGGTTTTATATGGGTTTTATATGGGTTTATATGGGTTTATATAGTTTTATATGGTTTTATATGGGTTTTTTATGGGTTTATATGGTTTTTATATGGGTTTATATGGGTTTTATATGGGTTTATATGGGTTTATATATGGTTTTATATGGGTTTATATGGGTTTTATATGGGTTTATATGGGTTTTATATGGGTTTATATATGGGTTTTATATGGGTTTATATGGCTTTATATGGTTTTATATGGGTTTATATGGGTTTTATATGGGTTTTATATGGGTTTATATGGGTTTATATAGGTTTTATATGGGTTTTACATGGGTTTATATGGGTTTTATATGGGTTTATATGGGTTTTACATGGGTTTATATTGGTTTATACAGGTTTTATATGGGTTTTATATGGGTTTATATGGTTTTATATGGGTTTATATTGGTTTATACAGGTTTTATATGGGTTTATATGGCTTTATACAGGTTTTATATCGGTTTATATGGGTTTATATGGGTTTATACAGGTTTTATATGGGTTTATATGGGTTTATATGGGTTTTATATGGGTTTATATGGGTTGTATATGGGTTTAT
>CM042547.1:22661367-22756367 GCA_023630585.1 Cranoglanis bouderius
GAAGGTTGAGGCAGTCAAAGAATAACCATGACCCACCTCCAAACGAAAGGTATGTAGCTTCTTGGGGTTGGCAGGGTATTACCGAAGGTTCGTCCCTAACTTCCCCTCTCTAGCCTCCCTCCTCTCAGATCTAACAAAGAAGGGACAACCAGACTGAGTACGATTGTCCAAGGTGACAGGTGCAGGCATTCCAGACACTGAAGTGGGTGCTCACAAGATCGCCGGTGCTTAAGAATCCAGATTTCAATCGGCATTTCAATGTGCACACCGATGGTTCAGAGACAAGTCTAGTCACTGTGCTCTCCAAAACCTTCGATTGAAGAACACCCGGTGCTGTATGTGAGTAGAATACTGACCCCAGCAGAACGGTGGTATGCCACCGTGGAACAAGAAGCCCTGGCCATAAAATGGGCTGTCGAGGAAATCCGGTATGCCCAGGTGAAAGATACAAATGCACATATAACCCTGTGGTTTCTCTCTTTGCAGGAATTCTCATTCCAGGTGCAACAGCGAGCAGGGGCAATGCGGATGGACTTTAACAGAGGTACCAATGCAAACACTGCCAGCAGTAGTCTCAGAGCTTGGGGAGCTACTGTGACGGTGAGCCTCCAGTCCATGTGCACAAACCACTGCACATTCCTCACACGACTGCCTCCCAGATGCTGAAAGGACAGCGTCACTTCAGCACCACTGTTGTGGACAGTGGGCAAGCACATGGACAAGGTGTGGGGCAGAGAAATAGAGCATGGCTGGTAGCCAATAATGACTCCTCACTCTCATGGAAAAGACGAGAAAGTATAAAAGGGTGCCGTGGCCTCAGCAGGGTGAGCAGGTTCTGTCTCCCTGCCTACTCTGATCCATTCTGTTCTTTATGTTACAGATTTCGACAGCAACACTCACCCCCTGTGTCATGCCGAGAGCCTTTATCCCCAAGGGAAAGACCCGGACCTCTTGCTGCTGCTGGACACCGCTGCCAGCCAGCGCCACTATGCCTGGCCCACAGCACCCATTGCCAAGAGCCTCCCTAAAGCTCCCAACACAGCCCACGGCTTCTGGAACCAGCACCTCATACACCTACTACACCCCCATCCTGCCTCTTCTCCCTCATTGTAAAAAATTAAACACTCTCTTTTTGCACCATTCCAGTCTCTGTCTGTGTCTGTGTTCTGTCTGCCACTGCTGCAAGCTGCTACAAGTGTTTTGTCTCTAAATACCTTTTGAATTTTTATGGTGTCATGCTTTCTGCAGCCAATAACTCACCACACAATGCACACTGTGGACTGCACAAACTGTGCTTGTCTTGTGTGCAAGTTTTTTTTTAATAAAATCTTGTCATATTTTTTTTACTTACCTTGCATAGTTTTTACAGCCTTTAATAAGAAGAGGGAATTTCACTCTGTTTATCCATGTTAGCACCAATTGTTTACAGATGAACCACCAAAACTGACAGAATTTAATTAAATGCACAGCATGACATGACCGAATTTTCTATTGGATATAACAACAGCTATGGGGAGTGTTAATTTTTTTATTTAATTTTTACTGAAAATAATAATTGAAACTATAATTTCCTTCCTGGCAGTCCATTGTGACCCAGCAATTGAGAAACACAGCATTAGGATGTTTCTACTATATTTTCTGGCTGATGTTTGACATGTTGCTTCAGTATTTCTATATATACTACCATCCTCAGGATGCCATCTGTTTTCCATCAAACACCATCCCTGACCCACACACAACATGATGGTCATAGTTGGGATGGTGTTCTTCAGATTAAAAGACTCACCCATTTATCTCCATACGCACTGCTGATCATAGCCAAACAGTTAAATTTTTGTTTCATCTGGCCCGCAAACCCTCTCGCAAAAGGCTGGTGATCATCTGCAAAATTCAGTCTGGCTGTTTTGCCAGTCTGGTAGTAGATGCTTCTTCCTGGGGTGACAATTTTTCAGCCCATGTGGTTTCATTTAAACCTTTCAGACCAAAGTTTGTTCATCCCTTGGAATACAGTTGTTGCATACAATTCTTTGTACAGATGCTCGAGGTACCTTCACTTATTTGGAAATTGTAGGAGGAACTGTACTTGGAGGTTCACTCAAAGGTCCACCGAGGTCTTGACTGAGTTGCTTGGATATCCCCATGGTATCAAGTGCAATAAGACACTTGATTTAAAAGTAGGCCTTAAATACAGCCACAGGTGCACTTTGCCATTGGCCAATCAGAAGCTTCTAAATTTCATTACATCAATTTCTGTAATCTTCCAGAGTGTTTAAAGAGACAGTCAACTTGGTGTATGTAAACATTTGACCCACTTAATTTCTGTTATAGTGAATTAAAGCTGAAATAAATCTGTCTCTACTTAGTTGTCTTAAAATTAAATCTGATATGCACAAAGTAGATGTCCTTATTGACTTGCCAAAAGAAATGTTCTGTAACATGAAATATGTGGAGTTGTCAAAAAAATGTGATTGAATGGCCTCAACTGTATTTATGTGTGCATCAGAGAAAAGACAGAGTGTGTATTTGTATATGACTTTTGTGTGATGTCACGAATAAAGACACACAATCACACACAGGCAGACAGACACACAATCAACTGTGTGTGTTATCTGTGATTAAGTGATCATCTTACCTCAGTATCTCCAGTATACAGTGTGGATTCTCCAGTCCAGCAGAGAGCAGCTTCACTCCTGAATCCTGCAGGTTATTGTTACTCAGGTAGAGTTCTCTCAGTCTGGAGGAGCTTGAGCTGAGAACTGAGGACAGAACTCTACAGCTTTCCTCTGTCAGATTACACACACGTAAACTGGAAGAGAAATTATAAAATATAGAAAACTAAACTCAAACACACAAAGACAGCCATAAATGTATACAAACAATATATGGGGAGGATTGTCTGAATCTCAGCAACTCACAACTGGGCTTTCCCAGAGGTCTCTCAGTGTATTTATTCTTTACTATGATAGAGATTCATGGCTTCTCATATCACTGCTATGCTGATGACAATCAGCTCTTTGTGTCCTTCCAGCCTAAAGATCCATCCATTTCAGCACTCATCTCTGCCTGCCTGTCCAACATCTCGAACCGGATGAAGGAATGCCACCTTAAGCTCAACTTGGCAAAAACGGAGCTTCTAGTCATCCCTGCCTGCCCCTCAATCAACCACAACCTCATTGTACAGCTAGGCTCAACAACTCAAACCAACCAGGACAGCCAGAAACCTTGGGGTGACTTTTGATAACAACTTGAACTTTAGGCCACATTTCAACAACTGTTCTTGTAGGTTCATTCTGTATAACATAAAGAAAATCAGACCCTATCTCACTGATCAGGTCGCACAGCTACTAGTCCAGGCCCTTGTTATCTTAGAACTACTCCAATGCACTACTCCTGGGCCTCCCAGCCAGCTCCATCAAACCCCATTTTTTCAACCAGTCCAAAAGGACTCATGTCACACCCCACTTTGTCTCCCTCCAATGGCTTCCTTCAAAGCCTTGATGCCCACCTACAAGACCTTGTCTGGAACAGCACTCCCCCACCACTCAACACACTCCTTGAGGTTTATGTTCCCTCCCGCAATCTGCTATCAGTTAACGGCTGATGCTTGGTAGTGCCTACTTAGAGAGGCACTAGGTCCCTTTCCAGAACCTTCAAACTGACTGTCCCTCAGTGGTGGAATGAACTTCCAACCTCAGTCCGGACAGCAGAATCTGTCTCTATCTTCAAAAAATGGCTAAAGACTCACCTCTTCCGTGAACACTTAACTAACCCCTAACTTGTCTCCATTCAAAAATAAAATAAAATTTAAAAATCTGCAATTACACCTGCTCTTACACCTTTACTCTGTGCACTTTGTTCCTCTAGCACTCAATTTAAAAAAATCTTGTATGGTAGCACTACTTTTATTGCTTGATATATCACTTTGCTTGTATTTCCTCATTTGTAAGTCACATTGGGTAAAAGCGTCTGCTAAATGAATAAATGTAAATGTAAATCTGTCACCTATGATACCTCTGATTTTAGAACACTGGTTCAGTTGTTTGGTGTGGACACAATTACAGGTGGAGTCTACACATATTTTAAAACAAATCAAAACTAAAGAGAACATTTGTTTGGTCCAAACCAAACAGATTATGTGGCAAAGTGCCCTTATTCTCTCTCACATGTGACCCTCAGTGCAGACATAATGTGATAGTATAAAAAGTGAAATAATCGCCTGTAGAAATACCAGAGGTTTGTTTAAACATGATTATAGTACTTATTAACAAGTACTAATCCAGACAGTGCAGTTCAGTGTTGCATTAAAATAAGAAAACATATAGTAACATATTTATGCATAAAAATACTCACTTAGCTTTTCTGGAGGCTTTGACCACTGGCAGCAGCTTCACAAGACATTCGTCTGATGGGTCATATTTCCTCAAATCAAACTCATCCAGCTCCTGATCTGAGTTCAGTAACACAAACACCAGAGCTGACCACTGAGCAGGAGAGAGTCTGGTTCCACTGAGACAACTTTTACCTCCTCTGTTCAGGTACATTTGTACTTCCTGCACTAGAGAATGATCATTCAGTTCATTCAGACAGTAGAACAGATTGATGGATTTCTCTGGAGATGGATTCTCCCTGATCTTCTCCTTGATGTACTCGACTGTTTCCTGTTTGCTGTGAGAGCTGCTTCCTGTCTGGGGCATTAAGCCTTGTAAGAGAGTCTGATTGGACTCCAGTGAGAGACCCAGAAGGAAGCGGAGGAACAGGTCCAGGTGTCCATTCTCACTCTGTAAGGCCTTGTCCACTGCACTCCTGAGGAGATCAGACATGTTTGACTTGTTGAAAAGATCAGACAGATCAGTGGTTTGTTGTTCTGTCACATTTCTGCTGATGAAGGAGAGAAATGTGTATAAAGCAGCCAGAAACTCCTGAACACTCAGATGTACAAAGCTGAACACCTTCCCCAGGTGAAGCCCAAACTCCTCTCTGAAGATTTGGGTACATACTCCTGAGTATACTGACACTTCTCTCACATCAATACCACACTCGCTCAGGTCTTCCTCATAGAAGATCAGGTTTCCTTTCTCCAGCTGTTGGAAAGCCAGTTTTCCCAGTGCCAGTATACTCTCTCTGGTCTGCTGAGGATCAGGGTCACATTCCTGATGGTACTTTTGGCTCTTGTGTTTGATCTGAAAGATCAGGAAGTGTGTGAACATTTGAGTCAGAGTCTTGGGGATCTCTCCACTCTCTGCTTCACCCAACATTCTCTCTAGAACAGTGTTTGAAATCCAGCAGAAGACTGGGATGTGGCACATGATGTAGAGGCTTCTTGAAGACTTCATGTGTGAGATGATTTTATTGGCCAGGCTCTGATCACTGATCCTCTTCCTGAAGTACTCCTCTTTCTGAGGATCACTGAACCCTCGTACCTCTGTTACCTGGCCTACACACTCAGGAGGGATCTGATTGGCTGCTGCTGGTCGAGAGGTTATCCAGAGGAGAGCAGAGGGAAGCAGATTCCCCTTAACGAGGTTTGTCAGCAGCACATCCACTGAGGCTGACTCTGTCACATCACACAATCGCTCATTCTTCTGGAAATTTAGAGGAAGTCGACACTCATCCAGACCATCAAAGATGAACAGAACTTTGTAGGAGTCACAGTTTATTAATTCTAGTTTTCTCATTTCTGGGAAAAAGTGATGAAGAAGATTCATCAGACTGACATTTTTCTGCTTCATCAGATTCAGCTCTCTGAAGGGAAATGGAAACATGAAGGTGACGTCCTGATTTGCTTTTCCTTCAGCCCAGTCCAGAATGAACTTCTGCACAGAGACTGTTTTTCCAATTCCAGCAACTCCTTTAGTCAGCGCACTTCTGATGGACTTGTCTTTAAAGAGGTCATTACATTTGATGGGTGTCTCCTGTATTGCTGGTCTCCTGGATGCTGTCTCAATCTGTCTCACCTCATGTTCATTATTGACGTATCCACTACAACCCTCTGTGATGTAGAGCTCTGTGTAGATCTCATTCAGGAGTGCTGAGCTTCCAGGCTGTGAGATTCCTTCATGAACTCGTTTGCATTTTTCTCTCAGGTTGGATTTGAGTTTTTGCTGATACTCAGAGACCAGAGACTCTAATAAACAATAATTTTAATGCAGAATGCATTTAATGCAGTAAAAAAAGGGAAAAACGCTATATTAAAAACTCATGTACATTCCTAATTCATGTTCTCAGTTAATAATGTTTGATAATCTGTATGACCACTATATCAATGATTACTCATATTTTTGAATATGTTTATGTGGATCGTCCGCTGTACAGGTCCCTGTGAATGAGCTGTTACTATAGAAATGATAACGTATTAGAACAAGCACATTAAACCTATCATTTACAGCTGCACTACTTTCAGAGCTGCTGTTATAGAAAATTAATCAACACCTTCTGACCAATCACAATCCAGAATTTAACTGCACTGTGGTGTAAGTGTGAGCATGGACCAGTAGTAAATTAATGCCCCAGAGCTCTTACCTGTTGTGCAGTGTGTTAGCGAGATCTGTGTGCTTCATGTTCTTCAAGACGTGCAGTGTGATCTTCAGCGCTCCCTCTCTGACACTGTTCAGATCCTCCTCATCCTCCACCTCCCTCTCAGTGCATGCTGGGTAATCTGGACTCAGGAGCTTCCTAAACCTCTTCAGCTCATTGTTTATCAGAGTGATGACTCTGTGTTCCAGCTCCTGTTTAGAAACACACAGGAACAGATCTAAATATTAGAACGTTACACAATGAGAGATGCTTTTATTTTATCAAAAGAAGAAAAGTCTCTGTCTTTTCAGGCAAATCTGTAAATTGTCATTATTGTAAATTTAATAAACCTGTAACCTGCTCACACACAAGTTACATACATTAAAAAGTCACACACCTTGAATATGGACTCCAGCTGGTTTCTGCTGATGTTTGATTTAATCTTTTGTCGTCTGTGAACAAACAAAACACATAACAACACATGTTGTTAACAAACAAAACAAATGTTTAAATCAATTTCTAGGTGTAAATGTTGTTGTGTAGCACCACAGACCCTCCAGCTCAGGGACTGCAGGCTGAACTGAACTCTTAAAGCAGTTTTCCTCACTGCCAGTCCGAGAGCTGCAGCACTGCACAGTTTAGTGTTTTACTGCTTCAACACCTGATAAAGCTGGAACACTGCTGTAAAACACCTCACTATACTGACCTCACATCAGGAGAACTGCCTCTGTCTCTGAACTCAATTGGCTCTCCCATTGACGCGTCACTCTTCATGGACACACAGCTGGATTCTGGTGAGTCTGATCTCTTTCCCTCCGTCATTCTACAACAAATTTTTTTAGAGCAAAAAATATAGGACAAATGTGAGTGCTAATATAATATTGCTTGTATATTTATGGTTTTACATAAACTTTGAACCAGTGTTGCACATAATCCATTTAATTTTCCAGCCTGACCATCAGGAAATTGCGTAAAACAGACAAATAAAGAAATGAACAAAATCAAGACAAGCAACAGTGGACAAAAATAGTTGTTATGCGAAAATGAGAATTAATGTATATTTTACAATTTGTCTACAAAAATTAATTCTGTTAATCCTTTTGTTAATCCTTTAAAGAGACAACAACAAATAGTCACTATGGCCTTCTCAGTCTCCAGCCCTGATCTACAGAAAGCAATGTCTAAAGGAAGTACAACAGAAGCTTCATGAAAAAATATTGGCAATTTTTTTCAGGGAATATGTCTGAGATTAGGGGCATACCAGTGGACATATAAATTATATATTTAAAAAGAAAGTATATATTATAATATTGTATATTACACATGTTTATCTTGGGGTGGGAATACAGCAGTGATATCTAAAAAAAAACGTAGCCAGAATTGAGTGATTTTTAAATGCAAGCCAGAATTTGTTTTCTAAATCAAATCAGACACGTTTCCAAGCCACAGATGCAACAGTTATACTCAGAATCACTGACTCTGTTCTGTGCACTTCAATGACTGTCTGGTTTGGTTCAGCCACCAGGTAAAAGATGGCTTCAACGGACTGTGAAGGCCGCTGAGAGGATCAGTGCCACGTTGCCGACTCTCTGGATGGAACAAATATCACCGCCCTGCATCTAGAAAAAAAGTTTATGCTGTTTTGCAAATCCCACTTGTTTTTACCTATTCTGGTCATGCTGAGTTCAAATATGCAACTAAAATTCCCTCACATCCTGTTTTCCCACAAAATAAGAATGATTTTTAAAATAATTTTGCTAAATTTATATTGCTCTCATGGTTTTATTTAAATTGGTCAAATTTCACTATTATTATTTATTAATTAAAACAATAGGCACACAAAACATAACACTTGTTTACAACATGAACAGCAGACAAATAGTCTGTGAAATGTTTGTGAAAATCTCTAAATAAAGCTATTTCAAAAGACGAACATTATAATAATATGCAGAGTGCTTAAGGAGTGAACTTCCTTTTGAGGGATTTTCTGGACTGGCAAAACACCCACAGATGTAGCAGAACTCATCTGGGCTATGTTCGCATTTCCGTCTTTCACTGGTCATTATAAATCCCTGAAATCAGGAGTTTTGTGTGCATGTAAGTGTGCCTAGCATTCATATAAGGGCTAATCAGAGGAAAAGTGATAAATGTTGCTCACCTATTGTACATAAACATAGTGTTTCCTGTGTTGGTGGCAGTGGATCTGGCAATAGCTCTAACGTTTATGGTCCATCTTAGGCAAAAAAGCTCTACACTGGACATCAGGCTTTGTGAAAAGTTGTGATGTTCTAGAGCAAAACTAACAGCATATCTGGAATCAGCATCTCAGTATCAGTAAGAAACAACTATCAGATCCTATTCAGCAAATCTGATGCAGGGCGGTGTTATCACAGACCCCACACACCCAAGCCATATCCTCTTTGAACTCCTCTACAACTTTGCTTCTGGATCTAATTGGGTGTAATTAGGTGTTTTCCAGCAATAATTAATACTCTGCTGTCTCAGCTCTGTTAAACACAGTGTTAATCATTGAACACCAACAATCCCATTTTATTAATTCAGCTACAGTCTGCACACTTATTCAAATTGGAGACACACTGCATACCTCAGGAATTATGCTGATGTCAGGTCTCAGCTGGGTCTTAAAGCCTGTAGAGTTCACTGACTCAAAGCTATGCTGCTCTTATGCTACACATTACACAGTCCTTTTTACTCTTCTCTCAGTGAATGATTTCTCCAAACTGTTCTTAGATCAGATCAGTGATATATTCACTGCTATTAAACACCTTCAACCAAAGTTTAGTTCCTCTGTTAACTAGTGAGTGTTTAGAGATACAGATCTGTTCCCATGAGACGGTGTGTATTTATTGCTGGTGAATGTAACTCACCTCTCGTCTGTCTTTAAGTCCTGTTTTCCAGACACTCTCATGTTGGAGGTCATGTCTCCTTCTCCAGTTTACAGCAGGACACACGTTTACTTCACTCCAACATCGGTGTCTTATAATCGAACCCTGTGTCAGCACAGAGTTCACTTACAGGAAATAGTCACCATGTCAATTCATAGAACAGTGTGTACATTAACACTTCAGTAAAAACCCACAAGACTCTTCTGCATCTAGTGTCAATTCAGTGTGTTTATATATTATAGTTTTAGATTTAGATACTCACTGTGTTTTTAGTCATGAAAGTTTTATTTTCCCCTCGTCACAAAATAGTGCTGCTGAGATTCACTGTCAGTTACACCGTCTAACTATTTTATTCTGCAGAGGGCAAAGGGCAGTGTTTATAGAATATAAAAACATAAACATGCACATGCATGCACACACACACACACACACACACACACACACACACACACACACAATATACAATAATCAGCCCTAACATTAAAACCTCGGACAGGTGAAGTGAATAACACTGATTATCTGGTTACCTTTGGCACCTGTCAGGGGGTGGGATATATCAGGCAGCATGTGAACAGTCAGTTCTCGAAGTTGATGTGTTGGAAGCAAGAAAAATGGGCAAGTGTAAGGATCTGAGTGACTTTGACAAGGGCCAAACTGTGATGGCTAGACGACTGGGTCAGAGTATCTCCAAAACAGCAGGTCTTGTGGGGTGTTCCCGGTGTGCAGGGGTTAGTACCTACCAAAAGTGGCCCATGGAAGGACAACCAGTGAACTAGCGACAGGGTTATGGGCTCCCAAGGCTCACTGATGTACGTGAGGAGTGAAGGCTAGCCCGTCTGGTCCGATCCCACAGAAGAGCTCCTGTAGCACAAACTGCTGAAAAAGTTAAAGCTGGCTCTGATAGAAAGGAGTCAGAACACACAGAGCATCACAGCTTGCTGCGTATGGAGCTGTGTAGCTGCAGACCGGTCAGAGAGCCCATGCTGACCCCCTGTACACCACCCAAAGCTCCTACAATGAGCACGTGAGCATCAGAACTGGACCCTGGAGCAATGGAAGAAGGTGGCCTGATCTGATGAATCACGTTTTCTTTTAACGTGTGTGTGAAGGGCCGGGTGTGTGTGTGTCACTTACCTGGGGAAGAGATGGTACCAGGATGCACTATGGGAAGAAGGCAAGCTGGCGGAGGAAGTGTGATGCTCTGGGCGATGTTCTGATGGGAAACATTGGGTCCTGGTATTCATGTTGATGTTAGTTTAACACGTACCACCTACCTAAACATTGTTGCAGACCAAGTACACCCCTTCATGGTAACGGTGTTCCCTAATGGCAGTGGATATGCGCCTTGCAGATAGATATACAGTACTGTGCAAAAGTTTTAGGCACCCTATTTTTTTTAGTACAAACTTTGTTATAGATTTTTTATTTTATGACTTCTCCATGATCAAGTCAGTACAAGAAACATTTTAGATTCCCAAACATTAGTTTTCTAGCACAAAATGAAATGTTACAGAAAAATGTTTGTATGTCATTAAAGAAAGCAGCATATTACAGTAAGAGACACTTTTCAGACAGTAAACACAATGAAGGCTGCTGGGTTTTGCTGCAAAAAATAAGAAGCGAGTGCGAAAGTCAAAGTATCCAGAAGAACTGTGTCTGGTTCTGCAAGATGCTCATTATTTTGAAGGCATCTTTGCTCTACAGCATTTCTTTGCATGTGCCTAAAACGTTTGCACAGTACTGTACACACAATTCCAACACATACACACACATGGCAACATACAGGTCACACACTGACTTTATGGACACATTAGTACAACACACTGTGTACTGGCTTTGTGGAGAACACACACACACAAAAACCCATTATTAAATAAGGACACAGAACACACACTGACTTTGTTTTTGTTACGGAGACATAACATCTCAAACACATGAACCGTTGTGGTTTAGCCACAGGCCGTGTTTATTTTGTACAACACACACTGTAGATGAATATAACAAAACATGTATACAAAATTATATCAAATCACAGGTAGATATGAAGTGCATGTACGAGACATTCTTCATTTAAATACAATCAAAATATGTTCAATAGTTAAAGCTAGATACAGTTATAAATGTTCTATGAAAATACAGTTAATACTGTTACTTTATAGTTTAGGGTTTTCACTTGTTTTATCCCATGAGCTTATGTACACTCATATGCATGTTTAGTGTAATTAGCTGGCGTGGACTTACAGATTAATTGTGAACCGATCACCAGAGAAGAAAATAATATCTTAATGTTCTTAATGATTATTAACTGGTAGGAAAAGCAAAGTTTTATTTCACATTTCTTTTTAGACTCTCTGTCATGAAAAATCTGAACAATCTGATGTCATAACATTCCAGCTGGTTCTAGATTGTTTCATTTCAGGAGTTTGTTGTAGTGCCATGTACAGGAAGTGAAGTCATAGAGAGAGTGCACAGTGATGTGAGATGAGATTTGGACAGTAAAGCTCCAATAACACATTTTAATATAGAATCAATAAGGTGCCAGTTCTGCCCTTTTCCACAACAAAATATAAAGTTTTTGGCAAATACAGTTTGGCATGAGAAACCTGCTGGATCCAACTGTCGGTAGACAGAGTTGAGGTCATTTATCACCATGACAACAAATCAAGCAACTGAGCTGTTAACATAATTGTCATTATAAAACAGATTAACTAACAATGTACAAAGGTTTGAAAATTATTCTTGAGGAAAAAAAGGATTAAATCAGCATTAAATAACACCACTTTATAGTGCAGCAGATTAAGTCAATATTCCATAAGAATCTTTCACTTGGTAAAACAAGCACAAAATTTGGCACAAATGATGTCCAGGATTTACTTGTTAAGAAAAGTACATTATCCACCTGAAAATCCAATATGGCCACCAGTTTTCAAGATGGTCGTGTTGTCAAATGCAAAAAAACAGTTTTCAGTGTAGAACTTCGATGAATAAAAACATGTTAATGATTCAAACATTAAAATGAATGCATTCTGACTAGCAGAACTCAATGGTGTCAATTAAAATCCAACATGGCCACCAGTTTTCAAGATGGCGGCTATTACATGACTCTAAATTAGCGTTTTCGGTAAAGTTGTCTGATCACAGATATTGCATTGAGTTGCAGGGCAGCATCTAAGATCATTCATTGAAATGCTGTGGTCAAGCTCTATCAGTTTGTATTATTTCATATAAGAGTGATGTCAAAGCACAACCAGGGCACACTGGTGACATCACTGCTGTGAGACTCAGCATGGGGTTCAGTGTTGGCTTGTAGTGTACTAACTGTAGTTGTAGTTTACTAACTATTGTATTGGTATACTCACTGTAGTTTGTAGTGTAGTTTAGTGTCCCAAATGCTATCTAACAAGCCCCTGTATATATCTCAACTAGAAGTTTAGTTAGTTGTAGTATTGTAGTTAGATAGCCACACCTGAATTGACAGGATGTGCCAGCACGGGAGAGCCGAGCCAAAGGTAATGGGGCTTCAGTTACCCAGATGGTGTACAGATCACACGGGACTTAAATGGCACTGGATGAACGATCGGGCTAGGTGTAGGGCAATAGATGCTTGAACCTAGTTGTATTCCATATCTCAATGTGCTTTGATATTTTGTATGGTTGGGTGGTAAAAGGATAGCCCCTCTGCCTTTAACTGTATAACACAAGATGACAGCCAATAATCCATTACGTTGCTCGATTAAAACTGACTGGAGGAAGTGTTGCCTCTGTCAGACAGATACAAAAGAGAAATGGAAGTTTCCCCCTACCCATTATGAGTGTAGTTCTGATGGCTATTGCATGATAGCCACAAACATACCACTCTTTCAGGCAATCAACCTGCAGCCCATCAGGTTAGACCCATCCAGATTGGATGAAGGAGGTGGTATTGAGGAGACATTGAGGCAAAACCATGCAAAGTATCACCAAAATTGTCGCCAAATGTTTAGCAACTGCAAACTTGATCGTGCTAGAAAAAGAGCAGCTCAAATTCAGAATGATCCTGGTGAAGGACACTCAAAAACGCGAAGGACTAGCAGTGAAGTGCAACAGTGTTCTCTGCCCACCATGCAGAGAAAAAGAGAGGTCTTGACTTTGAAGTGAGCATTACATCACTTTTACCCCTTCTTCGGGATGAAGCTCATTCAGTTGCAACTGTGAGGCATTCCATGAACAAAGTCAGAGATGCTATTGCACACCTCAATCCAGGCCAGGTCCCTGTGATAACTGCAGACCAGCCAATTTATGCACTTGCCAAACAAGTCCTGTGGCACTGGCCTGACCTGTATGGTGAGGGTAAATTTGTTGTCATGTTTGGGGGCCTCCACATAGAGATGGCAGCATTAAGATCACTTAGGACCCTGCTTCCTAAGTGGGTGGACAGGAGTAGTGGGTGGACAGGCACTCTTGTGGAGGCAGGGGTGGCTTCTTCGGGCATGGCAGAGTCCTTTCTTTCTGCCTCAAGTGTCACAAGAACACGCCACATGCACCAAGTTACAGAAGTTGTTTGGCATGATGAAGGATCTGGGCAACCCTTTCCAGGAAGAACCAAGAGACCTGCTCACACTGGACACAAAAACTATCACACATCCTAGTGCTGCTGAGCTTGTAAGAACTCATTTTGAGAAAGGTCAAGTTGCCTTCAGAGTCTTTTTCAATGGCCTGGGTGATGAGTCTTTGTTCTATAGGCCAATCAAAAAGAACAAAACTAACTTCTTTCACCAAGAGGCAGCTGCAGCTTCCAGTGACATGAAGAGCCATGTCCTCAAAGACGACTGTCATCTGTTCTCACAGCTCTTCATATCCTGTCAATCATGAGAGTGTGATCTGCTTGAGTTCTTTCAGCATGAAAATCAGTCATTCCCTGCAGCACTGAGCGACACTGGGAAACTCCACACTGGTCAGAAGTCTCAGCTTGCAAACATTCTAGAAGCTACCATATCTCCTCCAGACACACAACCAGAATGTGATGCTATTATCATTGATGGGTCATCTCTCGTGCATTCATTGCCTCCAAAGACATCAAAGACCTTTGAAGAATATGCTGTCCAAGATGTAGCTCCAAAGATACAGACATACTTGTCAAAGTATGAGAGGACAGACATAGTTTTTGATGTCTACTGGACTTCAAGCCTGAAGGCTGAAACAAGGTCAAGGAGAGGCAAAGGAGATCGACGTAGAGTGACAGACAAAACCAAGCTACCACCCAACTGGAAAAGCTTTCTGCGAGACAGTGACAACAAGACTGAGCTCTTTGGGTTCCTAGCTGACAAGATAGTGACCCTGTGTCATGACAATGTCGTAGTTGTGACCAAAGGAGAACATGCTCTTTCCAACAAACCCATCAGTCTCACGAGCTTAAGTCCATGCAACCATGAAGAAGCTGACTCCAGAATCTTCACACATGCTCTTCATGCAGCCAAGCAACAGATGAAATCTGTGTTGATTAAAGCATGTGACACAGACATTCTTGTTGTTGCAGTCAGTGTTTTTGCCACTCTCCAGGATGCAGGCTTAGAAATGCTTTGGGTTGAATTTGGCCAGGGTCAGTCCATCAGGTGGTTTCCAATTCATGATATGGTATGATATGATATGATCTTGGGCCAGAGAAATCCAGTGGCATGCTGTTCTTTCATGCCTTCACTGGCTGTGATGTGGTGTCAGGTTTTCGTGGCAAAGGCAAGAAAACTGCCTGGCAAGCCTGGGAGGTTTGTCCTGAAGTGACCTCTGTGTTCAAAAAGTTCAGTCAATACCCACCAGTCATGGAAGATGCAGACATCAACATCCTTGAGAAGTTTGTCATCACTATGTATGATAAGAACAGCACTACGGACAAGGTTGATGAAGCAAGACTGGACTTGTTTGCTCGGAAGCAAAGATCATATGATGCCATTCCACCGACAAGAGCATCCCTCATTCACCATATGAAACGGTCTGCCTTCCAAGCTGTCTGCATATGGGGTCAGGCAACAGTGTGCAACATGCAAACTGAAAGCCCTGCCAACTGGGGGTGGCACAAAGATGGTGAGGTCTGGCAAGTTCTCTGGACCACCCTTCCACCGATTGCCCAGAGGTGTCAGCAGTTGACAAAATGTGGATGCAAGACTGAATGCTGAGGATGATGCAATGCTATCGCTTCAGCCTCAAGTGTACACAGTTGTGTGCCTGCAAATGTGAGGACTAAATAAAGAACTTATCCAACCGGTGCATCAACAGAAATTCATTGCCTGATTCAAACAATACACACTATTACTCTTTAAAACAAAAGTACAATGGAAGTTAACATAATCCTGTATATCGGCAAAGAGTAATAATATTTCTAATGCACTGGTCTACCCCAGATAAACCATACTGCATCTTCTAGTACTGTCAAAAAGCAATATGCACAGTATTACTGTCCTAATACATCTCTCCACATTTGGTGGTCACATACCTAGACATCACATTGAAGACACCACCATGAGAGAGTTTCTTTGTCTAATTCCCATTATATCACTAGAATTTTCAATAATTTTGATTTTGTTGATGCAGACATGGACTTCACATACTTAAAAACATATATTTTGATGTACAGACCTTCAAAATAAGATTATTCAATCAAAATATAGTTCAAACACAGTTAAAAGCCAGTTCGAATGGTGGCCATCTTGGAAAATGGCGGCCATTTTTATTTTTCATGTGGATAACATACTTTTCTGAGAGAGTAGGTCCTGGAGCACATATGTACCAAATTTGGTACTTGTATCATCATGAAAGATTGTTTCAGCAATCTGCTGCACTATTAATAGAGAATGAAATGTTTTACTGTCATGTTACAACAAACTGCATGATGCCATGTTGAGCAGAAACGCACGACACGTCAGTCCTGGTGAGGTAATATGACTAAAAGCTGTTAGACAGAGAACAGGAAAGAATGACAGACAACGTTAATCATAGTAGGTTATCAGTGTGTGTGTGTGTGTGTGTGTGTGTGTGTGTGTGTGTGTGTGTGTGTGTGAGTAGTAAGACAGTAACTCACTGTAATGTCTCCAGTTTACACTGTGGATCCTTCTTTAGGTCAGAGAGCAGCTCCTGTTCTTCTCCTGTTTTATTACATAACAGATCCAGTTCTCTCAGGTGTGATGAGGAGTTTGACCTCAGAGCTAAAGCCAGAGCAGAATAACCTTCACCTGTAATACTGCAGTTACTCATCCTGCAAGAAAGAAAACCTTCTCACATTTGCTCTCCATCTCACACACACAACAGTGAAAATACATCACATCACTACAATTAAAAGTAAATCATTAAGTCACCGTAGTATCTCCAGTGTACAGTGTGGATTCTTCAGTCCAGCAGAGAGCAGCTTCACTCCTGAATCCTGCAGGTTATTGTGACTCAGGTACAGTTCTCTCAGTCTGGAGGAGTTTGAGCTGAGAACTGAGGACAGAAGTCTACAGCTTTCCTCTGTCAGATTACACTCACGTAGCCTGGAAGAGAAATGATGAAATATCAGAAGACTGATCTCAAACACACAAACACAGCTGTAATACACTTACTCTTTACCATGTAACAGAAATGTGAGTGTGTTTCTCTCACACACAGAAATCAGAGGACAGGACGCCACATCAGCACATTTACAGGAGCAGCCACGTCTTTCTGCACTCCACAATCTCTCAGCTACAGTTTATTATAACACCATTAGCTCATCTACATAACACACACATGTGAGAGCGAGCAGCTACACACACTACACTCAGATCTGTTCACGTCTCTACACACACTACACTCTGATCTGTTCACGTCTCTACACACACTACACTCTGATCTGTTCACATCTCTACACACACTACACTCTGATCTGTTCAGGTCTCTACACACTACACTCAGATCTGTTCACGTCTCTACACACACTACACTCTGATCTGTTCACGTCTCTACACACTACACTCAGATCTGTTCACGTCTCTACACACACTACACTCTGATCTGTTCACATCTCTACACACACTACACTCTGATCTGTTCAGGTCTCTACACACGCTACACTGCAGATACAGTTACAATCAAAATTATTCAACCCCCATTACAAATCAGGTTTATTGTCAAAATGTACAGACTTTCAGCTGTTTGTGATGAACAAATCAAACAAAAGCAATTGAAATAGTTCAACACAACGAATGCTTCAAGTGGTTTCCCCAAATTCAACTGAAAATGCAACTTATAATGACTTCTCCAGTCTCAAAATTATTCAACCCCTTCATGGCAAGCATCTTTAGTACTTAGTAGAGTCCCTTTTGTTGTTATGGCCTGCTGCAAATGAGATGCATAGCCAGACACCAGCTTCTGGCAGCGTTCCTGAGGAATCTTAGCCCATTCCTCATGAGCAATGGCCTGCAGTTCAGTAATATTCTTGGGTTTGCGTGCTGCAACCACCTTCTTCAAATCCCACCAGAGATTTTCTATGAGGTTCACTACAGGTTAAAAGTAAATCATTAACTCACCATAGTATCTCCAGTGTACAGTATGAATCCTCCCGTCCTTCAGAGAGCAGCTTCACTCCTGAATCCTGCAGTTTATTGTGACTCAGGTCCAGTTCTCTCAGTCTGGAGGAGTTTGAGCTGAGAACTGAGGACAGAACTCTACAGCTTTCCTCTGTCAGATTACACTCACACAGACTGGAAGACAAATGATTCAGTATTTTATTTATTTAGCAGCTCTGGGAAAAATTCAGCTGGAGAACATTATAGGTGTCATGAAAGAATCTGCGTTGAATTCCAATTTCCAGAATACAGCATGGCCTACAAACATGGCTGCCACAGGCTACAACTCACACCCATCACAGACACTCTCACATTCGTGTTCTCCCAACTACTGATTGCACACACCTGGACTCACAGTATTTAAGCACCCTCACTGCACATTCCATTCGAGAAGTCTAAGTTCTTTGTGTTCCAGTTGTTACCATCTGTTGTATATTGCTACGGTGTCTTTCTAGTTTTGATCCCTTTTCTGGTTTTCTGGTTTTGCCCAAAGTCTTGCCTTGTTCATGCTGTTTGTTGATTGCATGACCTTTGCCTGCACTCTGACCTTGATATTGGATTATGTCTCTGTTCTGATTAGTAAGATTAATAAAGTCTGGTGTACCTGCACTTGCATTCGTACCTACCTACCTGACAGAATACTTTGCCCCATCATGGGTGCAGCAGGCAACTATGACTGGCACCAAGCATTAGCAGCACAGGGCCGCATCATCAGAGAATAGCAACATCAGATCGGTCTACTCATTGCCCAGATGGCGCAGCTCAAAGCCACCATGCCAGCTCTATGGGCTC
The DNA here is from genome assembly GCA_023630585.1 of Cranoglanis bouderius. NCBI lineage: Eukaryota > Metazoa > Chordata > Actinopteri > Siluriformes > Cranoglanididae > Cranoglanis > Cranoglanis bouderius. The sequence goes on from CM042547.1 coordinate 22,680,131, forward strand.
CACTGCCAGCAGACCCCCAATCCGCCCCGTTGCTCATTGCATGGCCCGGTAATTATGCTGCTGATCCTGCTGGTTGCAAGGGATTTGTGTTGTAGTGCTCACTTTACTTCGCGAGCAAAGAGGGGGTTCCAGAGAGCACTAAGATCAGCCCAGTTCACCAGTCTGCTTGCTGACAAGGCGCTAGCCTGGGATTAAGCTGTCTGGTCCCAGGGAGGCGAGCACCTATTCTCTTATGAACGCATACTGAAACTCTTTCAGCAAGTGTTCGACCATTCTCCTGAGGGCAAGGAGATCGGAGAAAGACTTCTCATGCTTAAGCAAGGGACCCAAAGCATGGCAGAATTTGCACTCAGTTTTCATGTACTGGCAGCAGGCAGTGGCTGGAACGAGCCCTAAAAGTCCCATACTGTCAGGGGCTCAACGCTGACATTCTCATGGAGCTCGCATGCCACAATGATCATTTACAGCATTTGTCAGATGCCCTTATCCAGAGCGACTTACATTTATTTTATTTATACAGCTGAGCAGTTGAGGGTTAAGGGCCTTGCTCAAGGGCCCAACAGCGGTGGCTTGGTGGTGCTGGGGTTTGAACCTTCCGATCAGTGGCCCAAAATCTTAACCACTGAGCTATCACTGCCCCTATATCAGGTGTCTCTCGGCACATAACCCATGCAGCTGGGCCAAATTAAATCAAACAAGGTGGAATGACAGAAGCAACGTTGAGAGGGGTTATGTTTCTACTACAGCAGCCCCAAGCACCCGGTGGCACAATGCCAATCATGGACCTCCGTCAGAGTTCCACAGTCCACCTCAGAGCAAGCAATTTAGCTGCTAGCAGGTGCCATGCCCCTTTGTAACCAGGTATATATGGAGCAACATTTACTGTGAACCGAGCCACTCTAAAATTGATGAGCCGCACACATTCTTAATGCAACACTGCAAGGGGCAGTGGTAGCTCAGTGGTTAAGACGTTGGGCTACTAATTGGAAGGTTGTGAATTCAAATCCCAGAACCGCCAAGTCTCCACTATTGGGCCCTTGAGCAAGGCCCTTAACCCTCAATTGCTCAGATGTATAAATGTAAGTTGCTCTGTATAAGGGCATCTGCCAAATGCTGTAAATGCAACACAGTCACACAGGTTTACCAGTTCAAAAAGCAACAAGTGGAAAATAAAATCTAAATGTTCTTTATGGTGTCGGTTTGGTTGCATTTTTAAGACCTCTGAAACACGAATTTAAGACATTTTAATGCTAATTACATTATTTTTACATTAAGGAATTTAAGACATTTTTAAGGATCCATGGACTCCTTGTAGTGCTGAGGATGGTCTGGCATCACTAAGCTGTGCTGTGCTGGGTGGCATTTGTTAGCGTACTCGTGAGTATGAAGAAAATCTGTGTTACTGAAACTTTTGTAAACCTCCTTTTGTTTGGTTTCCCTTAAGCAAACATTTTACACATGACTTTACTAAAAGGCCCAATGTTTGTATGCCTGTGTGTTAGGGTAGACGTGTGTGTGTGTGTCTGAGAGAGAGAGAGAGAGATCTTACTTCAAAATCTCCAGTGTACAGTTGGAATTCTTCAGTCCAGCAGAGAGCAGCTTCACTCCTGAATCCTGCAGGTTATTGTAACCCAGGTCCAGTTCTCTCAGTCTAGAGAAGTTTGAGCTGAGAACTGAGGACAGAACTCTACAGCTTTCCTCTGTCAGATTACAGTTACACAGACTGGAAGAGAAATGATGAAATATCAGAAGACTGATCTCAAACACACAAACACAGCTGTAATACACTTACTCTTTACCATGTAACAGAAATGTGAGTGTGTTTCTCTCACACACAGAAATCAGAGGACAGGACGCCACATCAGCACATTTACAGGAGCAGCCACGTCTTTCTGCACTCCACAATCTCTCAGCTACAGTTTATTATAACACCATTAGCTCATCTACATAACACACACATGTGAGAGCGAGCAGCTACACACACTACACTCTGATCTGTTCACGTCTCTACACATGCTACACTCTAATCCATGTTCAGGTTTCTACAACCTACACTGCAGACATAGTGCATTTGTATTAGACAAAATAAAGAATTATGTCATTATAAAGATAATATTTATACGAGGGTGGACCCAAAAATTCCCACACTTGACGTACATACAGGTGCAATCAAAATTATTCAACCCCCATTGCAAATCAGGTTTATTGCCAAAATTTAGAGACCCAAGTGGACCACTCACCACTGCACATCGACAGAACAACTGTGGAGAAAGTCAAAAGCTCCAAGTTTCTTGGTGTGTACATGATGGAGGACCTCTCCTAGACTCTCAACACCACCTGCCTAACCAAGAAGGCCCAGCAGTGCCTCCACTTCCTGTGGAGGCTGAAGAGAGCCAACCTCCCCCTCCCATCTTCACCTACTTCTACAGAGGGACGATAGAGGGCATCCTGACCAGCTTCCTCACCATGTGGTATGGGAACTGTACAGCCTCCAACCGTAAGACCCTACAGCGAATTGTGAGAATAACTGAAAAGATCATCGGGGTCTCTCTACCCACCATCAACACCTCATTCAACAATCGCTGCATCTGCAAAGCCACCTTTATTGTGGGAGAACCCTCTCACCCTTTTCATGGACTCTTCATCCTCCTGCCATCTGGCAGAAGGTACAGGAGCATCTGTGCCACCACCAGCAGACTCCGCAACAGTTTTTTCCATGAGGCAGTCAGATTACTCAACACCCTGCTGCCTCCCAATGCTCACCTGGGCCAGCCAAACACCTAACCCAATATGACTCAGTACCACTGCACACTGCACAAGTCACTTTTATATTATGGAACTCGTTTCAGACATAACTTGTTGCTATAAAAAAGTGAAATGATCTTCTGTAAAAGTACTAGAGGTTTGTTTAACGATGATTAGAGTAACTATTAACAAGTATTAATTTGAAGCAGTGCAGTTCAGTGTTGCATTAAAATAACAATCCATGCATTAATACATTTATAAATAAAAAATACTTACTCCGCTTTTTTGGAGGCTTTGATCACTGGCAGCAGCTTCAGTAGACATTCGTCTGATGGATCATATTTCCTCAAATTAAACTCATCCAGCTCATTATCTGAGTTCAGTAACACAAACCCCAGAGCTGACCACTGAGCAGGAGAGAGTCTAGTTCCACTGAGACTACAGTAATAATCTCTGTTCAGGTAAGTTTGTACTTCCTGCACTAGAGAATGATCATTCAGTTCATTCAGACAGTGGAACAGATTGATGGATTTCTCTGGAGATGGATTCTCCCTGATCTTCTCCTTGATATATTCAACTGTTTCCTGTTTGCTGTGAGAGCTGCTTCCTGTCTGTGGCATTAAGCCTTGTAAGAGAGTCTGATTGGACTCCAGTGAGAGACCCAGAAGGAAGCGGAGGAACAGGTCCAGGTGTCCATTCTCACTCTGTAAGGCCTTGTCCACTGCACTCCTGAGGAAATCAGACATGTTTGACTTGTTGAAAAGATCAGACAGATCAGTTGTTTGTTGTTGTGTTACACTTCTGCTGATGAAGGAGAGAAATGTGTATAAAGCAGCCAGAAACTCCTGAACACTCAGATGTATAAAGCTGAGCACCTTCCCCAGGTGAAGCCCAAACTCCTCTCTGAAGATTTGGGTACACACTCCTGAGTACACTGACACTTCTCTGACATCAATGCCACACTCTCTCAGGTCTTCCTCATAGAATATCAGGTTTCCTTTCTCCAGCTGTTGGAAAGCCAGTTTTCCCAGTGCCATGATACTGTCTCTGGTCTGCTGAAGATCAGGGTCACATTTCTGATGGTACTTTTGGTTCTTATGTTTGATCTGAAAGATCAGAAAGCGTGTGAACATTTGAGTCAGAGTCTTGGGGATCTCTCCACTCTCTGCTTCACCCAACATTCTCTCTAAAACAGTGTCTGAAATCCAGCAGAAGACTGGGATGTGGCACATGATGTAGAGGCTTCTTGAAGACTTCATGTGTGTGATGATTTTATCGGCCAGGCTCTGATCACTGATCCTCTTCCTGAAGTACTCCTCTTTCTGAGCATCCCTGAACCCTCGTACCTCAGTTACCTGGTCTACACACTCAGGAGGGATCTGATTGGCTGCTCCTGGTCGAGAGGTTATCCAGAGGAGAGCAGAGGGAAGCAGATTCCCCTTGATGAGGTTTGTCAGCAGCACATCCACTGAGGCTGACTCTGTCACATCACACACTCTTTTATTGTTCTGGAAATTTAGAGGAAGTCGACACTCATCCAGACCATCAAAGATGAACAGAACTTTGTAGGAGTCACAATCTATTAATTCTAGTTTTCTTATTTCTGGGAAAAAGTGATGAAGAAGATTCATCAGACTGAGATTTTCCTGCTTCATCAGATTCAGCTCTCTGAAGGGAAGTGGAAACATGAAGATGTCCTGATTTGCTTTTCCTTCAGCCCAGTCCAGAATGAACTTCTGCACAGAGACTGTTTTTCCAATTCCAGCAACTCCTTTAGTCAGCACACATTTGATGGACTTGTCTTTAAAGAGGTCATTACATTTGATGGGTGTCTCCTGTGTTGCTGGTCTAATGGACGCTGTCTCAATCTGTCTCACCTCATGTTCTTTATTGACGTCTCCACTCCAAGCCTCTGTGATGTAGAGCTCTGTGTAGATCTCATTCAGAAGAGCTGAGGTTCCAGGCTGTGAGATTCCTTCATTAATTCTTTTAGACTTCTCTCTCAAGTTGGATTTTAATATTTGTTGACACTCAATGACTGGATACAGCTCTAATAAACAAAAGAATAACATATTTTACTGTACAGTGTATTTAATGCAGTAAACAAACTAATAATCACTAATCAAATTCGAATTCAAATTTTATTGGTGTCACACACGCTTTTTTCAATAGTCTCTTACATAAAAATAACATTTACATAAACCAGAATTAACCTATGTAGAAAAGGAAAAATATAAAAAATATAATAAAGTATAAGGTTAGATGGCAGCAACAGTATGACTATATTTGGAATAAAGTTCAGATATGTGCAGTTGTTTGTGGAGTACAGTGCTGTACAACATCGGGCTGAGGAGTTGATACAGTCTCTATATATCTGATTGAGTTAGTAACACGCTAGAAGTACATAACCTTGTGGCCTAGTGTCGCTATCTAATAATAGCGGGGAAAACTAGTTTTCATTAAGGGAATTAGGACTGTCCAAAACAGGTAATATGGGTATATTAACAAGAATGTAGGTGGTGTGGGTGTTATGCAAACATGCCCAAGGTCTAGGTGTTTTCCTGGTTGAGGGCCTGAATGGCCTGTGGGAAGAAGCTCCGCCTCATTCTCTCTGTGTTGCCCTTCAGGGAGCTGAAGTGCTTCCCTGACCACAGCACAGAGAAGAATCTGTTGTTTGGATGGCTGGGGTCAAAATTTAAATGCCTCTGTCGTGAAGTTGTCAGAAAAGTTACAGCTTTACCTCTGATTGTTACAAAGCACTGACACTGGAGACTACTTCCATAAATGTACTTACTTTACGAAAATTTCACCATATCAACAATTACACAAATTTTTTAAATCCGTTCATGTGGAGCATCCGCCGTACAAGACCCTGTGAATGAGCTGCTACTATAGAAACAATGGCATATTAGGACAAATGCACTAAGATAAACCGGTGATTTGCAGCTACACTACTGTCAGAGCTGCTGTTATAGAGAATTAATCAACACCCTCTGACCAATCACAATCCAGAATTTAACAGCACTGTGGTGTAAGTGTAAGTATGGACCAGTAGTAGATTAATGCCCCAGAGCTCTTACTGTTCTGCAGTGTGTTAGCGAGATCTGTGTGCTTCATGTTCTTCAGGACGTGCAGTGAGATCTTCAGCGCTCCCTCTCTGACACTGTGCAGATCCTCCTCATCCTCCACCTCCCTCTCAGTGCATGCTGGGTAATCTGGACTCAATAGATTCTTAAACCTCATCAGCTCATTCTTTATCAGAGTGATGACTTTGTGTTCCAGCTCCTGTTTAGAAACCAATAACCAATAATAACCAATCTAAATATTATAATGTTAAATAGTGAGAGATGCCTGATTTATGAAAAGAAGAAAAGACTCTTTCTATTAGCACAATTACAACTGCAATTCTGTCTGATTCCCCATAATGCTACTGGGGAAATGGGTCTGTTTATATAGGAAGCACTAGAAATGCAAAGTACATACCAGCAATATAGGTACTTCACTGTAAACTGAATTAATCATCTTATTAATTAATCAGCCTCATTAAGGGATCAGTCTAATAAAATATCTGAATTATAGATGAATAAGTTTAAGTCCTGAATTTTAGTTGAGAACAATAATAATCAATGATTTGTGGTCAGTCCATCTCAAGTGGTCCAATAATTGCAAAGTTGGTTGCTTGACCATTTTTAATTTTCCTAATATTTTTTTTCAGTGATTATGTCTAGGTATCATCATTGCAAAATCACCAGGTTTTAAACTACGACGGCCATCTTGGTGTCATGGCACACAGCAAATTTTGCTGATACAGCTGTTTACAGAAACCTCAATATCTTGGCTCAGGATGGTCCTAGCTCATTGGAACAAAAACCGATCTCTAGAGCACATTACAAGGTAATTTCCCTCATTTTCAGGTTGAATATCTCTGGTGGGGGACCAGACACGAATCTGAAATTTCCCCAGAAATAAATCCTCTATAGTATCATTCTGCTGTAAAGATTGTGAGTTTGAGATTGGATGTAAACTCTGCAGGACAGTGGACCTTGAGGGCCAGATTTGAAGAACCAGCCTAATCTAACCAATTATTGGACCACTTGAGATGCAATGACCCAAAAAGGAGTGCATCCTCTTCTGATTGAAACCGGATAGTGCGCTTATGGTTCATTACTCATCCACAGCTGTATACTTTACACAAAGTGCTAAATATGTTGAAAGGATTTTGAGTAAGAGCATCAGTCATTTTTCATTTATTGGAGTTTTAACTATATGTCTATAGTCTACCAAAGTGAAGTTATCCACAGTATAATGATTAAGGCTTGATGTTATCCAAATAAGGATATCCACAGCCATCTTTAGGGCATCCATGTGGTAGCCGTCTGGGATCAGGCTGAGAGAGAGGCTGGTGACTCCCTTTTGATGTTACATTCTTATCCTAAATTTAGTAAATCCTGCAACTTACTCAGATACAAGTTACACACATTAAAAAGACACAAACCTTGAATATGATATCCAACGGACTTATGCTTGATTTCTTCTTTTGTGGTCTGTGAACAAATAAAGCACATCATCTAATATGGACCATATGTATTTATAGCACATATTTATAAATGCAAAGATAGATTTTTACACTATCCTCTTAACACAATTCACTGATTTTCAGAATTTCTTAATTTACACTCCTCACTCAAATTGGCCACTGGGGGTGCTATTGATATTCAGAGGGTTTGGGGTTAAGTTCAAATAGCTGTTTCTCAGGAAACAAAAGTCCAGTTGAGCTGCTGTAAAACAGCTCACTATACTGACCTCTGATCAGTAGAACTGTCTCTATCTCTGAATTTATCTGGAGACTGCATTGATTGTTCACTCTTCATGGACACACCGCTGGGTTCTGGTGAGTCTGATCTCTTTCTCTTCATCATTCTAGAACACATTTTATTAGAGCAAAAACAAAAATTATGAGACATGCATGCTAATACAACATCACTGGTATATTTGAATGTTATATTTGGTTTTAATTAGAGCTGCATGTTCAAATTTCCAGCCAGAACAGCACAAAGCAATCTCACTCTAACTGGGCACTTGGTTGCATACTGTATTATTGTACACAAAAACAAGCATATGTCTCAGAAAAAAAGTGTAGAAAGATCCCCCCACTCAAATTCATGACAATTTGCATAATATGCAAAACCTATTTTTGCAAACTAGTCCTAAGATTTTTGGACAATTTTTTACAAAATTGATTTCAAACTACCCGGGAGAGTGTGGTCCACAATAAATGATCAAAAACATGTTGAAATTTATAAACAATATGGCCACCACACATCAATCAATTCCTGAAAAAAACATGGCTGCCATTAGCCAATCAAGATTTAGCAGTCATTTGACAAGTTTCTCCATTAAGCTCTTTGAAATTTGAATGGTAGTTACAGGGAGAGACCTGATAATTCCTCACTCAAATTGGCCACTGGGGGTGCTATAGAAATTCAGAAGGTTTGGGGTTAAGTTCTCAGGAAACAAAAGTCCAATTGAGCTGCTGTAAAACAGCTCACTATACTGACCTCTGATCAGTAGAACTGTCTCTATCTCTGAACTTATCTGGAGACTGCATTGATTGTTCACTCTTCATGGACACACCGCTGGGTTCTGGTGAGTCTGATCTCTTTCTCTTCATCATTCTAGAACACACATTTTATTAGAGCAAAAACAAAAATTTAACAGACATGCATGCTAATACAACATCACTGGTATAGTTAGAATTTTATATTAAATTTTAATTAGTGTTGCACATAATGCATTAAAATTTCCAGACAAATAATGAAACAAACAAGGTAGTACTCCCTCACATTACTCAGGCAAGTGAGATGGGTCTGACTGACTCAGTGGTGGTGCTGGAGTGCAAGTGTTTGTTTTGGTCCATATATCATGAACCATGAGTCCATCTATCTGTTTTCTGTACCACGTGTCTTACACCCTGGACGGGTGGCGACCCATCGCCAGGCACACAATTCACACACTACAGACAATTTGGAAATGCCAATCAGCCTACAATACATGTCTTTATCACCCATGTGAAAAATGAACTGCCCCCGTAAATTTAAACTCTGGTTGTGCCACCTTTAGCAGCAATAACTGCAACCAAATGCTTCCGATGACTGGAGATCAGTCTTTCACTTACTTCTAGGACTAGGACTTACTCCTATGCTTTGGATCGTTGTCTTGCTGCATAATCCAGTTGTGCTTGAGTTTCAATTTACGGACTGAAGACCAGACATTCTTCTTTAGGATTTTCTGGTAAAGAGCAGAATTCATATTTCCTTCAATTATTGCAAGTTGCCCTGGCCCTGAAGCAGCAAAGCATCCCCACACCATCACACTTCCACCACCATGCTTGACCGTAGGTAAAAAAGAAGGTATTCTTTTTGTGGAATTCTGTGTTTGGTTAATGCCAGATGTAACAGGACCCTTGTCTTCCAAACAGCTCGACAGTCCACAGAACATTCTCCCAAAAGGTTTGAGGATCATCAAGGTGTGTTTTGGCAAAATTCAGACTAGCCTTAATGTTCTTCTGGCTTAGCAGTGGTTTTCACCTCAACCCTCTTCCATGGATGTCATTTTTGCCCAGCGTCTATCTGATAGTGGAGTCATGAACAGTGACCTTTACTGATGCAAGAGAGGCCTGTAGGTCCTTTGATGATGTCCTTGGCTCTTTTGTGACTTCCTGGATGAGTCGTTGCTGTGCTCTTGGAGGAATTTTGGAAGGTCGGCCACTTCTGGCAAGGTTAACTACTGTGCCGAGTTTTTCCATTTGGAGATAATGGCTCTTACTGTGGTTCTTTGGAGTCCCAGAGCCTTTGAAATAGCTTTGTAACCCTTCCCAGACTGATATATTTCAATCACCTTCTTCCTCATCATTTCTGGAATTTCATTCAATTTTGGCATAGTGTGTTACTGGGTAAGAGCTTTTAACCAACTTCATGCTGTTGAAAAAGTTCTATATAAGTGTTGATTTGATTGAACAGGGTTTGCAGTAATCAGGCCTGGTTGCATCTAGTCCAGCTGAACCCCATTATGAATGCAGTTTCAGTGATTTGGGGAATATGGGGGCAAATACATTTTCACACAGGCCCAGTTAGTACTGGATATCTTTTTTGCTTCAATAAATAACATTATCAATTAAAAACTGTATTTTGTGTTTACTCAGGTTGCCTTTGTTTTATCTTAGATTTGTTTTCATTTCTAAAACAATTTAGTATGAGATATACACAAAAACAGAAGAAGTCAGGATGGGGCAAATACTTATTATTATATGTATTTCACAGCACTGTATGAAAAATCTACTTTTGTAAATTAGTCCTATCTTCACAAATTTGGTGACAAACTACTCAGCAGTAGTATACAGGAGGAGATTCTGAGGTCTGAGTTTGGGGTTTTGGTCATAAATAGAGCTCAGGGCCAAGGTCGATATATTTGTTTCCTTTTATTTTACAGGAAATATCATGTTATCAAGTCATAAAACAATCTGAGTATGTTAAAACTACTGTGGTTAAGCCAGCTGGCCTTCCTGTTAGCACAGTTAATCTAACTGCATGTAAATTTTAAGGGTGTGGCTTGTAGACGCTTAGCGGTAGTAACACTGAAATCGGAAAACGATTGCCCACAAGCTCCTACACAATGAAAGCAGCCTAACTTTCTACAGAATGATCCTTTTAAATAAATAACTAACAAAACGAGCACAACAGTTCATAGTATGTATGAGTTTACAGGATAAACGGCTTTATATTCAGGCTTTTGTTTTTAAAAATGGGCAAAGGCTATCAAGGTTAAAGAGATGTTATAAAGCATTAAGCCAAATAAAAATACATTTACAAAAAAAAAACATAATTTAATAATAATAATAATAATAATAATAATAATAATAATAATAATAATAATATCATCATCATCACTGGTTGTGTCAGTATAATTGTTGCAGGGGCAGAATTTAATCCATTATCAAAATAGACATTTCAAATTGGTAGACAATCACTCTCAGTTAGATCAGTTAAAAGTTAAAAGTCAGCTATTCTATGCTCACGTTAAAGATGAAATAATTTTACAGTTTTTCCAAATTGGTAGATGATCAAACCCACTTATATCAGTTCAGTCAGTTATTGTGTTCCTGTCCTTCAGCTGCTCCCGTTACGGCTCTCCACATGCAGCTGATCATCCGTGAGATCCGCCTGTTTCATTCGGCAGGCACTTTTTTCCAGGGGTTTCAGGACAGCGTAACAGATATTGCGTCATCAAGTGGGCGTGGCCTATTTTGAGAATCTGCATGGGTCAACGCTCATGCGCAGTTTGGGAAGAAAAGCCATTTGCTGTAGATAGTTGTCTGTTCGTGATCACAGGGGTTTTACATTCATTCTGCTCTATCTTCAGATACCTGTCCGTGATCTCAGGGGTTTCATGTTTGAAAAATACTGTTGTTATGAAATGCTTGTTTCACGTAAATAAACTCAAAGTCTTACTGATTTTACATCGGTTCTATCATGTGTCCTAACATGCAAGACTAAAAATCTGCAGTGAAACCTAAAACAGTTCTTTTTAACCTCAGTATCGTTTCCACTGCTGTTGCCTCATTATAAACGACAAACTCAGATCACCGCCCTGCATCAGATTTGCTGAATAGGATCTGATAGTCGTTTCTTACTGATACTGAGATGCTGATTCCAGATATGCTGTTAGTTTTGCTCTAGAACATCACAACTTTTCACAAAGCCTGATGTCCAGTGTAGAGCTTTTTTGCCTAAGATGGACCATAAACGTTAGAGCTATTGCCAGATCCACTGCCACCAACACAGGAAACACTATGTTTATGTACAATAGGTGAGCAACATTTATCACTTTTCCTCTGATTAGCCCTTATATGAATGCTAGGCACACTTACATGCACACAAAACTCCTGATTTCAGGGATTTATAATGACCAGTGAAAGACGGAAATGCGAGCATAGCCCAGATGAGTTCTGATACATCTGTGGGTGTTTTGCCAGTCCAGAAAATCCCTCAAAAGGAAGTTCACTCCTTAAGCACTCTGCATATTATTATAATGTTCGTCTTTTGAAATAGCTTTATTTAGAGATTTTCACAAACATTTCACAGACAATTTGTCTGCTGTTCATGTTGTAAACAAGTGTTATGTTTTGTGTGCCTATTGCTGTAATTAATAAATAATAATAGTGAAATTTGACCAATTTAAATAAAACCCTGAAAGCAATATAAATTTAGCAAAATTATTAAAAACTTCATTCTTATTTTGTGGGAAAACAGGACGTGAGGGAATTTTCAGTGGCATATTTGAACTCAGCGTGACCAGAATAGGTAAAAACAAGTGGGATTTGGAAAACAGCATAAACTTTTTTTTTTTGCAGGGCGGTGTTATTATCCACGTTTTCACGCTCAACTTTATTTACACAGAAAGAGTTGACCGTTTGGAGAACCAGTTCATTTAGCATTTACAGGATTTTTTTTAAACATCAAAAAAATATTTACTGATATGAGTGTTTTGTCCTTCATCTTACATCTCTGATCCTGAATGAAAAAAATAATTTAAAAAAATCACTATTCTGAGCATGTTTTCGGTGCCTTGATATTATTTTGTAAGGGGGCGTCTTCGCCACACCCCCAGAAACGTCGCGGTACTGAAACCCCTGGAATTTAGTGAATGCCTGTTTAATTTGGCACAGGATTTACTCCGGATGCCCTTCCCAACGCTAACATCCCATTTCATCCGGACTTGGAGTCCATTATAAAGCCGCCATTGGGAGTCCGTTATAAAATGGACATTTCAAATTAGTAGGCGATCAAACCCACTTATATCAGTTCATTATGACCGGGGTTAGGGTTAAGCTCACAATAAAGATAAATTGATTATGTTTGTAAGACAGAGAGAACACACTTCCGGTCTCTGTGTGGTTATATAACCTTGTGTGATGGCGCAACTCACTTACAGATAAACACATACAGCAACACTGTTCTTCATACCGTGTACATTTATAACATTTATATCGTATTATAGCTTCAGATTTCGGTATACGTACGTTTCCTGATGGTTTCCTCCTCTACACCGTTACTCACTAGTCCGTTATGTTCATCTGAACTGATGCCGCTGAGATTCACTTTCACTCTCAGAGAGCGGCGCTGTTCCACTGCACCATCTGCCATCTGCTGGTCACAGCGTGTAACTGCACCGGAAAAATAACCCTCAACAAAAGCACAACTTCAACTCGGTGTCAATTAACCAAAACTCAACGTGTGGAAAAGTCAGATAACTTCAAGTCTGTGACGGATTTAAATCACCCAAACCAAACAAGGAAATGCAGAACACATAAACAAGGAACTTTAAAACGCTGCTGTAGAGGAGAGCCGGAACAATTGTGGCGTTAAATTACTCAACAATTATCGAAATGAAAGTCTTCCACTTCCCACATTACATCCCAATAAGCACAAATGCATCTGTGTGTGATCTCTGTTTTCATCTGGAACATGTTTTATTCAGGGCGTTTGCTCATCTTCAGTACATCTGCTGTCAATCTCTCAGTGATGCTGGAGACACGTGTGATTTTCATGAGTGATGAATAATATAAATCTGATCTTTTTTAGATGTCTATGAAGTGTTCATAGTGTGTTGGAGATACATCTGATTTACGTAGGCCAGACATTAACATTATCATAAATATTGACATTGCTTGTAATATAACTATACTAACAAATAAATATGAATATATTATAGCACATAAATAATACTTTAGTGCTATAATATAGAGCTACCTCTTTTACATATATCCATTATACCTTGATAGAAAAGAAAAATCATTTGGCCTACTTATAAATATTGAAAACAACAACTAAATGAATATGAAATTATTCATTTATTGACGTAACAGTATAGTATGGAATCCATTTTATATTATTGTGTGTACCCAGTATAATTTCTCCTAAATACATATGCAAACAAAACCTGAATGGAAATGCTTTAACTGTTTCATTATTAACTGAACAATACACAATGGCTATGTAAAGTATTTACTAAAAACATAATAATGTATTTATTTTTATAACAAACAAAAAGTGTATAATATTGTTAAAATGGCATATGAGAATACTCTATCTGGGGCTGAAACACAGATTTATGTGATCCTCTACACATCTGTCTTCCTCTGACACAGTAGGATCCAGACCTCACAATAAATTACACACTGGTTTGTAGGGACATTCTTTCATTTCTTTATTTAACCAGGTTAAAAAACTAACTGACATTAAAAATCTCACAAAATCTCAATAATATTTAGCAGAAATAAAGCATCAACTTGCAGCTGCTGAAGATGGCCCAACATCTATAGGCTAAAGTTTGCCGTGAGGTTGCTGTGGCTGGTGCCACATGGATACCCTAAAGATTGCTGTGAATGGTCTTACATGGACAGTCTAAGGATTCCACTTACTGAAAACACTTTCATTATCCATTATTCAGTTGATAACTTTACTTGGATACTATAGACAAAGCTTAAAAATCTAATGAAATTAAAAATGACTCTGATGCTCATACTGAAGATCCTTTCAACACGCTTTGCATTGTTTGACTTAATAGTATACAGCTGTGGATGATTAATGATTTATAATCACACCCAATCCGGTGTCAGCCAGATGAGGATGGGTTCCCTTTTGAGTTTGGTTCCTCTCAAGATTTCTTCCTCATGTCATCTCTGGGAGTTTTTCCTGGTCACCCTGGCCTCTGGCTTGCTCATTAGGGATCTAAATCTAAATCTACATCCAGATTTCTGTGATGCATCCAGATGATTCGAAATGATCATTCACAAAAACAGCTTTCATGTAAAATCAGATATAGATTAATATCTGCAATGCATGGATGTGTATTTGTGTAATCGTTGTGATGATGTGATGATATCTCTGTGTTGTGTGTACATGCTAAGGGATTTGACTTTGGATTGTAAAATATGTTATTAAAACCTGAAGTAACTTGTAGCTGAGTGGATAAAAGGATGTGATCAGTCACGGTTATTCTTATGGAACTTCTACATCTGAATACTAATGATTCAGCTCCCAAACTGATGGAAATGTGGGACGGGTTTTAACGGTTTACCAAAACTGCTTTACCCTGGAAAAGAGGTTTGAGGTTTGAGGACCCCTGTCAGTACTGGTGGACTGAGCCACAGGGTGATACGTCTTAATGCTGTAAGACAGAGAACAGGACAGTATGACAGGTAATGTTAATCACAGTCAATCATTCAAGTCCTTAAACATCATCAATGGAAACATCAGCATGCACGCACACACACACACACACACATACATACGCACACACACACACACACACATGCGCACACACATACATACGCACACACACACGCACACACAATAAAACAAAATAAAACAACACAATATTATACAGTACACAATTAATATTCCACATTATGCAACACTTAGTAAAACAATTCTCATCTGTCTTGTTTATATCTATAAACAAGTGATGTAAATAAAAACAAATGACAGATCTGATTCTACTCTCAAAATCCATAAACACACACACACACACACACACACACACACACAAACTGTAAAACCGCTCTCACTGTCTGAAATACAGTGGGGTGTATGTGCATGTGCAAGTGTGTGCGTGTGTGTGTGTGTGTGTGTGTGTGTGCGTGTGTGTGTGTGTGTGTGTACAGTATGCTGTACATTTCCTCATCCTGCCCTTTGTGAGGACCAAAAAGGACCAATGTAGCCAGAAGGTATCCTTTTGGTTCCTGAGGTTAAAGTTGGTGTTCGATTTAGCTGTGTGTGTGTGTGTGTGTGTGTGTGTGTGTGTGTGTGTGTGTGTGTGTGTGTGTGTGTGTGTGTGTGTTTGTGTGTGTGTGTGTGTAATGAGACAATAAGACAGTAACTTACAGTAGTGTTTCCAGTTTACAGTGTGGATCCCTCAGTAGATCATTGAGCAGCTTCACTCCTGATTCTCCTGTTTTATTATCATTCAGATCCAGTTCTCTCAGGTGTGATGAGGAGTTTGACCTCAGAGCTGAAGCCAGAGCAGCACAACCTTCATCTGTGATACTGCAGTTACTCATCCTGCAAGAAAGAAAACCTTCTCACACTTAACACACTCAGTTTTATCTCTGAAAACATCAACTACACAAAATCTTTATATACAGAACATTTACTCTCCATCTCACACACACAACAATGACAATACATCACATCACTACAATTACAATCACCACAGATGGAAACTGAATGTTGCTGCAGATATTAAAACTCTGCTGTAAAATTGTGGTCACAAAAATGTCTTTGTCCAGTGTGTGTGTGTGTGTGTGTGTGTGTGTGTGTGTGTGTGTGTGATAATCTGACCTCAGTATCTTCAGTGTACAGTGTGGATTCTCCAGTCCAGCAGAGAGCAGCTTCACTCCTGAATCCTGCAGGTTATTGTTACTCAGGTTCAGTTCTCTCAGACTGGAGGAGTTTGAGCTGAGAACTGAGGACAGAACTCTACAGCTTTCCCCTGTCAGATTACACACACGCAGACTGGAAGAGAAATAATTATGTATTTTATTTATTTATCTGAATGTTAACTGTTACTATGTCAATTATGGTGATATGACTGACAGCATGTGTGATGTTCCTTATAATCATTTTACCTGCTATTACACGTGTCTGCCTGTTGCACACTCATAGTTAGGAGAGTATTTACACAAGTAATTTGATATTCATTAAAATCCTGTTATTTCATAACCTACTAGTTGGCTGTGTTGAATTCTGGGATGTGTAGTTAGACACCAATTCCAGTGTCAACATGACAGAACCCCCCTCCAAAGTGCTACTCGTGGGAGCGATTCTTTTCCTAGGCCTCCCCCTAGGCCGTGGACCTAGACGATTGGGGTGGCGTGCATGAAACTCATGATATAGCAGAGGGTCAATTACATCCTGAGCTGCCACCCAACACGTCTCCTCAGGTCCGTAGCCCTTCCAATCGATTAGATACTGCAGCTTACCCTCTCGCCGTCACAAATCAAGTATCTCCCTTACGGTGTACACTGGTTCTCCTTCAGTGTCCAGGGGTGCTTTGGGGGTGGTAGGGGGAGATGCCTTCTGCGAGTGTACCTGGCATGACTGGTTTGAGGCAGGAGGGGGCTAGGCAACTGTGGTGTGGTAACTCTAGCTTGTAGTTACATCGTTTATCCGTTGGAGGACCTTGAATGGGCCAATGTACTGGTGGGAAAACTTGTGGCATCCCTCTATGACTCTTAGGTTTCTGGTGGAGAGCCACACACGGTCACCAGGTTCATAGCTGGATGTCTCTCCATGACATCTGTCTGCAAACCTCTTTTTACCTGGGCTGTGTGCTCTAGATGGGCTTGTTCCCACACCTGCTCACTCTGCTAGAACCAGCTGTCCACAGCGGGTGAGTCCTTGGGGTTGGCATTCCATGGGAACAGAGGCAGTTGGTACCCAGAAACACATTGGAAGTGTGTGAGGTTGCTTGCGGAGCAGTTTAGGGAGTTTTGGGTATACTCAGCCCAAGGTAGGAATCGTGTCCAGTCCTCCTGATTGCCGGAACAGAAAGTCTGAAGAAATTGCTTGGTTTGCCCTTTCCACTTGGCCATTAGCTTGGGGATGGTAACAAGAAGTCATGCTTACTGAAATGCCTAGCTTCTCCATGAAGCCATTCCACATTCAAGATACACTCGAACTGAAGTACTGGAACACATGCTCGAACACAATCTCGGCGATTTCAAAGGCTGACAGCAGTTTGGGTAGGGGAATTAAGTACAGTGCAGTGACTTTGAAAAACATTCCACAATTACCATGATAACTGTTTTATTCTGATATGGGGGAAGGTCAGTTATAAAATTGATGGCGAGGTGCGACCATGGTCTTTGTGGTGTTGGTAGTGGAAGAAGTTTGCCTGTGGGTAGTGTGTGTGGTACTTTGGCCTTAGAACAAACTGAGCATGAAGAGATGAACTGGTAGATATCTCATATCATCTGGGGCCACCAGTATTTACATTTAAGTAATTGGTCTTGTGAGTGCTGGGTTGTCCCGTGGCTGGGGAGGTGCCCATGTGATTAATTTGTCCCGTAGTGGAGATGACATGAACTTTCTTCCTGCTGGGCACTGAGTGGGGATCCTCACTCCCTGAACACCCTCAATCTCTCTACCAATGTCCCAAGTGAGTGTTCCAACAAAGTGTAATTCTTGCACGATACATTCTTCAGTGTCTTCACAAGAGGGCACTGTATACATACAAGAGAGGGAGTCAGCTCAAAGTCTTTTTTGATCCTGGGCAGTATGAGAGTGTGAATTCAAATCGTGCGAAGAAAAGCACACATCGTGCCTGACACGAATTCAGTCTTTTGGCCGTCTTGATATGCTCCAGATTCTTGTAGTCAGTGTAGATCATGAATGGATAGAGACCCCCCTCCAGCCAGTGACACCATTCTTCTAAGGCAAGCTTTGCCACAAGGAGTTCCTGTTTGCCTATGTCATAGTTGCTCTCGGCAGGGGACAGCTTCTTAGAGAAGAAGGCCATTGGGTGGAGCTTGGGTTTCTCTCCTGACCGCTGGGAGAGGACAGCCCTGACTCCTGTCTCAGAAGAGTCAACCTCTATTATGAAGGGCTTGGTGGGATCAGGGTGTTTCAGGATAGGCGCGGTGATGAAAGCCTGCTTGAGTTGTTCGAATGCTTGGTCTGCTGAAGCATCCCATTGCAGCTTCTTGGTCCCCTTCTTTAGCAGGGTGGTCAGTGGGGATGCAAAAAATCCACAGGATACTGCTGAAACCCCGTATGAAACGGCAATAGAAATTGGTGAATCCCAGAAAACATTGTAGCTCCTTGACAGTGGTAAGTATGGACCAGTTAGTTATGGCTGATACTTTGTCCTTGTCCATAAGCACCCCCTCTGGTCCTATGATGTAGCCTAGAAAGGCCACCTTGCACACATGGAATTCACATTTTTCACCTTTTACCTAGAGCTGGTGCTTAAGTAACTGCAGCAGGACTCTCTTGACATGCTGGATTTGAGTGTCTTGATTGGGGGGGTAGATCAGAATGTCATCAGTATAGGCAATCACATACTTCCCCAACATCTGCCACAGCACGTCGTTGATAAGTCACTGGAACACTGTTGGTGCCAAAAATAGCCCATATGGCATGATGCAGTACTCATAATGACCAGGGGTGGTGCTAAAGGCCATCTTCCACTTGTCCCCCTCACAGAGGCATACCAGATTTTATGCACTTTGTAAGTCCAGTTTGGCAAAGATCTTACAGGTAAAGCCTCACATAGTTGTTCTCGAGTGGCTGGGACCAGAGGGAGGGGATAACGATATTTGACAGTGACTTGGTTCAGCCCATGATAGTCAATGCAGGGCCCTAGGCCACCCACTTTCTTTTCCACAAAGAATAATCTGGTGAAGAAGGTGGTGAGGTACATGGACATATGAACCTCTGTTTAGGGGCCTCCTCGACGTGGTAGAAAGGGGGTAAACCTAGGGGCGATGAGGTGGGAGACCACTGGCCTTGGCTTTGCTAAACAACTCACTGTATTCCTGGTACTCTGGAGGGCAGTGGACAGTGGTTTCTGGGCTTTCAATAGAGGTGGATGCCACCTGAACTGAGGGTATGCAGAGGCAATTAGCATGTCAGTGTGCGGACCAGCATGGATATTTAATGGGTGTTGCAATGGCTGTAAGGGCAACTGGAGTTTCTGGGCAAGAGCTCCATTGACAAAATTCCCCACCGCACCAGAGTCAGTCAGCACTAAAACAGAATTTCCTGAGTGTGCGATCTGAACAGGAACTGCAAAGTTGTAGTGAGAGATGAAACTGGTAGGACTCATCATGGTGGAGCGAGACTTGGAGACTGCTCACTCAGTAGTATACTGTGGATCCTTGGGGGCACACTGAGAGAGAAACTGTGCAATCCGGAGTTGTGGACTGGCTCAGTAAAAACATAACCTCTCTTTCTTAAAACTTTGGTTTTCCACATCGTCGAGTTTTATCTGCCCATGTAGCGGGGGCTTTGGTGTATGGAGTTCAGAAATTGGAGTGATGAGCAGGGAACCACTGCTTTATGATCAACACTCAATGGGGCATGGTTTTAGCAACACACTGCTACCTGGGACTTGAACTCTTTTCAATTAAAGTGTGCCCTTTTTACCTCCCCAGGGAATTTAGTTCAGTCATCCTTATACAGTAGTAGTCTATATTCTGCCTCAGACAAACAAAACAAATGCATTGGACAAACTGTACAACACCTTTAATGGACTAGAAATTGCACACCCTGAGGCTGCTTCCATCTTTGATGGAGACTTAATAGGGCAGACATGAGGAAAGTTCTTCCCAAATACTTCCAGCACATTACTTTTCCAACACTAGGCAATCAGATCTTAGATCACTGCTATTCAACACTAAAGGACAGTTACAAACTCCTCCCCTGCCCGGCCACTGGCAAAGGTGACCACATTAGCATATTGCTGTTACCTGCCTACAGACAATGCCTCAAACAGGAAAGAAACATTTTTTAGAGCAGTTCACAAACAGAGTGAGGATGCCATCTCCAGACTACAGGGCTGCTATGAATCCACAGACTGGCAAATGTTTCACAATGCAGCAGGAGACAACATAAATGACATTTACATTTACAAATAAATAACATCTCCCCAATTACATTTATGGCACACACAGAAGCCCTTATCCAGAGCAATTCATTCAGAGCAATGTACATAAGTAAATGGCTATTACATTTTACAATTATCTCTTTTATACAACTGAACAGTTGATGGTTAAAGACCTTGCTCGAGGCCCTAGCAGGGGGAGCTCGGCAGTGCTTTGATTTGAACTCACAACCTTTTAATCAGTAGTCTAATGTCTTAAAAAGAAATTTAAAAAATAATGACTGGCTAAACTTGGCAAGAAATTTTCGAGTGTTCACTAAGGTCATACAGTCAATAAATTATTATGAATTTTAGCTAGTGTTAGCTGTCTAGGTTTATGCCATCACTCTGTTCACCCAAGGTGGATTACTAGTTAGAATATCACTACAACAAGCTAGATTAGACAATGAGCAACATAACAGAAACACTGCAAAGAATTCCCCACAGAGGATCTGTTAGAAAAGGTTACAGCAGAACATGACATTTTTTTTAGTACAGAACTGTCAAGAGCTTCAGGTCCGTGTGTGCACATCCATGAGGCTCTGAATCCGTCAATCAGCTCATTAACCACGTCCTTTTATTTATCACCAAATAAAATGCATTTAGCATGAGGAAAAATATTGGAGGAGATATCAAGGTCATCTGAACTCAAAAATAATCTCTGGATCTGTAATTTAAAATTAAAATTTTGCTTAGTCTCTATTCAGTAGCATGGAAATGGGGCGGGGTTAAAAAATATATTGCAGCCAGCCACTAGGAAGCCTTAGACACATTTTAGCTTCACTTTTGACTCCCTGTCACAACGTCCACTCATCTGTACAGTCATTGCTGTAAATATACACATCCTCACACAAGTAGAACTTGATAAATTACATTCTATGTGTAAAAAAAAACAGTTTTGTGGGTATCACTAAATGCAATTGCGCTATGGTGTGTGCTTACACATTAGAGGCATTCATTAACATATGCATGTGAGTACAAAGAAAATTGCCATTAGTGAAACTTTTGTAAATCTGATCCTGATTTTTTTGTCTGTGATAATCTGACCTCAGTATCTCCAGTGTACAGTGTGGATTCTCCAGTCCAGCAGAGAGCAGCTTCACTCCTGAATCCTGCAGGTTATTGTTACTCAGATTCAGTTCTCTCAGACTGGAGGAGTTTGAGCTGAGAACTGAGGACAGAACTCTACAGCTTTCCTCTGTCAGATTACACAAACACAGCCTGGAAGAGAAATAAAGAAATATCAGCAATATTCATGTTTCTCCAATCAAATCTAAATATGTGGAGTATCAGAATATCTAACTTTATCATTTCAATTTCATATTAGTGTCAAATAAATAATTACATAACTTTACACTACCAGTTAATGACATGCCAATAGTAGTTGTACTTTTCTCGGATTTTATTTTCTGATTATATTTCTCTTTTATATATCCTCATGGATCTGTTATTATTTCAATAACATGTTAGTATTGTTCTATGGGAGCAAGAATAATCTAGAAAAAGGTTTTGAAGGAAAACAAATGTTCTGGTGTTTTCAGCTGATTAGACTGATTGATAGACTTTTTGTTTAAACAAATAATAGCTCTGAATGTCTACTCTTGGTCTGAACCCAAGGTGTTTTGATAAATAACAATAGTACACTCTAGAAACATGCACACAATCATTATATAGCAGCGATGATTTCATGAATTTTTTATTGGCAAAATTGAAAATATTAGACAAAAAATTCAGACTATTAATTTAAAACTAGACAGTCTTATAACTAACCCTGTAGATAATAATATAGCAATATCAGATCAACGATTAGAATGTTTTACTCCCCTTAGAGAGCCAGAAGTAATTTAATTAATTTCTTCATCAAAATCATCAACTTGTATACTAGATCCCTTACCTACATGTTTCTTCAAATATATTATTCCAGAAGTAATCAAACCACTTCTAAAAATAATAAATTCTTCCCTTAGCACTGGCTATGTACCTAAATCATTTAAACTAGCAGTTATCAAACCCCTGATTAAAAACCTGACCTCGACCCCTGTCAATTGTCCAGCTACAGGCCAAATTCAAATCTCCCCTTTATCGCCAAGAGCTTAGAAAAGGTTGTAGCACAGCAGCTATGCTCGTACCTACATAGGAATAACATTCATGAAATGTATCATTCAGGATTTAGGCCTCATCATAGCACAGAGACAGCGCTGGTTAAAGTAGTAAATGACCTACTACTGGCCTCTGATCAGGGTTGTGTCTCCATGCTTGTGTTGCTTAACCTTAGTGCAGCTTTTGATACAATTGATCATACTATTCTCCTCGATAGACTAGAAAACGTTGTTGGCATTAAGGGAGCGGCCCTCTCCTGGCTCAGGTCTTATTTGACTGATCGTTATCAGTTCGTAGATGTAAATGGTGACTTCTCTATGCATACTGAGGTAAAGTTTGGTGCTCCGCAAGGTTCTGTTTTAGGCCCATTGATTTTTTTCTTTATATATGCTACCTCTGGGTCAAATTATTCGTAAACATGGAATTAGCTTCCACTGTTATGCTGATGACACACAGTTGTATGTTTCAGCAAAGCCAGATTAATGACACCAGTTTAATAAAGTTGAGGAATGTGTAAAGAACATTAGACAGTGGATGCTCATTAACTTCCTCTTACTAAATTCTGAGAAGACAGAAGTACTAAGACCACATGCAGCTAGAAGTAAGTTTTCTGATTACACAGTAACTCTGGATGGCCTTTCTGTTTAATCATGTCCAGCAATAAAAGACTTTGGTGTGATTATTGACTCCAGTCTTTCATTTGATGCCCATGTAGATAATATTACTAGGATAGCCTTCTTTCACCTCAGAAATATTGCTAAGATAAGAAATATAATGTCACCACATAATGTAGAAAAATTTGTTCATGCTTTCATCACCTCTAGGTTGGATTATTGTAATGCCTTACTGTCTGGATGTTCCAGTAGGAGCATAAACAAACTCCAGTTAGTCCAGAATGCAGCTGCAAGAGTCCTTACTAGAACCAGAAGATATGACCACATCACACCTATCTTATCAACACTGCATTGGCTCCCAGTCAAATTTCACATTGATTATAAAAAAACTACTATTGACCTATAAAGCACACAGTACCTAAGCAAACTTTTAGTCTTTTATGATCCGCCATGCCTACTTCAAGGTGTAGGCTCTTTGTTGGTACCTCGAATAGTGAAGGCTACAGCAGGGGGAAGAGCTTTCGCTTACAAAGCCCCACAGTTTTGGAACAGCCTTCCAATTAGTGTTTGGGACTTAGTGTTTAAGTCCAGGCTGAAAACACTTTCATGCATTCACCCAGGCTTGTTGATGGTGGAGTGGCTGCCTTATGTCCCAGGGCGCCCTCATGTCTGTGTTACCTTCTGGCTATCCCTTTTAGTTATGCTGTCATAGCTAGTCTTGCCGGAGTCCCTGATTGCACTCACACAAAGTACACTGTCCTTAACCATTACAGGACAAAAAGCATACCTAATAATCTCTCTCTCTCTCTCTCCCTATCTCTCTTTCTGTCAAGCTACACATGATACTCCTGAGATGCCAGTGATCCCGACCCCTTCTGCTCTCTTGACCTGCCTGATCCATCCTGATGCCCTACCTCTGGTTGGAGATCTCATCAATTGGAAGTCACATGCTGCTGCTGAGGATGGCCCCACACGGTCCAGCCTAAAGATCATTGAGATTACTGAGGATGGTACCACTTAAAAACCAACCTCAATTCATATGAACAGTTACGCTATGATGGCTTTAGGACTGCAATTGCCACAAACAGTTTTGCACTCAAGTCTCCATCAGTGAACAGTGGAGAAGTTCAACAAAACAGTCTTAATGTAAAAACTGTAATGAATTTTCCTGGTTACACAATTGCACTATTTGACCATGTAGTATTAGCACATTTATAGAAGGGACTTATTTATAATTGCACTATCCGTTGTTATTCAGATGAGCATGGGTTCCCTTTTGAGTCTGGATCCTCTCAAGGTTTCTTCCTCTTATTGTATCAGGGAGATTTTCCTTGCCACCGTGGCTCAACCGGGTTAAGGTCTGGTGATTGACTTGGCCAGTCTAAAACCTTTTCCCCAGATAAAGTCCTTTGTTGAGTTGGCAGTGTGTTTTGGATCATTATCTTGCTGCATGATGAAATTCCTCCTGATTAATTTGGATGCATTTCTTTGTAAACTGGCAGACAAAATGTTCATGTAGACTTTTGAATTCATTCTGCTGCTACCTTCATCTGTTCCATCATCAGTAAAGATTAGTGAGCCTGTTCCAGAATTAATCATGCAAGCCCAAGCCATGACACCTCCTCCACCATGTTTCACAGATGAGCTTGTATGTTTTGGATCTTGAGCAGATCCTTTCTTTCTCCATACTTTGGTTTTGCCATCATTTTGGCAGAGGTTAATCTTGGTTCCATAACCTTTTTGGCTCATCTCTGTATTTATTTGTGAATTACAGTCTGACTTTCTGATTCCTACTACTGATGAGTGGATTGCATCTTGTGGTATGGCCCCTATAGTTCTGCTCTCAAAGTCTTCTTCGGACAGTGGATTGTGATACCTTCACCCCTGCCCTGTGGAGGTTGGTGATGATATCATTGATTGTTGTTTTTGGGTTTTTCTTCACAGCTCTCACAATGTTTCTGTTATCAACCGCTGTTGGTTTCCTTGGCTGACCTGTTCCATGGTTTCTTTCTTTTTCAGGACATTCCAAATTGTTGTATTGGCTATGCCCAATTTTTGTGCAATGCCAATGATATATTTTCCCTCTTTTCAGTCTTCACAGGTCAAATACTGTGAATGTCAAACCATGAGCAGACATTCAGAGCTATGAATTGTTTAAACAATCAATCTAACAGGGCACACCTGAGCAACAAGAAACACCTGCCAGTCACATGTCTCTGTCAGTATTTTTGATCACCTGAAAAATGTGTGGGTTGAAACAAAAGATGCCATGTTCTAAGTTGTTTAACACATCTATATGTAAATATCAGTAAATGAAAGCTGAAATTCTGATCTATTGTCTCATATTTATCTTTTGATCTCAAACCTAAAAAGTGTGTGAAAGAATCCTTATTCTCTCTCACATGTCCCTCAGTGCAGCCATAACATGTTACTATAAAAAGTTGTCTATAAAAGGTTTGTTTAAAGAGTAGAGTAACTATTAACAAGTATTAATCCAAACAGTGCAGTTCATGTTACATTAAAATAACAAATCATGCAGTAAAACATTTATAAAAAAAAATACTCACTCAGCTTTTCTGGAGGCTTTGACCACTGGCAGCAGCTTCAGAAGACATTCGCCTGATGGATCATATTTACCCAAATTAAATTCATCCATCTCCTGTTCTGAGTTCAGCAACAGAAACACCAGAGCTGACCACTGAGCAGGAGAGAGATTGGTTCCACTGAGACAATAGTAATCTTTTTTGTTCAGGTAAGTTTGTACCTCCTGCTCTAGAGAATGATCATTCAGTTCATTCAGACAGTGGAACAGATTGATGGATTTTTCTGGAGACAGATTAACCCTGATCTTCTCCTTGATGTACTTGACTGTTTCCTGTTTGTTGTGAGAGCTGCTTCCTGCCTGTGGCATTAAGCCTCGTAAGACAGTCTGATTGGACTCCAGTGAGAGACCCAGAAGGAAGCGGAGGAACAGGTCCAGGTGTCCATTCTCACTCTGTAAGGCCTTGTCCACTGCACTCCTGAGGAAAACAGACATGTTTGCTTTTCTAAAGAAAGTGAAAATGCTAGGGTTTTGCTCCACTAACAAATTTTTCTTCTTAAAGATAAAGGAGAGAATTGTGTATAAAGCAGCCAGAAACTCCTGAACACTCAGATGTATAAAGCTGAACACCTTCCCCAGGTGAAGCTCAAACTCCTCTCTGAAGATTTGGGTACACACTCCTGAGTACACTGACACTTCTCTCACATCAATGCCACACTCTCTCAGGTCTTCCTCATAGAAGATCAGGTTTCCTTTCTCCAGCTGTTGGAAAGCCAGTTTTCCCAGTGCCAGTATACTCTCTCTGGTCTGCTGAGGATCAGGGTCACATTCCTGATGGTACTTTTGGTCTTTGTGTTTGATCTGAAAGATCAGGAAGTGTGTGAACATTTGAGTCAGAGTCTTGGGGATCTCTCCACTCTCTGCTTCACCCAACATTCTCTCTAAAACAGTGGCTGAGATCCAGCAGAAGACTGGGATGTGGCACATGATGTAGAGGCTTCTTGAAGACTTCATGTGTCCGATGATTTTATTGGCCAGACTCTGATCACTGATCCTCTTCCTGAAGTATTCCTCTTTCTGAGGATCATTGAACCCTCGTACCTCAGTTACCTGGTCTACACACTCAGGAGGGATCTGATTGGCTGCTGCTGGTCGAGAGGTTATCCAGAGGTGAGCAGATGTAAGCAGGTTCCCCTTGATGAGGTTTGTCAGCAGCACATCCAGTGAGGCTGACTCTGTCACATCACACAATCTCTCATTCTTCTGGAAATTTAGAGGAAGTCGACACTCATCCAGACCATCAAAGATGAAAACCACTTTGTAGGAGTCACAGTCTATTAATTCTAGATTTTTTTTTATTTCTGGGAAAAAGTGATGAAGAAGATTCATCAGACTGAGATTTTCCTGCTTCATCAAATTCAGCTCTCTGAAGGGAAGTGGAAACATGAAGGTGACGTCCTGATTTGCTTTTCCTTCAGACCAGTCCAGAATGAACTTCTGCACAGAGACTGTTTTTCCAATTCCAGCAACTCCTTTAGTCAGCACACTTCTGATGGACTTGTCTTTAAAGAGGTCATTACATTTGATGGATGCCTCATGTGTTGCTGGTCTCCTGGACGCTGTCTCAATCTGTCTCACCTCATGTTCATTATTGACATCTCCACTCCAACCCTCTGTGATGTAGAGCTCTGTGTAGATCTCATTCAGAAGTGCTGAAGTTCCATGCTGTGAGATTCCTTCATTAACTCTTTTGCATTTTTCTCTCAGGTTGGGTCTTAATGTTTGCTGATACACAAAGACTGAATGCAGCTCTAATAAGCAAAGGAATGAAAAGGAATAAAGCACAGTAAAAATTCAATATTATTTAAAAAAAATTGTTAGCTTGTCAAATAAACAAGCAAATAAACAGCAGATAAACAGCAAAGAATCCTCTGTCCTGGAGATATCAGAAAAAAATTAAGTTACAACTTTACCTCTGACTGTTACAAAGCACTTGAGACTCCATAAATTTCTTCTTACAGAAAACCTCACCATATCAATGATTACACATTTTTTAATCTGTTATGTGAAGCATCCACCACAGAAGTCACTGTGAATGAGCTGTAACTATAGAAATTATAACATATTAGAATGAAAGGATTAATATAAACCTGTGATTAGCCGCTGCACTACTGTCAGAGCTGCTGTTATAGTAAATTAATCAATACCTTCTGGTCAAACAGAATCCAGAGGCTCAGAGCTCTTACTGTTTTGCAGTGTGTTAGCGAGATCTGTGTGGTTCATGTTCTTCAGGACGTGCAGTGTGATCTTCAGCGCTCCCTCTCTGATACTGCGCAGATCCTCCTCATCCTCCACCTCCCTCTCAGTGCATGCTGGGTAATCTGGACTCAATAGATTCCTAAACCTCTTCAGCTCATTCTTTATCAGAGTGATGACTTTGTGTTCCAGCTCCTGGTTAGAAACACACAGGAACAGATCTAAATATTATAATGTTACACAGTGAGAGATGATTTTATTTCATGAAAAGAAAAAAGTATGTGTCTATTACTACAGTTACAACTGAAATTCTGTCTGAATGTACATTTATGGTCCATTTTTAGTAGGAACACCTGTACACCTGCTCATTTATGCAGTTATCCAATCAGTTATCCAATCATATGACAGCAGCACAATGTTTAAAATCATGCAGATACAGGTCAAGACCTTCAGTTAATGTTCACATAAAACATCAGAATGAAGAAAAAGTGTGATCTCTTTGACTTTAAACGTGGCATGGTTGTTTTTGCCAGATGGGCTGGTTTGAGTATTTCAGAAACTGCTGATCTCCTGGGATTTTCACACAACAACGGTCTTTAGAGTTTACACAGAATGGTGTGAAACACAGAAAACACCCTGTGAGCGGAGGGTCTGCAGGCTGAAACACCTTGTTGATGAGAGAGAATAGAGGAGAATGACCAGACTGGCCTGAGCGGACAGGAAGCATATAGTAACTCAAATAATCACACTTTACAAACATGGTGGACATAAAAGTATCTCAGAATGCACAACACATCAAACCTTGAGGTGGATGAGGTACAACAGGTTCCTCTCCTCTCAGCCAAGAACAATCTGAGGCTATCATGGGCACAGACTCACCCAAACTGGACAGTTGAAGACTAGAAAAAGACCAGATTTTTTCTTCCTTCTAATCTTCAACTGTCCAGTTTCTATTTTAGAAAGATTAGATAACTGTATGAATCTGCAGGTGTTCAGGTGTTACTCATAAAGTGGACAGTAAGAGTATAATAATATAAACACCATAATGTTCCTAAACATAGGTAAATCTAAATAATATAATCCTGAATAAAAATAAAATAAAATAAAAAAACCTCTGAAAACCTACTCATATTAAAAAGACACACCTGGAATATGAACTCCAGCTGTTTTCTGCTGAGGTTTGAGTTCTTCTTTTCTGTTCTATGAGCAAACAAAACACATCCTGTAGTATGGTCTATGTGTGTTCATATATTACATTCTACACAACACATTTATACAAACACAGATATTTAACACTATCATCTTAACACAATACAATGATTTGAAGGTTTACTAACTGACATTAGCATATTTAGAAACAAATGTTTTAATGAATGAATAAAATTGTGATATTATCATTAATCCCCCAGGTGTAAATGTATTTCCGTAGCACCACAGATCCTCCAGCTCAGGGACTGCAGGCTGAACTGAACTTTTTAACCAGTTTTCCCCGAGAGCTGCAGCACTGCACAGTTTAGTGTTTTACTGCTTCACCTGATAAAGCTCATGAAGGGCTTCATAATGAGACCAGTAAGTTTGATCAGGTGGAACACTGCTGTAAAACACCTCACTATACTGACCTCACATCCGTATAACTGTCTCCTTCTCTGAACTCAATTGGATGATCCATTGACGCGTCACTCTTCATGGACACACAGCTGGGTTCTGGTGAGTCTGATCTCTTTCCCTCCATCGTTCTAGAACTTAGATATAATTACAGTAGATCCACAAATGTAAGGGAAATGTGCATGCTAATACCCAGATAGCAAATGACATCTGGTCCACATACCGTATGGAATGACGGCAATGACTCAACCTGAGTGTGGCTGGCTTCTGGGCCAGATGTGGGCCCAGACAAAACAAGCCTAAAATAGGCTTGTTGTGTGAGGGCCAGATATGGCCCATATGACCTTTGCCATTGCCAGAACTGAACCATATGTACCTTAGTTGGCCCAGATGAGGCCCAGAAATGTATGCTATCTGGGTATAATGTAACTGTATACAGATTATTGTATAATGACTTTGCATAAGTAGACAGAACATTTTCCTTGCCTACTGAGCAGTAAATCACATAAGATAAATAATGCAATCAATAAAGCCAAGACAAAATCTCTGGGGGAAAAAACAACAACAAAACATTAGTTAAAGGTGTTTGTTTTTTTTTATTTCTTTCATGTACGATTAACCTGGAAAATATGCAGAACATGATGAAAAATTAATAATAACGATTTAAGCAATGGCCTCAGCACAAGTGCATTATGAGTCCTCCCTCAATCACAGACATTTACACCACACCTTGCATGTGGATGACCACACACACCCCTCACACACACTCTTCACCCTCCTGACATCTGGCAAAAGGTACCGAAGTACAAAGAGACTAGACTGACAACACACACACACACACACACACACACACACACACACACACACACACTCAAAAACATTGTATTGACCATCTGCATTTTTTGTTGCAAACACTGTGTTTATAAAAAATATATATATATTTTTTGTCTCTACTATACTTTCTACCTGGTATCCCAATAACTGCTATGTCCATATATGGTATAAGCTTATCTGCTGAATACTTTGTCATAGCATGTTATGTTTACATTTAAATCATTTTATTAACATATTGTTATATCTTTTTGCACAACATCTGACACTTTATCCATACTAGAATTGTGTACTGGTCGGTAAAACACCTCACTATACTGACCTCACATCCGTAGAACTGCCTCCGCCTCTAAACTCAATTGGATGATCTATTGACGCGTCACTCTTCATGGACACACAGCTGGGTTCTGGTGAGTCTGATCTCTTTCCCTCCATCATTCTAGAACTCAGATATAATTCCATCCACAAATTTAAGAGTAATGTGCATGCTAATACAATGTAATTTGTATACGGATGATTGTATAATGTCTTATAATAAGTGTTTATAAGTGTGAGACAGAACCGTAGTCTGATGGCTGATGACCATATATGGTATAAGCTTATCTGCTAAATACTATGTCATAGTATGTTATGTTTACATTTACAGCATTTTATTAACATATTATTATAGCTCTTTACACAACCTGTTACATCTGACACTTTATCCACACTAAGCAGTGGTAGCTCAGTGGTTAAGTTGTTAGGCTACTGATTGGAAGGTCATGAGTTCAGATCCTAGTAGTGCCAAGCTGCTATTACTGGACTCTTGAGCAAGGCTCTTAACCCTCAGTTATACAGACTGTAATGTCCATAAGTATTTGGACATTGACACAATTTTCATAATGTTTCCTCTGTACCCCGTGGATTGAATCGATGGATTTGAAATGAAGCAATCAGGATGTGATTGAAGTGTCAACTTTCAGCTTTAATTTAAGAAGTTTAATAAAAATATTACATTAACTGTTTAGGAGTTATAGCAATTTTTACAGAGTCCCTCCATTTTCACAGGCTCAAAAGTAATTGGACTATTGACTGATAAGCCATTTCATGGCCAGGTGTGGCCCATTTCCTCATTATTTCAAGTTATGGAAATAAAAGGTCTGGAGTTTATTCCAAGTGTTGAATTTGCATTTGATAGCTGTTCATGGGAACTCTCAATATGCGGTCCAAAGAGGTGTCGATGAAGGAGGCTATCATTAGACTGAAAAACAAAACAGACATATCAGAGAGATAGCAGAAGCTTTATGAGTGGCCAAGTCAACAATTTGGTACATTCTTAAAAAGAAGGAAAGCACTGGCGAGCTCAGCAAAAGGCCTGGAAGACCACAGAAGACAACTAAAGTGGATGATTGCAGAATTCTTTACTTGGTGAAGAAAAACCTCAAGTCAAGAACACTCTGGAGGAGGTAGGCATATCATTGTCAAAGTTTACAATCAAGAGATGCCTTCATGAATGTAAATACAGACGATTTACCTCAAGATACAAACCACTGGTAACACTCAAGAACAGAAAGGCCAGATTAGACTTAAAAAAAAAAAAAAAAAAAACCTCTAAAAAAAAAAAAAAAAGCCTGACCAGTTCTGATGCAAGAGTAGCATGTACGAGAATGATGGGAAGAGAAGAGTATGGAGAAGGAAAGTAAGGGCTCATGATCCAAAGCATACCACATCATCTGTCAAACATGGTGGAGGAAGTGTTATGGCATGGGCATGTACGGCTGCCAATGGAACTGGGTCACTGGTGTTTATTGATGATGAGACTGCTGATAGAAGTAGCAGGATGAATTCTGAAGTGTATAGAGCTATACTTTCTGCTCAGATTCAGTCAAATGCTGCAAAATGGATAGGACGGCGCTTCACAGTGCAGATGGACAATGACCCAAAACATACCGTGAAAGCAACCCAAGAACTTCTTAAGGCAAAGAAATTAAATCTTCTTAAATGTCTGATGACCTCAACCCAGTTGAGCTGGTTTTCACGTACTGAAGACAAAACTGAAGGCAGAAAGACCCACAAACAAGCAGATACTGCAGGCAGCTGCAGTAAAGACCTGGCAAAGCATCTCAAGGGAGGAAACTCAGCATTTGATGATGTTCATGAGTTTCAGATTTCAGACAGTCATTGACTGCAAAAGATTTGCATCTAAGTAAAACAAATAATCCTAATATTTATGATTTTGCTAATTTGTCCAATTACATTTGAAACTGTGAAAATGGAGGGGCGGTTAATGCAATATTTTTGTTAAACCCCTTAAATCAAAGCTGAAAGTCGACACTTCAATCACATGTTGATTGCTTCATTTCAAATCCATTGTGGTGGTGTACAGAGGCAACATCACCAAAACTGTGTCACTGTCCAAATACTGGACAATAATGCTCCCAATATATACCTTTATGATGTTTGTTTGGAGCCTAAACACTGCCTGTATCTGAGTGAGTGAACAAATCTTTTCAAGGTCACAGACACATATTTAGCAAATGAACAAAACACTCTTATATACTGACCTCTGATCAGTAGAACATTCTCCATCTCTGAACTTAACTGGCTCTCGCATTGACTGGTCACTCTTCATGGACACACAGCAGGGTTCTGGCAAGTCTGATCTCTTTCCTTCCATCACTCTAACACAGAAATGATTAGATTCAAACATTCAAGGGACATGTTCATGCTAATATAATATGGCTTACATTTTAAATGTATATTTAATGTATATTTTTTAAATTGACTTTAGTTAAAATGAATTCCAAAAATGTTAAAACATAAATGAAGGTGTATTCCTGTAACAAGACAACAAAAGTGTTTGTATGACTTTCTCACTTCTCAAACCTGACGTACAGAAGCCAATGTGTGATGTCTGACGGAATTACAACAGAAATATCAAGAAAAAATGGTGTCATGGATCAAAACACTTTTTGGGGGATATGACTGCTGTGATTGAAGGTAGTTATGAAGGCAAATATAAGTGGATATACAGGTTATTAAAAATTTTCATATCACATTCAGAAGGGGGGGGGGGGGCAAACTTTTATACTGACACCATTTTTTTTCATTACCAGTACCTTAACAACCTAACCTTGTTCTCCAGTAATAAATAATACTCTGCTGTCTCAGTACTGTTAAGCACTGTGTTCATCATTAAACACCAAATAATTGTATCTTTGTAATTCAGCTAGTCTGCACACTTATTCAAACAGGAGACACCCCGCATACACAGTCATTTTACTTTTGTCTCAGTGAATCATTTCTCTAAACTGTTCTTAGATCAGATCACTGATATATTAGCTGCTATTTAACAAATCTGTGGTTATTTATTGCAGGTGAATGTTAAAGTAACTCACCTCTCCTGTTTTCCAGACACACTCATGTTGGAGGTCATGTCTCCTTTTCCTGTTTCAGCACACAAACCCTTTATCAGCACACACTTCACTTACAGGGAAATGCCACCTTATCGAGTCATAACACAACCTGTGTAGATTAAAACTTCAGTAAAAACCCACAAAACTGTTCTGCATCTAGTGTTACATGTTATAGCTGTAGATTTTGATACTCACTGTGTTTTTACCCCTGACAAAACGGAGCTGCTGAGTTTCACTTTTATCATCTAATGGTTTTATTCTGAGGCATGGGGGCGGGGACAGAATGCAAACACAGAATGGAAAAACACACACACACACACACACACACACACACACACACACACACACACACACAACTGTAGTGTGATATAGTCTTTCCGCCACCCTGCTGCAGAATAAACCTGTGCAATAATGAAAGTGAAACCCAGCAGTTGTGTGTGTGTGTGTGTGTGTGTGTGTGTGTGTGTGTGTGTGTGTGTGTGTGTGTGTGTGTGTGTGTGGTGCATTTCTTAGTGATTCTGCAGTAAAATTCAACTAACTGTAAAAACATAACAGTATATTTTCAATAAAATCCTTTTAGAAATTATTTGTCTAATATCCACATTGTCGCTTTTGATCTTTGATTATTTTTTATTACCATTAACATTATTTCTAAAGTTTTTGATTTGACACTTTACTGTAGCCCTGTTTAATCTTTTTAAGCCAGCCATTTTTCTCTTTCGGTCAAAATCTGAAAGTGCCATTTTTGTGTGCCATTTGCATTGTTTTATTTTATTACTTTCATGATTACAAGTGAATCAAATCCTTCTGAAATAACACTGAATAAACGAACACTTTGTGCATATGCATTCATGTCTATAGTAGATTAATTAGAATAACGAATTATTAGAACAACAAACACCATTTGAATCTGTCTCCTCAGCACATGATGAACAAAATCTTACAGTGTGTGCATTACAAATGTACTTGCTGCAAACTACAATGGTGAAAAGTCTTCAAAGAATTTCTGTTCTTGTCCATGTCCTTCACAGAAAATAAGCCAAGGCCACTGGGGTTTCAGGTGGAAAAAATATTTGTTTCTAAAAAGTTTTGTCTCCTGTATTTAAAAATGATAATCAGGAGATTTTATGATTTTATTCTATTTTTCTGACTTTGACCATGAACGAGCTGTTAATGATGTATTTTCTGAATGTCTACTCTTTCGCCTGTGAACAGAACAGAGAGCTGTCTATGGGAGAAAACCATTTAGAAGCTGAAAAAAGGGAAAACTTATATTATTTTTGCCGTTCCAATAGTTTTGGAGGGGACTGCATTTGGAATATGATTTTTTAACGGTAAAAGTATTTTGTTTATGATTTCCCAAATACCTGGCTTCAGGAGGTCCGGCAGGCTGTAAACACGTCCCCATGTCTGTTCAGTTAGTGAATGCTGAGACAAAGAAACTTCAAATTTCATATGATTTCACAATAATAATCAGACTGTAGGTGTAGGCGTCTACACCACTAGGGGGCCTGAACAAACAGGCTACACAACAATGTAAAGAATAATGATAAAATTCAGTAATAAATTCTACTCTGAAGCTGTTTCAGATGGTTTGAATTATTATTTATTACCGTCATAAAAACAGGGGGGATTAAGCAGTCACATCAGAATATATTTGACTGTACAGGTGTTCTGAGAGTGTTTTCTTGATTAATTCAGCATCCAAAAGATTTATATGAATAAAAGTTAACCAGGAAAGTCAAAGCACTTTTGTATAATACAGACAATTGAATTTAACTGTGGCAAATCTGATATGCAAGATGGTTCATCCATAATGCACAAGCATACTTGATGGTGAAGTCACCAAATAGGAAATGAGTGTGTATCCTGTTAACAGTTTTTCACTTCAATTTTTAAAAATTTTGTCACACAATAAACAAAACGTGTTTCCCAGAAGGTTTATCCAAAGCAAATGAATATGATGAAGTCACCTGACAGGAAGTGAGAGCAAATCTCTGTAACAGCTTGACTCATTGCCATCAGAATTGGTATATTTGGTAGCTCTTTTATATTAAAGGCTCTCAAATGCATTTATTTAACCTTTTGTGACCTTAAATACTACATCTATCTTCTATTAATTATAATATTTATAATATGTGTAATATAAAGGTTTGAATGATTATCGTATTAATTATCTTACAGCTCTCTAGATGACTATGGGTTCTGGATTTCAGGCGATCATTGACTGCAAAAGATTTCCAAGCAAGTATTAAAAATGAAAATCTTACTTTATGATTGTTAGTTTGTCCAATTACTTTAGGTTCCTTAAAAAAGGGGGGTGGGGTGGGGGTTGATGTTACACATTCAATGTGCTCTAATTCCCTCACTGTTCACCCCATATCAATACCCTTAAATTATTTCTATTCATAATTTAATTTCAACTCCATATGTACTGTGGTAGACAGTTAAAATAACAATAACACTGTGAGTCAATGTTCAAATATTTATTTACCTGACTGTATATAAAGGTACACATTTAATATTCTTTCTTTAGTACATTCTTTACTAAAACTTTTTATTTTACGCTCATTTTACATGTTCATATTTTACTATATGTACATTTTGTATTTAAAATTATTGTATAAAAATATATTTATTAATTTATTTTCCTTCCACATTTCCTGGGTTATGTTGCAATGGCAGCAGGCCAAGAAGGTCAGTCCCGACTTGGTAATCAGGGTAAAGCCATGAAAATCACAATGTCATTTTCCACAGTGTGGAGACAGGACACTCTCAACGGAGTCCAATATCCACCTTCAATGGTTTGGATTTAATACAAAGAATGTGCATGCAACTTTCACACACACACACACACACACACGTTCAGGGAAATATGACATTATGGGGACACAGAGCACACACTAGCTTTGTGGGGACATTACATACAAAATGATCAAAAACAGTCTGGAAGTGTGGGGTGTGCTCGAGTGCCGGTTCGTGAATAGAGGGCGAAGCAAGAGAAGGTTAGTGGTAAGGAATGCACACCTGTGAGGAATTGGACGAATGAATGTTCTGTGTTGCAGTGAGCTGTGGCAAGGATAAAAAGGAGAGAGACAAGTGCCTCGGGAGAGGGAGAGCATGTGTATCTTTATAAAATAAAACTGCTGAAAAGCGAAAGTAAAAGATAAAGAATAAAGCACCTTTTGAGTTGTTCCAAGCCTGCCTCCAGATTCCTCATTCCCTACCCAAACCTGGGAAGTGTTACATTGGTGCCAAAACCCGGGAGACTGAGGAAGAGAGACACCATCATAGAGTCTTCACAACTGGCTGAGATCATCATGTCCCTCACCAACCTCCACCAGACCCAGCATCAGGCCTTCCTCCAGCTGCGCCATGATCAGGAGAAGCGCAGCAAGCACCAGTGCATCAAGGCTGTGGCCACGCCCCATGTTGCTCTATCCAAGATGGGTCCATCGGAATCATTTTTGAGGCTGTATGAGCATTCCGTGGAGGTGTGGGGCTGGCCCGATGCTCAGTGGGTGGCCCGCCTGTTGCCGCTCCTAACTGGAAAAGCCCAACTCACAGCCCAGCAGCTGCCGGTCACCAACATGCTGGAGTACCCGGACCTGAAACGGCAATTTTGCTTCAGCCGCACCCCTGAACAGCACTGTCAGTGCTTCCACTTGCTAACCCGCCGTGAGTTCGGTCGCCTGTTTGAGAGTGAAACCTGCAACAGATAGCTGTTGGCTGAAGGACGTGGTTCCATAGAAGTGATCGACCTCGTGGTACTGGAGCAGTTTGTTGCCTGACTACCGGAGAGGATGGCAAAGTGCATCCAATGCCACCAAAATGCGTCATTTGACAAGGCGGTCCAGCTGGCAGAGGATCACCTGGTGGCATTTCCATGGGCAGGCAAACCCCCCTCTTCTCTCTCTCTCTCTCTTGCTCTCATCCTTCCTCTTCTCCTCCTCCTTCTCCCATTCCTGCACCACTGAAACGCCCAAACCCAGTTTTCTGTTAGTTCTAGTGGATTACGTAATGCAATACCCAGAAGCAGTGCCTCTCCACAATATCTCCGCATGTAATGGTGAGGAGGCACTTTTCCATGTTATCTCCAGGGTTGCGATCCCATAAGAGATCCTGACTGATCAGGGCACGTCTTTCATGTCACGAACACTACGCAAGCTTTATGGATTGCTGGGGATTTAATGACGAGGATAAAAAGGAGAGAGACAAGCACCTCAGGAGAGGGAGAGCAAACCAACACAGAGCTGTGTGTGCATGCGTGTGTGTGTCTTTGTAAAATAAAAATGCTAAAAAGCAAAAGTAAAATATAAAGAATAAAGCACCTCTTGAGTTGTTCCAAGCCTGCCACCAGATTCCTCATTCCCTACGCGAACTTTGGAAGTGTTACAAAAACGATTTGTAAAATCAGATAATGATGCGATGTTGAGCAACAACATACTGAAGAAACAGATCGAAATAATGAGCTACAAAATGAGCTCTAAATAGCTACAAGACATGAATGTGTAATCATTGTGATGATGTGATGATATCTCTGTGTTGTATGTACATGCTATGGGATTTGACTTTGTAAAATTTGTTATTAAAACGTGAAGTAACTTGTAGCTGAGTGGATAAAAGGATGTGATCAGTCACGGTTATTGTTATGGAACTTCTACAACTGAATATGAATGATTCAGCTCCCAAACTGCTGGAAATGTGGAGTGGGTTCAAACAGATCACCAAGACTGCTTTATCCTGGAAAAGAACTTTGAGGTGAGACTCCTGTCATGCATCAGTCCTGGTCCAGTAATGAGACTAAATGCTGTAAGACAGAGAATAGGGCAGAATGACAGACAGCTTTCACAGTCATCAGAATCCTTATAAACAATATCAGTGTAAATAACAGCATGCACACCCACCCTCACACAATGGAAATTCTTAAAAGTGTGTATAAAAAGACAATAAGTCAGTAACTCACTATAGTGTCTTCAGTTTACAGTGTGGGTCCTTCAGTAGATCATTGAGCAGCTTCATCCCTGATTCTCCTGTTTTATTATCGTAGAGATTCAGTTCGGTCAGGTTTGATGAGGAGTTTGACCTCAGAGCTAAAGACAAGGCAGCACAGCCTTCATCTGTAATGGTGCAATCACACACCCTGCAAGAAATACAACCTTCTCACACTTAACACACTTGGAAAAGATTTACTACACAAAATCATTATACACAGTGTATCAGATCACAAAAATTTAAATTACAGCAGATGAAAACTGGATGTTACAGCTTTTTTTTAAAAAATGTAAATTGTATTTGTGTATTCTTACACAAATTATTCATACATAAAAATGTCTCAGTCCTGTGTGTGTGTGTGTTAATCTCACCACAGTTTCTCCAGTTTACAATATGGATTCTCCAGTCCAGCAGAGAGCAGCTTCATTCCTGAATCCTGCAGGTTATTGTGACTCAGGTTTATTTCACACAGATTGGAGGAGTTTGAGCTGAGAACTGAGAAGAGGCCTCTACAGCTTTCCTCTGTGAGATTACACTGACGTAGCCTGGAAGAGAAATGATGATATATTAGAGTACTGATCTCAAAAATGCAAACACAGCCATAATACAGCTAAACTTAAAACAGATTTATACATTAAAATACTCACACAGCTTTTCTGGAGGTTTTGACCACTGGAAGCAGTCTCAGAAAACATTCGTCTGATGTATCATATTTACGCAAATCAAACTCATCTATCTCCTGTTCTGAGTTCAGTAACACAAACACCAGAGCTGACCACTGAGCAGGAGAGAGTCTGGTTCCTGTGAGACACCCTTGATCTCCTTTGTTCAGGTAAGTTTGTACCTCCTGCACTAGAGAATGATCATTCAGTTCATTCAGACAGTGGAACAGATTGATGGATTTCTCTGGAGACAGATTAACCCTGATCTTCTCCTTGATGTACTCGACTGTTTCCTGTTTGCTGTGAGAGCTGCTTCCTGTCTGTGGCATTAAGCCTTGTAAGAGAGTCTGATTGGACTCCAGTGAGAGACCCAGAAGGAAGCGGAGGAACAGGTCCAGATGTCCATTCTCACTCTGTAAGGCCTTGTCCACTGCACTCCTGAGGACATCAGACATGTTTGACTTGCTGAAAAGATCAGACAGATCAGTGGTTTGCTGTTCCGTAACATTTCTGCTGATGAAGGAGAGAAATGTGTATAAAGCAGCCAGAAACTCCTGAACACTCAGATGTACAAAGCTGAACACCTTCCCCAGGTGAAGCCCAAACTCCTCTCTGAAGATTTGGGTACACACTCCTGAGTACACTGAAGCTTCTCTGACATCAATGCCACATTCTCTCAGGTCTTCCTCATAGAAGATCAGGTTTCCTTTCTCCAGCTGTTGGAAAGCCAGTTTTCCCAGTGCCAGGATACTCTCTCTGGTCTGCTGAGGATCAGGGTCACATTTCTGATGGTACTTTTGGTTCTTGTGTTTGATCTGAAAGATCAGGAAGTGTGTGAACATTTGAGTCAGAGTCTTGGGGATCTCTCCACTCTCTGCTTCACCCAACATTCTCTCTAAAACAGTGGCTGAGATCCAGCAGAAGACTGGGATGTGGCACATGATGTAGAGGCTTCTTGAAGACTTTATGTGAGTGATGATTTTATTGGCCAGGCTCTGATCACTGATCCTCTTCCTGAAGTACTCCTCTTTCTGAGGATCACTGAACCCTCGTACCTCTGTTACCAGGTCTACACACTCAGGAGGGATCTGATTGGCTGCTGCTGGTCGAGAGGTTATCCAGAGGAGAGCAGAGGGAAGCAGATTCCCCTTGATGAGGTTTGTCAGCAGCACATCCACTGAGGCTGACTCTGTCACATCACACAATCTCTCATTCTTCTGGAAATTTAGAGGAAGTCGACACTCATCCAGACCATCAAAGATCAACACCACTTTGTAGGATTCACAGTTTATTAATTCTAGTTTTCTTATTTCTGGGAAAAAGTGATGAAGAAGATCCATCAGACTGAGATGTTCCTGCTTCATCAGATTCAGCTCTCTAAAGGGAAGTGGAAACATGAAGGTGACGTCCTGATTTGCTTTTCCTTCAGCCCAGTCCAGAATGAACTTCTGCACAGAGACTGTTTTTCCAATTCCAGCAACTCCTTTAGTCAGCACACTTCTGATGGACTTGTCTTTAAAGAGGTCAGTACATTTGATGGGTGTCTCCTGTGTTGCTGGTCTCCTGGATGCTGTCTCAATCTGTCTCACCTCATGTTCATTATTGACGTCTCCACTCCAACCCTCTGTGATGTAGAGCTCTGTGTAGATCTCATTCAGAAGTGCTGAGCTTCCAGGTTGTGAGATTCCTTCATTAACTCGTTTGCATTTTTCTCTCAGGTTGGATTTTAATGTTTGCTGATACGCAATGACTGGATACAGCTCTAATAAAATGAAGAAATAAAAACGAATAAAGCACAGTTTACTAAGCACAAAAAATCTGTAGATTTTTTTGTTAGCTTATCATGTTACCAATAAACTGCAAAGTGTGAACTCCTCTGTCCTGAAGATATCAGAAGACTTAAAGTTACAGCTTTACCTCTGACTGTTACAAAGTGCTGACACTGGAGACTCCTTCCATGAATGTTAAATAACAGCACTGTGGTGTAAGTATGGCTCAGTGGTTAATTGATGGCTCAGAATTCTTACTGTTGTGCAGTGTGTTAGCCAGATCTGTGTGCTTCATGTTCTTCAGGACGTGCAGTGTGATCTTCATCGCTCCCTCTCTGACACTGTGCAGATCCTCCTCATCCTCCACATTCCTTTCAGTGCATGCTGGGTAATCTGGACTCAGGAGTTTCCTAAACCTCTTCAGCTCATTCTTTATCAGAGTGATGACTTTGTGTTCCAGCTCCTGGTTAGAAACACACAGGAACAGAATTAGATATTATAATGTTAGACAGTGAGAGATGCTTTTATTTTATAAAAAGCAAAAGGTCTATGTCTATTACCACAGTTACAGCTGAAATTTGTCTGAATACTGTATATAATTAAATGAGCTCCATAAATATGTAAATTGTCATTATTCTAAATGTAAAAAAAAAAAAAGAAAAGAAAATCTACAACCTACTCACACACAGGTTACACACATTAGAAACACACACACACCTTGAATATGGAGTCCAACTCATTTTTGTTTGATTTCTTCTTTTTTTGTCTATGAACAAACAAAACACCACATAATATGGACTATATGTCCTCATAGCTACACAGCACCTGATAAAGCTCATGAAGGGCTTCATAATGAGACAAGTGATACTGATCAAGTGGAGCTGCCATAAAACACCTCACCATACTGACCTCAGATCAGTAGAACTGCGTCCATCACTGAACTCAGCTGGATGATCCATTGACTGGTCACTCTTCATGGACACACAGCTGGGTTCTGGTGAGTCTGGTCTCTTTGTCTTCATCATTCTAGAACTCAGATATATTTAGATCCAAAAAGTTAATAGTAATGTGCATACTAATATAATTTGTTGTATACAGATGATTGTATTATGACTTTGAATAAGTGTTAGGCAGAACCTCTTCCTAGCCTAGTGAGCAACAAATCACATAAAATAGACAAATAATGAAATTAATAAAGTGAAGACAAAATCTGTAGGGGAAAAACAGTGGTTAAAAGTGAAAGTCTTTTATTTCTTCAATGTACAAATCACCTGGAAATTATGCAATCAATCAATATATATATATATATATATACATATATATATTTTTTTTTTTCAAATAATTTTTGAATGGTAAATGGTCTACACTTATATACAGTGGGGGGAAAAAAGTATTTGATCCCCTGCTGATTTTGTACGTTTGCCCACTGACAAAGAAATGATCAGTGTATAATTTTAATGGTAGGTGTATTTTAACAGTGAGAGACAGAATAACAACAAAAACATCCAGAAAAACACATTTCAAAAAAGTTATAAATTGATTTGCATTTTAATGAGGGAAATAAGTATTTGACCCCTTTGATTTAGTACTTGGTGGCAAAACCCTTGTTGGCAATCACAGAGGTCAGACGTTTCTTGTAGTTGGCCATCAGGTTTGCACACATCTCAGGAGGGATTTTGTCCCACTCCTCTTTGCAGATCCTCTCCATGTCATTAAGGTCTCGAGGCTGACGTTTGGCAACTCGAACCTTCAGCTCCCTCCACAGATTTTCTATGGGATTATGGTCTGGAGACTGGCTAGGCCACTCCAGGACCTTAATGTGCTTCTTCTTGAGCCACTCCTTTGTTGCCTTGGCTGTGTGTTTTCAACAAAATCAGCAGGGGATCAAATACTTTTTTCCACCACTATAGCACCTTTTAGGAGCAACTTGGGGTTCAGTGTCTTGACAGGATTCAGAATG
Organism: Cranoglanis bouderius; assembly: GCA_023630585.1. Lineage (NCBI taxonomy): Eukaryota > Metazoa > Chordata > Actinopteri > Siluriformes > Cranoglanididae > Cranoglanis > Cranoglanis bouderius. The sequence continues at coordinate 22,723,308 of CM042547.1, forward strand.
TGGTGGTGGAATGAATGTCCTTAAGTATTGTTTGTCAGTGATTGTGTGAATGAGTCCAGGTGTGTGCAATCAGTAGGAAAGTGAACGTGAATGTGATACAGTTTGTGATGGTTGTTGGATGTTGTAGTCTTCGACGGTCTTGTTTGTAGGCTGCTCTAGGTTCTGGGAGTTGTAGTCACCTGCCATGTTTGTAGGCCTCTCTGTGTGAAGCGACACTGATTGGTGCATTGACGTGACAGAAACACCACTGAAAAGTTCACTCCAGGAGCAGGGTTCTTCCTGGGTCTCCCCTTGGGGCAAGGACCTGGTTTTTCATGCTATCTGGCATGATACTCTTGGCAGAGTAGTGGGTCAAGGACATCCCAGGCCAGGACCCAGCACTTTTCTTCTGGTCCATAGCGCTCCCAGTCTATGAGGTATTGCAGCTGGCCCTCTCTTTGTCATGAGACCAAGATCCCCTTGACTATGTATGCAGATTGTCTTTCAATGTCTAGGGGAGCTGGGGGTGTGGAGGGGGGGTGTTGTCAGCTAGGTGTCATGGTGTGGCTGGCTTGAGCTTAGAGACATGGAATGTGAGCACAATGCAGCAGTGGTGTGATAGGTCAAGCTTGTATGTGACTTCATTGATTCTCTTTAGAATTTCTGTGCATATTCTGTCCATGGCATGAACCAGGCCCAGTCCTCCTGATTGTCAGCACAGCATGTTTGCATGAAACTGCCTATTTCTTGATTGGCCATCTTGGGGGTAGTAAGCAGATGTGAGACTGCCACATTGGTGAGCAGCAACAGCAGATTGCCATGATCACTGCCTAACTAGCACAACTCTCCAGCATGCTAGCACATATACAGGCTACCATGGCAGCACCCTCTCAATATGCTTCGCCGCTGACCGGCTGGGAGACTGATACTCCCAGCTTCTCCATAAAGCTGCTCCATACCTGGGATGTGAATTGAGCTCTCTGATCACTCACTATGTCTTTGGGAATCCCATAATGTCAGATTACATGCAGATTACATATGTCAGACTTAACTAGGGACTCGTTGAAGATGGAAGTGATGCATGATCTCAGTGCATGGCCAGAAATGCAATCGGGCCAATTTCCTGATGTTCACATGCTTCAGAGCCCTCCGAACCTCATCCTCTGAGATGGTAATCACATGCTCATTGCTAACAGAGCTGCTTCCTTCTGTAGCACTAGTCATCAGGCTAGTGCTAGCATGGTTAGCCTTGAAGCATGCATAGAAAATATTCAGCTTAACGGTTTCCCAGCAGAACAGAACATTGCCTTGAGCATCACACTGCCTCCGCTGGCTTGCCTTCTTCCCATAGTGCATCCTGGAGCCATCTCTTCTCCAGGTAAGTGATGCAAACGCACCTGTCCACATGATGTAAAAGAAAATGTGATTCATCAGACCAGGCCACCTTCTTCCATTGCTCCATGGTCCAGTTCTGATGCCCACTGTAGGAGCTTTCGGCAGTGGTCAGAGGCGAGCATGGGCACTCTGACCGGTCTGCAACTACACAGCCCCATGTGCAACAAGCTGCAATGCACTGTGTGTTTTGACACCTTTCTATTAGAGCCAGCATTAATGTTTTCAGCAATTTGTGCTGCAGGTAGCTCTTCTGTGGGATCGGACCAGACGGGCTAGCCTTCACTCCCCACGTGCATCAGTGAGCCTTGGACCCCATAACACTGGCGCCGGTTGACCGGTTGTCCTTCCTTGGACCACTTTTGGTAGGTACTAACCACTGCATACCGGGAACACCCCACAAGACCTTCTGTTTTGGAGATGCTCTGAGCCAGTCGTCTAGCCATCACAATTTGGCCCTTGTCAAACTCATGTGTCATCAGTTGATGCCTGTTGTTTACCATAGACACAGGCCATGGTGCACTCAGAGTACACAATTTAGACAGCCTACGCTCTCTGCAGGCAGTTTCATCTGATTGCTTTTTATTTTCAATCGAGCTGTGTAAAATACCTTCCTGATGAGCCTAAATACTGCCTGTGAGTGAACTGCGACAATCCAATCATTTCAAGATGAAAAGCAAATGAAAAAGGGCTTTTAAACTACAAACAGTCCATATGAGTGCCTGGTTTTGGAATCTTTGCTCAACAGTGGGATGACCCAATTTTCCTTGATTTTGCTGGCTTGATTTTCTAACCTTCCAGTGCACCTGTGGTTTTATATTTGGATACTAGGTGTGTTCTTTGCGCTCACTTTTTGACAGGTATTTTTAGATTACAAAATCAAATGTATGTGCATGCTAATATAATGTAGCTTGAATTTTTTTTATGTAAGCCTATGTATATTTATTTAATTGACTTAAATTAATTCCAAACATGTTAAAACATAAATGAAGGTGTATTCCTGTAACAAGACAAAACCTGTCCAAAATCTGTCAAACCTGATCTACAGAAGGCAATGTGTGATGTCTGGCAGAATTACAACAGAAATATCAGGGGAAAATGGTGTCATGGATCAAAAAGCTGTTCAAGAAATATGACTGAGATCAAAGGTAGTTATAAAGGCCAATACAAGTGGATATACGGGTTATTAGAAAAATATTTATATCACATTCAGAAATGGGGGTGCAAACTTTTATACTGACACCATTTTTAATTCAGCTAGTCTACACACTTATTTAAACAGGAGACACACCACATACACGGTCATTTTTCAGTTTTCTCTCAGTGAATGATTTCTCTAAACTGCTCTTAGATCAGATCAGTGATAGCTGCAATTTAACAACTTTAACCAAAGTTTAGTTCCTTTGTTAACTGGTGAGTGTTTAGAGATACAGATCTGTTCCCATGAGACGGTGTGTATTTATTGCTGGTGAATGTTAAAGTAACTCACCTCTCGTCTGTCTTTAAGTCCTGTTTTCCAGACACTCTCATGTTGGAGGTCATGTCTCCTTCTCCAGATTACAGCAGGACACACGTTTACTTCACTCCAACATCAGTGTCTTATAATCGAACCCTGTGTCAGCACAGAGTTCACTTACAGGAAATAGTCACCATGTCAATTCATAGAACAGTGTGTACATTAACACTTCAGTAAAAACTCACAAGACTCTTCTGCATCTAGTGTCAATTCAGTGTGTTTATATATTATAGTTTTAGATTTAAATAATCACCGTGTTTTTACTCATTATAATTTTTCGTCACAAAACAGAGCTGATGAGTTTCACTTTTATGATCTAACGGTTTTATTGAGCGGGGGAGGGCAGCACAGAACGGAAACACACACACAAACACACACATATACACAATTGCAGTCTGATGTATGTGTGTGTATGTGTGTGTGTTTCCTTTCTGTGCTGAACTCACTACCCCCTCCCCCCACAGAATAAAACCATATGGTCGTGAAAGTGTGTGTAACTGAGCAATGTTTCATGGTGCATTTCTAAGTGATTCTGCAGTAAAACACGGCTATCTGTAAAAACATTACCATACATTTTCAATAAATTCCTTTTAGAAACAATTTGTCTAATATCCACATGGCCGACATTTTCACTGTTGATCTGCTGTTTGAACACATCTGATCACTGACCACCACGGGAGAGCAAGTGCCATTTTTGATCATTTGCATTGTTTGTCTGTCTCCACAGCAGATGCTGAACAAAATCTTACAGAGTGTGTATTACAAATGTACTTACTGCACTTGTCTGACATGTAGGTGGTGTTTTAGTGTCCTTTGTTGGAATGCACTTCTGTCAACACTTCCTCCACCAGCTGCAACTTACAATGGTGAAAAGGCTTTGTTATACATCTAATACCCTGTTCACATACACACCACACATAAGGACAACAAAAAAGATATTCACACTTACTTTAGGCAGTGTGTGTGTGTGGGTGTGTGTCCTGGGAAGTGGAGTCCATGGCGGCCATGATTGTAGGCCGCGGTGCATGTTGGGAACTGGAGTATGTTGTCTGGGTCAAGGTTATTATCCTTAACAAAAACTATGACGAAAACTGAAACTATCAGTGAAGAAACATTTTTGTTAACTGAAATAAACATAAAAATGTGAGTTTTCAAATAAAAGAAAACTAAACTGCAACTATAACCACCTGCAATACGAAGGAAAACTAATCAGAATTTCAGAGAATGAAACTTTGGTTTTCGTATTTAAAATGTTGGGTGGCCTAAGAACAGAGGTGGATTGGACGAAGTGGATCCATTAATGTTGCCATTAATATCATAAATGACCAGTAGATGGCAGAGTAACATGTATTAGAACTCTTTGGCACAACAGCGATTCCACGGATAGAGGGATTAAACGATGTTCATAGGTAGGAAAAAACAGAGCCCAATTTGGGATTTTTTAAAATGTATTATTATTATTTTTTAGTTTAAAAATTTTACAATGATATTAAAACCTAAAACGACTCTAAAACTAAATGCAAACTAAAAGTAATGATTTTCGAAAGATAAAAATGAAATCAAAATTATTTATGCACCATTAAATCTAACTGAAACGAAACTGAAATGGAAAACCGAAATACAAAACGAACCTGACAGCCTGGCTTATGGGTGAGTTGAAATAAATATATTCAAAGTTTAATTAAATAAAGTAGATTAAATAGTTTAAAATTATGAGGAAATAAATAAATGGTGACAAAAGGTTGAAAAAAATTAATACATTTAAATAAATAAATAAACAAATATGCAAACAAGCAAATAAATAAAGTTTGTCTCACATACCACATATAAATACCACCGTTCTGTGGCCTTGTTTTCATCGAAACCAAAACACTATCCTTCACCCAAATATATTACACAGAGCTCTGATCTATTTTTCTGACTTTAATCGTGAAAAAGCTGTTTATGGTTGTAACTCTCTCTCTGATTCTGAGGGAAATGAGGAAACTGGAGGCAGGCTTGGGAAACTCAAAAAGAGGCGCTTTATTGGCCGTGACTCTTTTTACTTTCACTTTTCAGCGTTATTATAAACACACACACACACACACACACACACACACACGCACACACACACACACACGCACAGAGACACAAACAAATGACTAATTACACACGTTCAAGTCATAGCCCATGCTCGACCATGCCTTTAATAACCTGTATATTCTTTAATAACCTGTAGATCCACTTTTATTGGCTTTATAACTGTATTTAATGTGTTCCTTGAAAAAAAAAAGTATATATATATATATATATATACACACACACACAGTGTCTCACAAAAGTGAGTACACCCCTCACATTTTTGTAAATATTTTATTATATCTTTTCATGGGACGACACTGAAGAAATGACACTTTGCTACAATGTAAAGTAGTGAGTGTACAGCTTGTATAACAGTGTAAATTTGCTGTCCCCTCAAAATAACTCAACACACAGCCATTAATGTCTAAACCACTGGCAACAAAAGTGAGTACACCCCTAAGTGAAAATGTCCAAATTGGGCCCAAAGTGTCAAGAAGAAAAGCAATTGTTGCTGCTCATCAGTCTGTGAAGGGTTATAAGGCCATCTCCAAACAATCTGAAATTCACCATTCTACAGTGAGAAGGAGCCTTCAAGACAGTTGCCAATCTTCAAAGGAGTGGGCATCCCAGCCCAATTCCCAATTTATTCCTAGGTCAGACCATTTAATGCTCAGAGATATAAAGAATAACCCAAGAGCTACATCACATCACCTACAGGCCTCTGTAAGCACATTAAATGTTTATGTTCATGACAGCACAATCACGAACAATAACGAACAAAGTATGGATTTTATGGAAGGGTGGCTAGGAAAACAGACAATCTCTCCAAAAAGAATATGGCATGACTTAAGTTTGGTAAAAATCTGAACAAACCACAAAAGTTCTGGAACAATATCCTTTGGACTGATGAGACCAAGGTGGAGATGTTTGGTCATCATGCACAGTGCCGTGTTTGGCAAAAAACAAACACAGCATATTGCCGCAAACACCTCATACCAGCTGTTAAGGATGGTGGTAGAGGAGTGGTGTTTTGGGCTTGTTTTTCAGCCACAGGACCTGGGAAACCTGTAGTCATTGAGATAATCATGAACTCCACTTTATATCAGAATAATCTTCAGACTTCAGTGTACAGCCAAAACAAAAGAATTGGCCTTTCCAATAATTTCAGAAGGGGCTGAATCTAATATAAACTCTGAACATTTATACTAGAGAGAAATTGAAGGTGTACAAGTCTCTTGATGCTTATGTAGCAGATCCAATTCTGCACATAAGAGACTCCACACAGGAACGACAGAATAGCTCCAACACAGCAATATTTTATTGACCCTGGAAATGTATGGGACACTTGATCAAAACAAGATCACTTGCGCCAACCTCTTCCCGCGTTACACACTCGTCAGCCTCCATTCGCGGTCTGAGGTATTATAATTATGTTTAACTTTATAGCAAATAACAAGAATATTAATATAAGAATTGGAATAAAACGTGTGCTTGTGTATTTACTCAATAACTATTAGTTCACATATATTAACAATGATTGATGTGTGTAAACAATGTTCACATGAACCATCACACAGACATTTCCAAAACATGCATCCACAATGACACTGCAAAAACACCAACACAGTGTACTAACTAAATGTGGGACAATAGGACGAATCACAGAGAGGAAACACCAAAAAGAAATATAAAGAAATATAAAGAATCTGTTCAATAGCACAGTCCACATACATATTATAAATCTGAACATAAATTATATCACCTTACACTGTTTGATTTCAAGGATTGAACGTACCTGGAAATGTATGGGACACTTGATCAAAACAAGATCACTTGCACCAACCTCTTCCCTCTTCACTGTGCACAAACCACATGATAGTGAGACAAAACCCACATAAAATTCACAGTACACAAAATAAATATGTATAAATCGATTCGGAGCACATCCAGACACATATTTAATGAATCTTAACCGAACCAACACTATCAAACATTAATGTCAACTAGGAAGAGTGAAGAGGGAACAAATGTGTCTTACCTCGTCAGCCTCCATTCGCGGTCTGAGGCTGACGTAACTCCCGTACTCCCCATAGGTATAAGTCGCAACACTCACAGCGTCCCACCCGAACAAACATCCCAATCGATAGTTCCTACCTACATAACATTGCCTGAACTGTATATAAACATTTAATACATAATATGAAACCAATTGTCTCCTTAGATAAAAAAACAACAGTTTTGGGAAGTTCATCACAAAGAAATAAGATAGTTCATATTTCTCTTCCCAACTGGCTACACTTACAACTTTGTTGTTTGAGGGGACATTTAAAATATAATTTTTAATAATTACAACATTGAGGACAGACTTAGCTTGCGAAGCAAGATTAAATTTTTAGTTAGCATGACAACTTCACTGACATTGAAATTTAGCTGCTTAACTACAACTATTACATTTACATTTACATTATTAGCTTGGAAAGGTGTCCAATTTGATAGCAAAAACACATGTTCATAAGATGACTTGCTCTTAAAAAATATATGCTACCGCATGGTGATCTCAGAGTGACGTGTCACTCAGAGGTCCGGTGTGATTGATCACAGTATGGATTCCTAATGGTTGAATTACATATTTGCATATTGCATGCTGGGTGTTGTAGTTGCACTCAGGGGTTAAATTGGGCCGGGGTCGTCCGGGGCTGAGCACATAGGCTTATGACAGTAATAATAAATGAGGTCCGCCTTTAAAGTTTACAAGATTATGTCAGACGTTCAAAAAAATCTTTTATAGCATCATTCACAGGGCAATCAGAGTGATGGTTTATACTGTCAGGGGCGGACTGGCCATCTGGAGCACCGGGAGTTTTCCCGGTGGACCGCTGGACAACGTGGGCCGGCCTGTTGCTACTTAAATATATAAAGAACGAATGATAGAACATTTACGTATTCTACTGGCCCAGGCGAACGCCCGAGCAGCCAACATGGAGTCTAACAGCGCTCGTCAATGTCAAAATGTTTGAGACGGCCAATCAGATCGAAGAAGGCGGGGTTTACTGTTCACAGAAATCAAGCCCAAGCAGTAATTCAGCGCGGTGCTTCTTAACGCTTGAAAAATGCGAGGTAATATGTAAGGACCTGAACATGATGAGGCTGAATACAGCAATATTTGCCAACTGTTTAAAATAAAAATGCTAAACAGGGTGGCCATCTGTCCGATTTTAGGTCAGACAGTCCGGTTTTAAAATACACGTTAGGACAAACATTTACTTCACTCCAACACTGGTGCGCTAAATCAAACCCTGTACCATCACACACTTCATTTACAGAGAAACATTTCCTTACTGGGTCATCAAACAACAGGTGTACATTAAAACTTCAGCAAAAACCCAGAAAACTGTCCTGCATCTAGTGTAATATTTTGCATTTTGATAATCACCGTGTTTTTATTCCTGAAAAGTTTTATTTTTCCCTCATCACAAAATGGAGTTGGTGATATTCCCTTTCATTTGCACAGAACAGAAACACACACACACACACACACACACACACACACACACACACACACACATACATGTGCTGTAACATGCTGTCTACTGGCTTTGTGGAAACCTTAATATAACACACCCTATAAACACACAAAAACACACCTTACACACACATTCATGAAAATACAGTAAGCTATTATGGGTGCTTATATCACAACACATTCAGAGAAATATTAAATTAGAACACAGATCACACAATGACTTTGTTTTTGTTACTGAGACATAAAAATGACTGCTTCTGAAAGTTTTTTAATCAGACATCTCAAACACATGAACTGTTGTGGTTTAGCCACAGTCAGTGTTTATTTTGTACCACACACACACTGTAGATGAATATAACAACATGTATACAACATTATATTAAATCACTGGTAGATATAAAGTGCATGTACAAGATATTCTTCATTTAAAAACTAAAAACTTCATTTAAGAACTTCTAAATATATGCACAATAGTTAAAGCTAGATACAGTTATAAATGTTATATACAGTAGAAAATATATTACTTTATAGTTTAGGGTTTTCACTTGTTTTATCCCATGAGCTTATGTACACTCATATGCATGTTTAGTGTAATTAGCTGGCGTGGACTTACAGATTGATTGTGAACCGATCACCAGAGAAGAACATTATTAATATCTTAACATTATCATAATGATTATTAACAGGTAGGAAAGGCAAAGTTTTATTTCACATTTCTTCTGAGATTCTCTGTCATGACAAATCAGTACAATCTGATATCATAACATTCCAGCTGGTTCTAGAGTGTTTCACTTCAGGAGTTTGTTGCAGTCCCATGTACAGGAAGTGAAGAGAGTGCACAGTGATGTGAGCTGAGATTTGGACATTAGAGACCCAATAACACATTTTAACATAGAATCAATAAGGTGCCAGTTCACCATCACTACTGTGATAAAGAATGAAATGTTTTACTGTCATGTTACAACAAACTGCATGATGCTGTGTTGAGAAGAAACGCATCACACGTCAGTCCTGGTGAGGTAATATGACTACAAGCTGTTAGAGAGAGAACAGGATGGAATGACAGACAACGTTAATCATAGTAGGTCATCAGAGTCTTTATAAACAACATTAGTGTAAACACACACACACACACACACACACACACACACACACACACACCGTTTCATTCCCCTCTCCCCACCTGTTATGTAACACGGACGGAGGGAGGCAGGATGCATGCGCAGGGGAAAAAGTCAGTTTATTAGGAATTTCCTTCAAAAGTAATGGAACATAAAAAAGGGGAAACAAACTATAATCCACTCAAAAGGTAAGACAATAATCCAAAAGAGATAATCAACAAGGCATATATTCCAAAAGAGATTAAATCATGAAAACGAAGCAAAACAAAACAGAAACAAACGCACGAAACTAGGCTATGATCTAGGAGCTACGAACTATGAGCTAAGAGCTAATGAGCTATGGTCTAGGAACTATGAACTGGGAGCTATGAGCTATGGTCTAGGAATCATGAACTAAGGGCGAGAGAAAACGAGAAGATAGCAGGCGTACAGCACATGCTAGTAAGATCTCTACTCTATCTAGTCTAATCTACTTTAATACTCCGCGAGGAAGCGGAAACGGGAGGAGGTTTAAATACACAGACAAATCAAAGACAAACGACGTTAAACACCGAACACCTGAAACTAATAATTAAACCATAAATGGAAAACCTATGAATGAGCAGGGGCGGAGACATGACATAAACCAGAGAACCAATAAACATAAAGGCAAGACATGACGTAAACGAAAACACAAGCACATGGTGATGTAAACAAAGCGAGAGTTCATGAATGCATAGTCCAGTGGGTTTTTGTGAATGGAGAGGCGCTGCTCTCAGCAATGCGGCACGAGGAATGCAGAAGTGTTCGAGCGACTCTGAGAACGAGGGAAACCCTAACACCACCCTTCATCATAATGTGTTGATGAGTGTCGAACCTTAAAACTGTTTCCCAGTTTGATGTCCCACTGTGTATAAATACAGTAAAAGCCCTACAGAACAAAACTTTTATCTCTATTTGTCTAAAACGCACTGGTGTGTGTGTGTGTGTCTGTGTGTGTGTGTGTGTGTGTGTGTGTGTGTGTGTGTGCGTGTGTGAGTCAGTAACTCACTGTAGTGTGTCCAGTTTACAGTGTGGATCCTTCGTTAGGTCAGAGAGCAGCTTCAGTCCTGATCCTCCTGTTTTATTACAGTACAGACTCAGTTCTCTCAGGTGTGATGAGGAGTTTGACCTCAGAGCTGAAGCCAGAGCAGAATAACCTTCATCTGTAATCCTGCAAGCAGTCATTCTGCAAGAAAGAAAAAAATCTTACATTTAAGACATTTAGTTTTAGCTCTGAAAACATCAACTACACAACATTTTATATACAGAACATTTACTCTCCATCTCACACACACAACAATGACAATATATCACATCACTACAATTAAAATTAAGTCATTAACTCACCGTAGTGTCTCCAGTGTACAGTGTGGATTCTCCAGTCCAGCAGAGAGCAGCTTCACTCCTGAATCCTGCAGGTTATTGTCAGTCAGGTTCAGTTCTCTCAGTCTGGAGGAGTTTGAGCTGAGAACTGAGGACAGAACTCTACAGCTTTCCTCTGTCAGTTCACACCCACGCAGACTGGAAGAGAAATGATGAAATATCAGAACACAGATCTCCAACACAGGAACACAGACATAATATAGCTAAAGCAAGCAGCCTACAAACAATACACTCTGATCTGTGTTCAGGTTTCTACAAATCAAATGCAAAATATGTGTTTTGTTTGTAGAAACCTGAACACAGATCAGAGTGTATTGTTTGTAGGCTGCTCGCTTTAGCTATATTATGTCTGTGTTCCTGTGTTGGAGATCTGTGTTCTGATATTCCATCATTTCATCACACACAAGTTCTAAACAGCTACACATCTTGGTTTCTGTAGAACATTTAAAGCATATTGTAAAATGTACAGCTACATAAAAAGCAGTTCAAATATATCAAGTATATGACGGGCACAAACACACACTCAACAGTGTCTCTATGTAATCTTTATCACTAAAGTGTTGATCTGACCTCAGTATCTCCAGTGTACAGTGTGGATTCTCCAGTCCAGCAGAGAGCAGCTTCACTCCTGAATCCTGCAGGTTATTGTTCCTCAGGTCCAGTTCTCTCAGTCTGGAGGAGTTTGAGCTGAGAACTGAGGACAGAACTCTACAGCTTTCCTCTGTCAGATTACAGTTACACAGCCTGGAAGAGAAATGATGAAATGATTTATTTATTCAGCAGCTGTGAGGAAAGTTCTGCTGAAGAATATTATAAGTACCATGTATCCACAGAGAGGGGGCACCCTTTTATTAAAGTACTTTTAGAGTAACCGAAAGAAAATAACACTAGATAAACATCACCCATGTAAACCATCAAAAGAGACCAAGCACCATTTGTTCCTTCTCTCTGGTCTAACCTTCACACTGGGTGGACCATCAACATAATAATTACTATTGTTTTGTCAAAATTGTATTGTGTTGGGAAAATTACTTGGCAAACTGCTTGTTAAACTTATTTTATTATGAAATCCATCCTCTCTCACTCTATTTGATCTCTCTATAATCTCTTAGCTAAGCTAGTCCATAGACTGAGTATGGCCTGGCATTGCTAAATGTAAATGAGCTGTTAGCGTACTTATGTGAGTGTGAAGAAAATCTGCATTATTGAAACCTTTGTAAACTTGGCAGAGTTTTTGTTAGGTTTGGCTTAAGCAAACATTTACAGTGGTGCTTCAAAGTTTGTGGATCCTTTAGTGTTTTCTATATATATCTGCATAAATATGACCTAAAACATCATCAGATTTTCACACAAGTCCTAAATGTAGACAAAGAAAACACAATTAAACAAATGAGACACAAATACTATACTTGGCCATGGTGAAATTTGAAGGTGAAATTAGAGTCAGGTGTTTTCAATCAATGGGATGACAATCAGGTGTGAGTGAGTGACCTGTTTTATTAAAAGAACAGGGATCTATCAGAGTCTGATCTTCACAACCCCTGGCAAAAATTATGGAATCACCACACTTGGATGTTCACCAAAAAAAAAACATTTTTTTGTTTAATAGCTGAATGTTCTGGCTTTGTGAAACATACCTCAAACAAGTTGAACAAATGAAATTGTTTTAATTAATGGCATATTTATTTCCAGATCATGTAGAGGATTATGGAATCACTCAGTGTTGAGGAAAAAAATTATGGAATCACCTGGTAACTTGCATTTCTAAAACAAATACCAGCACAAGTCTAAAAATGAAAATTAGTCTGCAGTTAAAAGAGAGCGCTTACAAACTTTAACCTTGGACTTTTTCAAAGGAAACATGGCCCCAACAAGAGAGTTGTCAATTGAAACAATCGTAAGGATTATAAAACTCCTTCAAGAAGGAAATCTGCAGTAAAAGATGTCGGTTGTTCTCAGTCAGCTGTGTCTAAAATTTGGTGCAAGTATAAACAAAATGGGAAGATTATAAAAGGAAAACATACAGGTCGGCCAAGGAAGACGTCAAAGTGTCAGGATAGAAAACTCAAGGCAGTATGCCTTGAAAATAGACAATGCAAAGCAAAAGAAATGAAAAGCAAATGGGCGGAAACAGGAGTCAGTGTTAATGACAGAACTGTAAGAAATCAGCTGAATGAAATAGGATTTATGTATAAAAAAGCCAAACAAAAAACAGGACTAACACCTAAACAGAAGAAAACAAGGTTACAGTGGACTAAAGAGAAGCGATCATGGGGTGTGGATGATTGGATGAAAGTGATATTCAGTGATGAATCATGAATCTGGTTTGGCCAAGGAGATGATGCTGGAACTTTTGTCTGGTGCCATTCTAATAAAACATATGAAGATGACTGTCTGAAGAAAACAATCACATTTCCCCACTCGTTTATGATATGGGGCTGCATGTCAGGTAAAGGTCCAGGGTAAACCTCAACAGTGAGTGCACAGGTGTACACCGAAATTGTGGACACTTTTCTCATGCCATCGATAGAAAATAGGTGTGGTGATGATGAAGTCATTGTTCAGGATGATGATGCATCTTGCCACAGAGCAAAGAGTGTTAAAGCTTTTCTTCAGGAAAGGCAGATCAACTCAATGACATGGCCAGCAAACAGTCCGGATCTCAAACCCATTGCAAATTGGAACCAGACTGATGGAGAATATTGTTTTTCATTAGTGAAGTCTGAGTTTCAAAGAATTCAGGGCATCATTAAAAGCCAGAGGAGGAGAAACAAAGTACTAATTGTGATTTTTTTGTTGTTGTTGTTGTTGTTGTTGTTGTTGATGATGATTCCATAATTTTTTCCTCAACATTGAGTGAGTCCATATTTTTTTTCTCTCTACTTGATCTGGAAAAAAATGTCATTAATTAAAACAATTTAATTTAATTTGTTTGAGGTATGTTTTATGAAGCCAGAATGATCAGCTATTAAAGAAAAATGTTTTGTGCCATATCTGTGCTTTGTTTATTTGCTACAAAGTTAAATATCTGGGTGAGAATCCTCTAAATGTGGTGATTATTTATGCCAGGGGTTGTATCATGGCACAAACAAAGGAGATTTCTGTGGACCTCAGAAAAAGAGTTGTTGAAGCTCATCAGGCTGGAAAGGGTTACAAACCCATCTCTAAAGAGTTTGGACTTCACCAATGCACAGTCAGACAGATTGTGTACTAATGGAGAAAAGTCAAGAACACTGTTCCCCTCCCCAGGAGTGGAGACCAACAAAGATCACTCCAAGAGCAACCCCAAGATCACTAACCCAGGTTAACTTCTAAGCAACTAAAGGCCTCTCTCACATTGGCTAATGTTAATGTTCACGAGTCCACCATCAGGTGAACACTGAACAACAAAGGTGTGCATGGCAGTGTTGTAAGGAGAAAGCCAGTGCTCTCCACATTGCTGCCCCTCTACAGTTTGCTAAATATCACATGGACAAGCCAGAAGTCAACAGAAATGTTTTGTGGATGGATGAGACCAAAACAGAATTTTTTGGTTTAAATGAAAATGTTATGTTTGAAGAAAGGAAGACACTGCATTCCAGCATAAGAACCTTATCCCATCTGTGAAACATGATGTCAAACAGTATCATGATTTGGGCCTGTTTTGTTGCTTCTGGGCCAGGACGACTAGCCATCGTTGATGGAACAATGCATTCTAAATTATATCAGCGAATTCTAAAGGAAAATGATCTGAATCTGAAGAGAAAGTGGGTCATGCAGCAAGACAATGACCCTAAGCACACAAGTCGTTGCTACGTAATCATAGGGAGGGCAGGATGCAATCGCTGGAGAAATGGTAGTTTATTTAGAAAAGGGGAAACACAAAAGAACAGGCAGGGTCCAAAAAACAAACAATAATCCACAGGAAACAGGAACATGAATAATCCAAAAAGGGCACAGAAGGTAATCCAAAAGGGTGAGGCAGCACAAAACACAGTACATGAAAAGAAAACAAAACGAAACAAGGCAAAAACACACATTGCTAGGCTATGGTCTATGAACAAGAACTATGATCTATGGGCTATGGGCGAGAGAGCGCGAGAAGGTAGCAGGCGTACAGCACATGCTTAAACAAACTCTAATACTCCGCGTTTAAGCAGAAACGGGAAGAGGTTTACATACACAAACTTAAACAAGCACATACACGAAACACCTGAAACTAATAATGACATAAAACGGAAAACCAATGAACATAAGGAGGCGGAGACATGACGTAAACCCAAAAACAAAGAACCAATGAACATAAGGAGGCGGAGACATGACGTAAACCCAAAAACAAAGAACCAATGAACATAAGGAGGCGGAGACATGACGTGAACCAAAACAAAAGCACATGGCAAAGTAAACATAACGAGAGTCCATGGATGAATCAGTCCAGCGGTTTTTGTGAATGAAGGGAAGTGAGGAAATGTACGGAGAAATTATTACGGAGCGTGGAATGCGGAAGTCTGTCGCTTGCTTCGTGAGCGACACCGAATGCATTGCCAGTTATCCTCAACGGCAGCTTGGAGGAGGAAATGTGGAAGTCTGTTATTCGCTTTGCGAACGACGCCGCATGCAAGAGGTTCTCTAACAGACGTTCTACCAAAGAATGGTTAAAGAAGAATAAAATTAATGTTTTGGAATGGCCAAGTCAAAGTCCTGACCTCAATCCAATAGAAATGTTGTGGAAGGACCTGAAGCAAGCAGTTCATGTGAGGAAACCCACCAACATCCCAGAGTTGAAGCTGTTCTGTACTGAAGAATGGGCTAAAACTCCTCCAAGCTGATGTGCAGGACTGATCAACAGTTACCGCTAATGTTTAGCTGCAGTTATTGCTGCACAAGGGGGTCACACCAGATACTGAAAGCAAAGATTCACATACTTTTGCCATAACAGAGATGTAATATTGGATCATTTTCCTCAATAAATAAATGACCAAGTATAATATTTTTGTCTCATGTGTTTAATTGGGTTCTCTTTGTCTACTTTTAGGGTTTGTGTGAAAATCAGATGATGTTTCAGGTCACATTTATGCAGAAATGTAGAAAATTCTAAATGGTTCACAAACTTTCAAGCACCACTATATAAACAACACTACTAAAACGCCAAATGTTTGTTTCAATGAAGACGTGTGTGTGTGTGTGCGTGTGAGAGAGAGAGAGAGAGAGAGAGAGAGAAAGAGAGAGAGACAGAGAGAGAGAGAGAGAGAGAGAGAGAGAGAGAGATCTTACCTCAGTATCTCCAGTGTACAGTGTGGATTCTCCAGTCCAGCAGAGAGCAGCTTCACTCCTGAATCCTGCAGTTTATTGTGACTCAGGTCCAGTTCTCTCAGTCTGGAGAAGTTTGAGCTGAGAACTGAGGACAGAACTCTACAGCTTTCCTCTGTGAGATTACACACACACAGCCTGGAACAGAAATTAGGAAATATCAGAAAACACAACCATAATACGTTTAACATAAAACGTTTAATATGTGTGTTTCTAATAATATGTGTGTTTCTAATGTGTGTTTCTAATAATATGTGTTTCTCTCTCACACAGAAATCAGAGGACAGGACGCCACATCAGAAAAAGCCTTTATTTTACAACTATAACATCATTAGCTCATGTACATAACACACACGTGAGAGCGAGCAGCCTACAAAGTATGCTCTCTGATCTCTGTTCAAGTATCTACAACCAACACTGCAGATATAGTGCATTTATATTAGAGAAAATAAAGAATTACATAACCATATTATGAAGTTAATATTTATATATATCAAAACATCTGATGCTATCAATTTAATATTATATCAATGGATTTTATATGAGAAAATAAACAACTATATAACTGTACACTACAAGTTAAGAACATTCCTATATTATTTGTTCCTTATGGTGAGGTCAATAAGCCAATTTCATTGGTGTTATATGTCCTCATGGAGCTGTTACCATTTTATCTAGATGAGCTCATCTCCAGATCCCCAGTTTGAGACCAACAAGGTGGTCTCCCCTGCTGAGCTCCAGCCAGAGGTCAATGTGGCGACCTCATCTCCAGAGCCCCAGCTTGAGTCCAATGAGGTGGTCTCTTCAGCCATGTTCCTGCCAGAGGTCAATGAGGTGACCTCATCTCCAGAGCTCCAGCCTGAGACCAATGAGGTGGTCTCCCATGCCGAGCCTCAGCCTGAGGTCAATGTGGTGACCTCATCTTCAGAGCCCCAGTTTGAGACCAGCTAGGTGGTCACCCAAGCCATGTCTCTGCCCAAGGCCAACAGAGCAGCCTCCCAAGCCATGTTCCTGCCAAAGGCAGATGGAGTAGCCTCCAAAGCCATATTTCTGCCAGGGGCCCACAAAGTGGCCTACCAAGTTTTGCTCCTGTCAGAGGCTGACAAGACGGGCCCACACATCCGGTCTGAGGCCGATGACGCGACCTCCCAAGCCCTGCTCATGCCAGAGACTAACATCATGGCTTTCCACGAAATGCTCAAGCCAGAGGCCGACGAGATGACCTACCAAGCTCTGCTCATGCCTGAGGCCGATTGACAGCCTCCCATGACATGCTCAAGCCAGAGGTCGACGAGACGGTCTATCAAGCTCTGCTCATGCTTGAGTCCGACGAGGTGGTCTACCAAGCCCTGTTGAAGCCTGAGGCCGACAAGACAACCTCCCAAGATCAGCTCATGCCTGAGGCTGACAACACAGCCTCCCAAGCCTGGTTCCTGCCTAATAACTTCGGTGATCACGTCCTAGCCCAGCCATCTGACCCCGGCAAACCTGTCACTGGCCCAATGGCTGCTTCCTGCCAGTATGCCCTATGTCTGCTTCCCAGCTCATCTGATAGAAGCCCACATGAAAGACAGTGCCTGCCTTGTGACTTTGGATCTTATGTGGACAATTTGCCTAGGGGGCAGGACCGCCGGGGGGGAGTTTGTCATGGATTTCCCCTTGTGCTGATTGCCGGGGCATGCCTTACACTGCGCACTTCCAGGTTAACTTTCAGTTTGTTTATGTTTCCACATGTGTTTTAGTTATGGTTTCTGTCCTGTCTCTACCCCTGTTTTGTCATTGGTTGTTTCACTTACGTGTCAATTTTGTCTCAGATGATCCATGTTATCCCTTTGATTAGTTTGTATACTTATACCCCCGAGTGTCTTTGTTCAGGGTGAAGAATTGTGTTCAGTGCATTGCCACCTGTTGTAGGGCTCATCAACAACAACAATGAGACCTGCAGAGAGGAGGTGAGGCAGCTAGAGTCCTAGTGCAAGGACAGCAATTTCTCTCTGAATGTCAGCAAGACAAAAGAGATGATTGTGGACTTCAAAAGGATGCAAGTGCCTCACTCCCCCCTGCAAATCAATGGTACTACAGTGGAAACAGTTCACAGCTTCCTGGGAGTACACATCACCAACAACCTCTCATTGTCCCTGGACACTTTCTTCTTAGTGAAGAAAGCCAAAATCAAAACTGCACCTTCAACTTGAAATTTCAACTAATCAATTTGGGGTAGTCTTCTTCCAGTTCCTTCTCCATTTACAGAGTGACGTCAAATCAACATGGCTGCTCATTCTATGAACAGTGTAAAGTCCCCCTTGTATATTTTAAAATTAGTTTACAGCAGTATTGACTTTAGATCAGTTAATATACAGACAGAGTATTTGGTTAAATCTATAACACTGATCATATTAATCACTGTTTTGAGAAGGTAATCATCAACAATAATAGAGTTATCACTAACTTTAACCAGCAAGCTTGTTGTTAACACTATGCGCTATTATCTGCTGTTTGTTTAAAGATGATTAGAGTAACTATTAACAAGTATTAATCCAAACAGTGCAGTTCAGTGTTGCATTAAAATTACAAAACATGCTGTAATGATTCCAGGCTGGGTACAGAGGAACCAGACAGGAGACAGGCTGACTCCAACTTTCAACTTTCACTGGAGCAGGGCGTGATCCGAACAGAGGGTGAAGGCCCGCCCCAACAGATAGTAGCGGAGGGTGAGGACCGCCCACTTGATGGCCAGGCACTCTTTCTCAATGGTGCTGTACTTTGTCTCCCGTACCGAGAGCTTGCGGCTGATGTACAGCATGGGGCCGATGCATCCGTCTGCAAAACAAAAGGGAGACAAAAGTCAGGAGAATGTAAAAGTGGTCCGCCACACAGTGCAGCTTTTACCTGAGTGAAAGCCTATTGGCACGGCTCTGTCCACTGGACCGGGCCTGGTGCCCCCTTTTTAGTGAGATCAGTCAGCGGGCTGGTGACGTCCGAATAATTAGGCACAAACCTACGATAATAGCCAGCCAACCCCAGGAACCGTCTCACCTCCTTTTTGGTCTTTGGTCTTGGGCAGGTCGCAATCGCTGCTGTCTTATCAATTTGGGGATGCACCTGTCCATGACCCAAGTGGAAGCCAAGATACCATACTTCCACCCGTCCACTCGCGCACTTCTTTGGGTTGGCCGTGAGTCCCGCACGTCTCAGCTACCTCAACACCGCCCTTAAATGCTGCATGTGTCGCTGCCAATCATTACTGTATATAATAATGTCGTCTAAATAGGCAGCGGCATATGCAGCGTGTGGATGGAGTATTCGATCCATGAGCCGCTGGAACATCGCGGGAGCCCCAAACAGCCCAAAAGGAAGGGTCACGAATTGGTGTAAGCCGAATGGGGCGGAAAAGGCCGTTTTTTCCCGGGACATTGGAGTCAAGGGGATCTGCCAATATCCCTTGGTTAAATCCAGTGTCGAATAAAAGTGAGCCGCGCCCAACCAATCGAGCAGTTCATCAATGTGAGGCATTGGATATGCATTTAGACACCGCGTTGACTTTTCTAAAGTCCACACAAAACCGGACTGTCCCGTCGGTCTTAGTTCCTAATACTAATACAAAGCGATACCCCCGTGCAGATCGGTCTAATGGCCCGGCAAGGTCCATGCCAATTCTCTCGAAGGGGACCTCGATTAACGGGAGTGGGTGCAACGGCACTTTTGGGGTGGCCGGTGGATTCACCAGCTGGCATTCGCGGCACGTTGCACACCACCGGCGAACGTTGCCACAAATGCCCAGCCAATAAAAGCGGGCCAAGAACCCACCTAATGTTTTCGCCAGCCCTAAGTGCCCCGCCATAGGGTTATAATGAGCCGCCTGGAATAATCCTTCCCGACGGTTCTTCGGAACCAACAATTGGGTTACATTTTCCCGTGTGTGAGTGTCCTGCATCACTCTATAAACCCTATCTTTAATAATGGAGAAGTAGGGGTGGGAGAGCATAACATTGGGCTGGATCGGCTGACCATCGATTACTCTCACTTGATCAAAGGCGTGCTTCAGGGTTTCGTCGCGTGACTGCTCCAAGGGAAAATCCCTGAGGGGAATCCCTGCTAAGAGGGGGGGAGAGCAACTCCCCCCGCTCTCGTTGTCATGCTGACGTGGAGCTGTCATCGACGGCCCTGGCACCGCCTCTCCCGCCAAGGCTGCATACAATCCACACCGCTTCTCCCTAATGCAGGACCCATCCACAAAGCCAGGGCTCTGAAGTGCTGCCGGTGCTCTTCGGGGGTTCGCTCTACCCGCTGCAGGATCGCCCGCTTCA
Organism: Cranoglanis bouderius; assembly: GCA_023630585.1. Classification (NCBI taxonomy): domain Eukaryota; kingdom Metazoa; phylum Chordata; class Actinopteri; order Siluriformes; family Cranoglanididae; genus Cranoglanis; species Cranoglanis bouderius. The sequence goes on from CM042547.1 coordinate 22,743,900, forward strand.
GGTCCGGGTATTCCAGCATGCTCGCAATGGGCAGCTGCTGGGCCGCAAGCTGCGCCTCTCCTGACAGGAGTGGCACCAGGCGAGCCGCTCACTGACCCTCAGGCCAGGCCCATGCCCACGTGGAGCGCTCATACAGCTCCAGGAAGCCCTCTGGATCATCCTGAGGTCCCATCTTCGTCAGCGTGATGTGGGGCAGAGCCGCAGGCACGGCTGCTGCGGAGGCTGCGGGGCCGGCGGCTGGAATCCCGGCCTGCTGCACCAGGCCCTGAAGCACCTGGCGGTCCTCTGCCTGGGCATTGAGGAGGTCCTTAAACTGCTTTTCCTGGTCATGCTGGAGCTGCAGGAGGGCCTGGTGTTGGGTCTGGTGGAGGTTGGCCAGCTGAATGATAAGGTGGTCCAGAGGTGAGCCTTCCATGGCGGCAATTTCCTCTCGTTTTTCCCGGGTTTCGGCACCAGTGTAATGATTCCAGGCTGGGTACGGAGGAACCAGACAGAAGACAGGCTGAGTCCAACTATCAACTCATTTATTTTTTTGTCTCACTCTTCACACACACACACACGCACGCACACATGTAGCACACATGTAGCACACATGTCGGCGTCACTCTGTCTCTCGAGGCGCGTCTCTCCTCCTTTTCTCCTCACTGCAACACAGAACACTCGTTAGTCTCAATTTCCTACAGGTGTGGAAACCTTACCACTTGCTTTCTCCAGCTCCGCCCTCCATTCACTAACCGGTGCCCGACCACTCCCCCGCCTCCACACATGCAATAAAACATTTATAAATAAAAATACTCACATAGCATTTCTGGAGGCTTTGACCAATGGCAGCAGCCTCAGAAGACATTCGTCTGATGGATCATATTTCCTCAAATTAAACTCATCCAGCTCCTGTTCAGAGTTAACTATCACAAACACCAGAGCTGACCACTGAGCAGGAGAGAGTCTGGTTCCACTGAGACTACAGGAATATTCTCTATTCAGGTAAGTTTGTACTTCCTGCACTAGAGAATGATCATTCAGTTCATTCAGACAGTGGAACAGATTGATGGATTTCTCTGGAGATGGATTCTTTCTGATCTTCTCCTTGATGTACTCAACTGTTTCCTGTTTGCTGTGGGAGCTGCTTCCTCTCTGTGGCATTAAGCCTTGCAAGAGAGTCTGATTGGACTCCAGTGAGAGACCCAGAAGGAAACGGAGAAACAGGTCCAGGTGTCCATTCTCACTCTGTAAGGCCTTGTCCACTGCACTCATGAGGAAATCAGACATGTTTGACTGGTTAAAAAGATCAGACAGACCAGTGGTTTGTTGTTCCATTACATTTCTGCTGATGAAGGAGAGAAATGTATATAAAGCAGCCAGAAACTCCTGAACACTCAGATGTACAAAGCTGAACACCTTCCCCAGGTGAAGCTCAAACTCCTCTCTGAAGATTTGGGTACACACTCCTGAGTACACTGACGCTTCTTTGACATCAATGCCACACTCTCTCAGGTCTTCCTCATAGAAGATCAGGTTTCCTTTCTCCAGCTGTTTGAAAGCCAGTTTTCCCAGTGCCAGGATACTCTCTCTGGTCTGCTGAGGATCAGGGTCACATTTCTGATGGTACTTTTGGTTCTTATGTTTGATCTGAAAGATCAGGAATTGTGTGAACATTTGAGTCAGAGTCTTGGGGATCTCTCCACTCTCTGCTTCACCCAACATTCTCTCTAGAACAGTGTCTGAAATCCAGCAGAAGACTGGGATGTGGCACATGATGTAGAGGCTTCTTGAAGACTTCATGTGTGTGATGATTTTATTAGCCAGGCTCTGATCACTGATCCTCTTCCTGAAGTATTCCTCTTTCTGAGGATCACTGAACCCCCGTACCTCAGTTACCAGGTCTACACACTCAGGAGGGATCTGATTGGCTGCTCCTGGTCGAGAGGTTATCCAAAGGAGAGCAGAGGGAAGCAGATTCCTCTTGATGAGGTTTGTCAGTAGCACATCCAGTGAGGCTGACTCTGTCACATCACACAATCGCTCATTCTTCTGGAAATTTAGAGGAAGTCGACACTCATCCAGACCATCAAAGATGAACATGACTTTGTCGGAGTCACAGTCTAGTAATTCTAGTTTATTCATTTCCGGGAAAAAGAGATGAAGAAGATTCATCAGACTGAGATTTTCCTGCTTTATCAGATTCAGCTCTCTAAAGGGAAGTGGAAACATGAAGGTGATGTCCTGATTTGCTTTTCCTTCAGCCCAGTCCAGAATGAACTTCTGCACAGAGACTGTTTTTCCAATTCCAGCAACTCCTTTAGTCAGCACACTTCTGATGGACTTGTCTTTAAAGAGGTCAGTACATTTGATGGGTGTTTCCTGTATTGCTGGTCTCCTGGATGCTGTCTCAATCTGTCTCACCTCGTGTTCATTATTGACGTCTCCACTCCAACCCTCTGTGATATAGAGCTCTGTGTAGATCTCATTCAGAAGTGCTGAGCTTCCAGGTTGTGAGATTCCTTCATTAACTTTTTTGCATTTTTCTCTCAGGTTGGATTTCAGTGTTTGCTGATACGCAATGACTGGATTCAGCTCTAATAAACAGAATAAAAAGGAATAAAGCACAGTTTACTAAGCAGGAAAAAATATTTCAATATCATAAAAAATATTTTTGTTAGCTTGTCATGTTACCAATAAACTTCAATAAAGTGTGAGCTCTTCTATCCTGAAGATATCAGAAGACTTAAAGTTACAAAGTGCTGACACTGGAGACTTCTTCCATAAATGTTAAATAACAGCACTGTGGTGTAAGTGTAAGTATGGAAGTAAATTCAAGGCTCAGAGCTCTTACTGTTGTGCAGTGTGTTAGCGAGATCTGTGTGCTTCATATTCTTCAGGACATGCAGTGTGATCTTCAGCGATCCCTCTCTGACATTGTGCAGATCCACCTCATCCTCCACCTCCCTCTCAGTGCATGCTGGGTAATCTGGACTCAGGAGCTTCCTAAACCTCTTCAGCTCATTCTTTATCAGAGTGATGACTCTGTGTTCCAGCTCCTGTTTAGAAACACACAGGAACAGATCTAAATATTATAAGGTTAGACAGTGAGAGATGATTTTATGAAAAGAAGAAAAATCTCTGTCTATTACCACATTACAATTGAAATTCTGTCTGAATATATAATTTTAAGAGTGCCATAATATTAAGATATACACATAAAATATAAATCTGTAAATTGTCATTATTCTAAATTTTAAAAATCTTGCATCTACTCAAACACAAGTTACACACATTAAAAAGACACACACCTTGAATATGGAATCCAACTCATTTCTCTTTGATTTCTTCCTTTGTGGTCTAAGAACAAACAAAACAAATATACATACAGTATATGGACTATATGACCTCATAGCTACAAAACATACATTCACACAGACACAGATATTTAACACTATAGTTTTAACACAATACAATGATTTCAGGGTTTACTAATTGACTAACATATTTAGAAACAAATTATTTCCTTAATTAATTAATTAATCAAATAGTTATATTCTTCTGTAGCACCACAGACCCTCCAGCTCAGGGACTGCAGACTGAACTGAACTCTTAAAGCAGTTTTCCTCACTGCCAGTCCGAGAGCTGCAGCACTGCACAGTTTAGTGTTTTACTGCTTCAACACCTGATAAAGCTCATGAAGGGCTTCATAATGAGATCAGTGAGTTTGATCAGGTGGAACACTGCTGTAAAACACCTCACTATACTGACCTCACATCAGGTGAACTGCCTCTGTCTCTGAAGTGAAATGGCTCTTCCATTGACCGGTCACTCTTCATGGACACACAGCTGGGTTCTAATGAGTCTGATCTCTTTCTCTTCATCATTCTAGAAAACAATTATAATTAGATCCAAAAAGTTAAGAATGTGCATGCTAATATAATGTAATTGTAGTGCAGTTGCAGGTTAAGAGTTTTATTTCTACAACAGGCAAACACATCCAAAGATCAAAGTCAAGATACAGGCAGCAGTCAGGCGATGTGCAAACAAATTCTAGTTTTCTCATTTCTGGGAAAAAGTGATGAAGAAGATTCATCAGACTGAGATTTTTCTGCTTCATCAGATTCAGCTCTCTAAAGTGAAGTGGAAACATGAAGGTGACGTCCTGATTTGCTTTTCCTTCAGCCCAGTCCAGAATGAACTTCTGTACATTTTAGTGTTTTACTGCTTCAGCACCTGATAAAGCTCATGAAGGGCTTCATAATGAGACCAGTGAGTTTGATCAGGTGGAACACTGCTGTAAAACACTTCACTATACTGACCTCACATCAGGTGAACTGACTCTGTCTCTGAAGTGAAATGGCTCTTCCATTGACCTGTCACTCTTCATGGACACACAGCTGGATTCTGTTGAGTCTGATCTCTTTCCCTCCATCATTCTAGAACACAAATATAATTAGATCCAAAATGTTAAGAGGAATGTGCATGCTAATATAATATAATTGTGGTGCAGTTGCAGGTTAAGAGTTTTATTTCTACAACAGAAAAACACATTCAAATATCAAAGACAAGATACAGGCAGCAGTCAGGCGATGGGCAAACATGAATGTGCTAGAGTTCATGCTGGCTGATGGATGTTGTAGTCGTCTTCCGTGGCCATGTTTGTAGTCTGCTCTGTTTGAAGGTACTCTGTTTGACGTGACATACTGTATCAGTGCGTTATTAGGTTGAGAAAACCCATTTGGAAAACTGAGAGCAAAGAATCATGGCTGAAGCCTGCAAGCGCCCAGTGCAGCCAGATAATTCTTGTTTAACCAAAAAATCATTCTGTGCTTTGGAAAGGGTTATAACAAAGGGAAGAACAAAAAATACATTAAAGCAATAATGAACACGGGCACTGCTTTTTCCCAGATTGAGTATTTTATTACTGGTGAAGGGAATGAAGCTGGACTTGGCAGTGTTACACCTGTACAGGTCGGTAAACACAATCTGTATAAAGCTTTGAACTGTTTCAATGTCCTGCTTTATATAAAAAAATCAACTAGATACGTTTTGTCACCTAGAGAGCCAGGTGAGGAAATGAAAGGAATTTATGGAATCACCACACAAAACAGCTTTTTTTTTTTGTTTAATAGCTGAACATTCTGACTTCATGAAACATACCTCAAGCAAATTAACAAATTATTTTAATTAATGGCATTTTCTCCAGATCAAATAGAGGAAAAAATTATGGAATCACAATTAGTACTCTGTTGCTCCTCCTCTGGCTTTTAAGACGGCCTGAATTCTTTGAGGCATGGACTTCTCTAATGAAAAACAATATTCTCCATCAAGCTGATTCCAACTTTCTCGAATAGCAGTTGCCAGATCAGCTCTGCAGGATGTCATGTCATGGGCCAATTATTTTAATTGGATTAAGATCCAGACTGTTTGCTGGCCGTGTCATTGAGTTGATCTGCCTTTCCTGAAGAAACCTTTTACACTCTTTGCTCTGTGGCGAGATGCGTTATCATCCTGAAAAATGACTTCATCACCACCAAACCTATTTTCTATCGATGGAATGAGAAAAGTGTCCAAAAGCTAAGTGTACACCTGTGCATTGACTGCTGAGGTCTCCCCTGGACTTTTACCTGATACACAGCCCCATATCATAAATGAGTGGAAATTTGATTGTTTTCTTCAGGCAGTCATTTTTGTTTCATTAGAACGGCACCAAACAAAAGTTCCAGCATCGTCTCCTTGGCAGATTTGTGATTCATCACTGAATATCACATTCATTCAATCATCCATGATGGCTTCTCTTTAGTCCACTGTAACCTTGTTTTCTTCTGTTTAGGTGTTAGTGCTGGTTTTCGTTTGGCTTTTCTATACATAAATCCTATTTCATTCAGCCGATTTCTTACAGTTCTGTCACAAACATTGACTCCTGTTTCTGCCCATTTTTTTTGCTTTGCATTTTCTAATTTCAAGGCATACTGCTTTGAGTTTTCTATCCTGACACTTTGATGTCTTCCTTGGCCGACCCGTACCTTTTCCTTTTATAACCTTCCCATTTTGTTTATACTTGCACCCAATTTTAGACACAGATGACTGAGAACAACCGACATCTTTTACCGCACTCCGTGTCGGATTTCCTTTTTGAAGGAGTGTTATAATCCATTCCATAGTTTCAACTGACAACTCTCTTGTTGGGGCCGTGTTTCCTTTCAAAAAGTCCAAGGTTAAAGTCTGTAAGTGCTCTCTTTTTACTGCAGACTAATTTGTATTTTTAGACGTGTGCTGGAATTTGTTTTAGAAATGCAAATTACAAGGTGGTTCCATCATTTTTTCCTCTAGTTGATCAGCCAGAAAAATATGCCATTAATTAAAATAATTTAATTTTACTTGCTTGTATGTTTCATGAAGCCAGAATGTTCAGCTATTAAACAATATATATATAGTAACGAATCATTGCTCGCATTCTTTTCCACCAGAATAAAGTAATGAATCAGCTTTAAACGTGAATGAATGAAACGAAACAGAATCGCACGCTTGGATTCAAAGCACCTTTTTAAAGGAGACGAGTTTTAAAGCGTGCCCGCATTATCTACCAGAATAAATAGTAAATCGGATGAATCTGCAACGTTTAAAAATATTCTCCACCAGTTACAATTCATGTAACGAATTAAAAGATGTTTCATGTGTGTATATGTATATGTATGTGTGTGTTATGTAATATGGAGGAGAGGCTGGATGCATTCACAGGGGAAAAAAATCACTTTAATGGGGAAAAATGCAAAAGTAATGGAACATGTACAGAACTATAGGAACAGGGGAAAAAAGAAGCACAAACAATAATCCAAAGAAGCTTAAATGAGTATAATCCAAAAGGCAAAACAAGAATTCACATGGGCAAGACATAGATCCAAAAGGTAACGAGAGAATAATCCATAGTCCATGAAACGCGAGCAAAACGTAGATTCACGAGGGCAAGGCATAGATCCAAAAGGTAGGTAGGTAGGTATTTCGGTATGTAGGTAGCTAATACTCTGTATCGGAGTAGACAAAAGAAACGGTTTAAATAATAAAACTTAAACAAGAGCTAACACAAACCACCTGAAACTCATAATGATACAATAAACAGTGAACCAATGAACATACAGGGGCGGAAACATGACACGAACCAAAAAACAGAGAACCAATAAACAAATGGGGGCAGAGACATGACGTAAAACAAAAACAAAAGAGCACATGGCGGAGGTAAACAAACTGATAGTCTTCAACGGTGGCGTGGAGAATGGAATGTGGAAGTGTTTGCGAAGCGCATGACTCCGGGAGTCAGCCACTCGCCTCGCGAGCTACTCCGCGTGTGAGGGATTTTCTAACAATATATGTATAGTGAAGGAAAAAAGTATTTGATCCCCTGCTGATTTTGTACGTTTGCCCACTGACAAAGAAATGATCAGTCTATAATTTTAATGGTAGGTGTATTTTAACAGTGAGAGACAGAATAACAACAAAAAAATACAGAAAAATGCATTTCAAAAAACTTATAAATTGATTTGCATTTTAATGAGGGAAATAAGTATTTGATCCCCTATCAATCAGCAAGATTTCTGGCTCCCAGGTGTCTTTTACACAGGTAATGAGCTGAGATTAGGAGCACTCTCTTAAAGGGAATGCTCCTAATCTCAGCTTGTTACCTGTATTAAAGACACCTGTCCACAGAAGCAATCAATCAATCAATCGGATTCCAAACTCTCCACCATGGCCAAGACCAAAGAGCTGTCCAAGGATGTCAGGGACAAGATTGTAGACCTACACAAGGTTGGAATGGGCTACAAGACCATCGCCAAGCAGCTTGGTGAGAAGGTGACAACAGTTGGTGCGATTATTCGCAAATGGAAGAAACACAAAATAACTGCCTACCTCAGTCTGGGGCTCCATGTAAGATCTCACCTCGTGGAGTTTCAATGATCATGAGAACGGTGAGGAATCAGCCCAGAACTACATGGGAGGATCTTGTTAATGATCTCAAGGCAGCTGGGACCATAGTCACCAAGTCCTTGCTGGACTTTCTTGGGTGCCCTGAAGCCTTCTTCACAACAGTTGAACCTCTCTCCTTGAAGGTCTTGATGATCCGATAAATGGTTGATTTAGGTGCAATCTTACTAGCAGCAATATCTTTGCCCGTGAATCCCTTTTTGTGCAAAGCAATGATGGCTGCATGTGTTTCCTTGCAGGTAACCATAGTTAACAGAGGAAGAACAATACTTTCAAGCACCACCCTCCTTTTAAAGCTTCCAGTCTGTTATTCTAACTCAATCAGCATGACAGAGTGATCTCCAGCCTTGTCCTCGTTAACACTCTCACCTGTGTTAACGAGAGAATCACTGACATGATGTCAGCTGGTCCTTTTGTGGAAGGGCTGAAATGCAGTGGAAATGTTTTTTTGGGATTAAGTTCATTTTCATGGCAAAGAGGGACTTTGAAATAAATTGCAATTCATCTGATCACTCTTCATAACATTCTGGAGTATATGCAAATTGCCATCATAAAAACTGAGGCAGCAGACTTTGTAAAAATTAATATTTGTGTCATTCTCAAAACTTTTGGCCACGGCTGTAAGGAAACTCATCTACAAATGGTGCAGATTTCAAACGACTGCCAATTAGTCCACGACTGGTCTTCCCAGCAAATTCAGCCCAAGAGCAGACTGCCTGATCCAAAAAGAAGTCTCCAAGAACCCCAAAATTTCATCACAGGATCTGCTAGTAATTCTTGCAACTGTTGGTGTCAAAGTGCATGCTTCTACAATCAGAAAGAGATTGCACAAATTTGACCTGCATGGGAGGCATGTCAGGAAAAAGCCTTTGCAAGACTACAGTTTGCCAATGAGCATATAGGCAAAGACTAGACCTTTTGGAATAATGTGCTCTAGACTAATCAAAGATAGAGTTGTTTGGCCACAGTGACAGCAGACATGTTTGGCGCTGACCAAAGACATATTTTCAGGAGAAGCACCTCATACCAACTGTGAAGCACGGTGGTGGAAATGTTATGGTTTGGGGTTGCTTTGCTGCCTCAGGGACTGGACAGCTTGCATTCATTGATTCAACTATGAATTCTGCATCATATCAAAGAGTGCTTGAAGATTGTATGTTGTATTTCGTTTGAAGATCTAAAACTATTTAGTATGAGATATACACAAAAACAGAAGAAATCAAGATGGGGCAAATACCTTTTCACAGCACTGTATATATAATGTGTTAAATCATCAGCCTTGATATATATTAAAATATACATTAGGGTTGTTGATTTAACACATTAATTTAGTGTGATTAAAACATTTAACACACCCCACCCTGCCCGTCCCAGACCTGAACGTCACATTGCATGCAGTTGTTCAGTGATGAACATGATGCAAGGCGATAACCAAACATTGCTTTGCCCTCTGAAGGGAAATTTTACATTCAAATGTATCCAGGATGAAGCACTGATAGGTCCAAAGTCTTTTGCATTATCTATTTGCATACCATCTAAGTAAATCTAGCCTGAAATACCACCTGAACACAAAGCAAGTTTTAGTGAGCTCTACAGTCAACATGCTCTGCCATCGACATTGGAAAAAACTATACGATTGCTACAGAGGCCCTAAGTGGCCATTTTTTTCTTTCTTGTTTTCTTGTGACCTCAACATATTTCTTCCTGAAGCTACTTTTTGTAATGTCTATCCAATGCTTTTGTGTAGATTTGTGTATATTTTAAAATCCATATGCTTACATACAAGGCCTTGCATGGTTTGACTCCCCAGTATTTGGCTGAGCTTTTAACCCATTATACCCCAAAAAATCTCTGCTCCTCCAATTATGGTCTCTTAACTGTCCCTCAGACTCGTTTACATACTATGGGTGATCAGGCCTTTTCTTCTTATGCTCCAAAGCTGTGGAACTCACTACCATCTGATCTTATAGAAGCCCAATCTTTTAATGTTTTAAATCTTCTCTTAAAACTTATTTCTTTATGATTGCTTTTCTTTGATGACTTTGTTTTTTGTTATTTAAGTATTATTATTACTATTATTGTTATTATTAATTGAAACTGTATTTTATTATTAACTGTATTCTTATGTAAAGCACTTTGAGAGGCATTTTAGAGGTGCTACAGTACTGTGCAAAAGTTATTCTTGTACAGTACTGTATTAGGCACAAAGTTTTTTAGTACAAACTTTATGGATTTTTTATTATTTTATTCATTTTAATTTCTACATGATCAAGTCCATACAAAAACATTTTAGATTCCCAAACATTAGTTTTCTAGCACAAAATTAAATGTTACAGAAAAAAAGCAGCATATTACATAAGAGACACTTTTCAGACAGTAAACACAATGAAGGCTGCTGGGTTTCACTGCAGAAATAAGAAGCGAGTGCGAAAGTCAAAGTGTCCAGAAGAACTGTGTCTGGTTCTGCAAGATACTCAATAAAACTTACCAGCTCACTGTACCGGAGACTTATTTTTATTTTTTTGTCACACCAAATATTGACTTTTGTTTCATTTACTACTGTTTACTGCTCTTTACTGTAGTTTTATTTATGTAGAAACATTTAATTTCATTATTTTGAAGGCATCTTTGCTCTTCAGCATTTCTTTGCATGTGTCTAAAACTTTTGCACAGTACTGTATATAAAGTAAAGTTTATTATTATTATTAATATTATTATTATTATTTCTCTTCTAACACAATAATGACTTTAAATATGAGCTTTTAGGGCTTATGAGATTTCTCAGCCACAATTAATTCATTGATTAACACCAATCAGCCATAACAATAAAACCACTGTGATGACGTGAATAACACTGATTATTTGGTTATGGTTATAGTGGCACCTTTCAAGGGGTGGGATATATTATGCAGTAAGTGAACAGTCAGTTCTCGAAGTTGATGTGTTGGAAGCAGGAAAAATGGGCAAGCGTAAGGATCTGAGCGACTTTGACAAGGGTCAAATTGTGATGGCTAGACGACTGGGTCAGAGCATCTCCAAAATGGCAGGTCTTTTAGAGTGTTCGTGGTATGCAGTGGTTAGTACCTACCAAAAGTGGTCCAAGGAAGGACATTTTGGACCAGAAAGCAGCAGGAACAACAGTTACATAGAGAATAATAAGCAATAAAGTGCACCACAATCATCTCCAATCCTACACCTCGCACTAAACTCCTCTGCTAAAATGGAGATGTGTGTCTGAAAGCATTTAGATGAATCAGAACTCTTTTGAACAACATACTTTGTTCAAATAAAACAAGGCACATTTCCTTCAAAAATAAAGCGACTCCACTGCATCTTCAGTGGCTCTGATGCCTCGAGAACATGAAGAATCTTATGTTCATTCTTACAGCCAACATCAGAACACTTACAGAGCTTACGAAGCTGAGACATTCTTCTCATCACTATAGCTGGTCCAGCGCGGAGAACATGGCGAACTGTGTGCAGCTCACTCAGGGGAGGAGCTATGCTAATATCGCAGAGTCCGTCACCAGTCATGGGCGGGGCCTGTTCCAACATGACGTCACGTTGGATAGAAAACGCGACCGACTCATTTTGAGACACTGTTTATGATTTATGGAGAATATAAAAAAAGGAGTGGGTGGATTTTTACTTTAGGGTGTTTTTTGCATAATAGATCCCCTTTAAAGAGAGGCAGGCAGACAAATCCAAAACAGGATACAAAAAAAAAACATGAACAAAGAACAATGGGGGAAATCCCTGGCAATACCATAATGCTGCAAAAAGGGAATTATTTCTTACCGTAGATGTCTCAAAGCTGTAACTGACAACAACAGCTTTGCAACAAAGTAATGTTGGTAATTTGTGGTGTCCAAATACTTTTTTCCTGATCAATTCAATCTTTAAACATACCTTTGTTTTTGATTATGATTATTTTGTTTTGTTCCTATTCAGAAGTACAAAGTTGAAATAAATTGTGTGTAAATGTGAAGTGGATGTATATAATGTCTAAATACTTGCTTCCCCTCGCTGTACTTCTCATTCCAGGAAAATTCTGTGGTCTTGTTGAAGCAGTGTGCCGTAAATACACACTTTCATGTAGTTAATACAGTAATGCATTTTACTGTTGGGGAAGATAATGATGCGACCATCTGTGTGTTCATAATGCCTTTTCATGAAATCATGTGATTCTTTTGTTGTTGTGTTTTTGTTGTAACCAAACACCGTCCTTCCAAAGACATTCAGCTCAACCTTTCAATTAGAGATCCGGTAAGTGAGAAAGGCATTCTATTATATATTTATATATAACTCATTCCACTGGCTAACATTAAAACTAATTTCCCCAAACTTTAATTTAATGTTAAGCAATCCTCAGAAATATCCTCAAGCAAAATAGTGATAGATTGTTTAGCTACTTAAAAGATCTTTATATATAAAACACACTCCTCTTAGGAAAGTTTACTGTTAATAGTGATTCTGTGACAGTTTAATACAGTGTGATGGTGATTT
>CM042547.1:22761367-22798867 GCA_023630585.1 Cranoglanis bouderius
CCGTGTTTATATAAAATACAATAAATTATAATTAGGTGATTAGTTGTGGTTTCATGAACTTTCCACCTGAATATTATTAAACCAAATGTACTGTCAGGGATGTTTAAGGTCTTTGGCTCCATACCCACATTTTTAATTGTTTATTTGTGTAACATTTAATGTAATGTGAGTCTGCAAGACTCGACTCTTATACGTTATACGTTTCTCATTAAGATGACGTGTTACAGTTTTCCCCTTGTTCTCCGAGTCGCTCGCTAGGCGAGCGGCTGACTCGACTACTTCCGCATTCCACTGCGCGCTTTCCAGCGCTATTCAAAAACTCTCCGATGGACATTTCATTCATAAAAACTCACGTGTTGTTTACCTCTGCCATGTGCTTTTTGTTTTCGTTCACGTCATGTCTCCGCCTCCTGTGTTTCCCCATGTGCTCATGTTTTGTGTTGTGTCATGTCTCCGCCTCCTTAATTCTCATTGGTTCTCTGTCTAATGTGATTATGGATTCCAGGTGTGTTTGATTTGGTGTATGATTTGTGTGTGGTTAAAAATCCCTGTTTGTTTTCACTTCCTCGTGGAGTATTAGTTCATCTTAGTAGTTAATCGGAGTAATAGGCTATCATAGTTTAGTGTTTGTTTAGTTAATCATAGTATAGTTTGTTAGAGTTTAGCTGTGTTTAACCGTGCGCTTTGTTCCGGTGATTCCCAGATCACTACTCTTGTTTAGTACAGCCTGGATTATAGTTTGTTTTGTTCGTGGTATGGATTCTTATTTTTGAGAATAAACTTTTCTGCATTTACTGACGTCTCCCCAGCGCATGCACCCTGACTCCCTCTTCCGTCCTACACGTCTGTGATACCTAACAACATGCTGCATTTTTTTTTTTGTCTCATTAACAGCAAGAGCGAGAAACAATGAGAGGTTGGTAAGAGATCGACTGTTTATATCTGCAATAATGTAACTGAGAACAGGAACTAACTCCTGTGTCAGGAGTCACCTAGTGGGATTATTCAATTTTCTAACACTGGTAGAAATCAAGAAATCAATTACCCAGTGTTACTGAGGTCAGAGGTCAGCATATTAATATGTAGTCAGTTTTACTCTGACTGCTGTGTTCATACAATAATAGAAGACGGTGATAACGAATTGGAAAATTTTTCTGAAAATTGTGTTTTTGTTTGTTTGTTGTTGTTGTTTTTTACATTTGATTACTAAATGTAATCAAAAATGTTTTTCGGTCAGTTTTGACAAAAGCGTAAGCCATTCCTCTTCACAGTGTGATAAATATGTCCCTCTGTAGTCATTCAACACCATGAACACTTCAGAAATATGTGTTGGGGATTTTGTTTTATGAATAAAACAAGAAAGCTTAGAAATAAAGGATTTAAAAATAATATTTATCATTTTTACACAGACTTCTGATTCGTTTTTCTGAATTTGATCATGAAAATGCTGTTTATGGCATATTTTGCTGATTTCTAATGCTAGAACCAAACGTATGCTAATCTAATGGCTTGGCTAATGCTAATACAAACACCCGCACACAGTTCATGCTAATAATTTAGCTACAGATAATGCACGGCTAAAATTGTACGGATGCATTTTTTGCACAAGTTTTAGAGACGTTCTGTTCATGCGATTAAATTGAGACCAATATTTATCATTTAAATAGTTGTTAGCTGTGGAACACGCCCTAAAATAAAATCCGTCATGCAACAGTCTAACGTTTAATACTGTTCTCCTGAGGGGGCGTGGCTAAAAAAAACTGCCTGTTGCATCGAAACCAGAAAAAAAACAGTGTTTTCCTGATTATTAATCTCTGTTTGCTGTGCAACTACACTCTGTGTGTGTGTGTGTGTGTGTGTGTGTGTGTGTGTGTCCTGGGAAGTGGAGTCCAGGGCGGCCATGATTGTAGGCCGCGGTGCACGTTGGGAACTGGAGTATGTTGTCTGGGTCAAGGTTATTATCCTTGACAAAAACTAAAACTATCAGTGAAGAAACATTTTTGTTAACTGAAATAAACATAAAAATGTGAGTTTTCAAATAAATGAAAACTAAACTGCAACTATAACCACCTGCAATACGAAGGAAAATTTTGGTTTTCGTATTTAAAATGTTGGGTGGCCTAAGAACAGAGGCCGAACGAAGTGGATCCATAAATGTTGCCATTAATATCATAAATGACCAGTAGATGGCAGAGTAACATGTATTAGAACTCTTTGGCACACCAGCGATTCCCGGATAGGGGATTAAACAATGTTCATAGGTAGGAAAAAACAGAGCCCAATTTGGGATTTTTAAAATTTATTATTAGTTTTTAGTAAAAAAAATAAATATATTATGATTACAATGATATTAAAAACTAAAACGACTCTAAAACTAAATTAAATCTAACTGAAACGAAACTGAAATTGAAAACCAAAATACAAAACGAACCTGACAGCCTGGCTTATGGGTAAGTTAAAATGAATATATTCAAAGTTTAATTAAATCAAAACCAAAACACTATCCTTCACCCAAATATATTACACAGAGCTCTGATCTATTTTTCTGACTTTAATCGTGAAAAAGCTGTTTATGGTTGTAACTCTCTCTCTGATTCTGAGGGAAATGAGGAAACTGGAGGCAGGCTTGGGAAACTCAAAAAGAGGCGCTTTATTGGCCGTGACTCTTTTTTACGTTCACTTTTCAGCGTTATTATAAACACACACACACACACACACACACACTGTCTAGCTCTCTCTCTTTCCTGTTACGGGGCTCCCTGGTAGCACAAAGAGACACAAACAAATGACTTTCCCTAATTACACACAGGTGAGAATCGTCACACGTTCACGTCATAGTCCATGCACGGCCACGCCTTTAATAACCTGTATATTCTTTAATAACCTGTAGATCCACTTTTATTGGCTTTTATAACTGTATTTAATGCATACCTTGAAAAAAAAAAATATATATATATATATATATATATATATATATATATATATATATATATATATATATATATCTGTCAAAAAAATTTAGTGCAAAGAATGTACCTAGTGTCCAAATATAAAGTCACAGGTGCATTGGAGGAGGAGAAAATCAACCAGCAATAACAAGGAAAATTGGCTCATCCCACTGTTGTCATATCAAAGATTCCAAAACCAGTTTCTCCAGTGGCCTGTTTACAGTTAAAAAGCCTTTTTCATTTGCTCACCAAGAAACAACAGCACACATTTATACTCAGCTGTATTTCCATACATATAGATATTCACCTTGATGGCAAATTCTACATGAAATAAACATTTTTTGCACAGTATTGAGGTACTGACTAAATGTGTGTGTGATTTTGAAATTATTGGATTGCCTCACTCAGTTAGAAGTAGTATTTTGTAAACCTGCATTCAGGAATCAGGTGGGAAAAATAAGTACACCCTTCTTACTTCCACAATCATTAAGAGAGTAATTAGCAGCCAGGTGTTACTAATGAAATTCACAAGATTAGTTAATCATCAAGAAGTTTGACTACCTCTATAGACCTTTTGGCAGTTTTATGTTCTGGAGCACTCAGGTGTGTGTCTACATCATCCCAAGAAGAAAAGCAATTGTTGCTGTTCATCAGTCTGGGGAGGGTTATAAGGCCATCTCCAAACAATCTGAAATTCACCATTCTACAGTGAGAAGGATTGTTACAAATAGAGAGCCTTCAAGACAGTTGCCAATCTTCAAAGGAGTGGGCGTTCCAGCAAATTCATTCCAAGTTCAGACCATTTAATGCATCATGTCACCTACAGGCCTCTGTAAGCACATTAAATGTTTATGTTCATGACAGCACAATCACGAACAACAACGAACAAAGTATGGATTTTATGGAAAGGTGGCTAGGAAAACAGACCTTCTCTCCAAAAAGAATATGGCATGACTTAAGTTTGGTAAAAATCTGAACAAACCGCAAAAGTTCTGGAACAATATCCTTTGGACTGATGAGACCAAGGTGGAGATGTTTGGTCATCATGCACAGTGCCGTGTTTGGCAACAAAAACAAACACAGCATATTGCCGCAAACACCTCATACCAATTGTTAAGGATGGTGGTAGAGGGGTGATGATTTGGGCTTGTTTTGCAGCCACAGGACCTGGGAAACCTACAGTCATTGAGATAATCATGAACTTCACTTTATATCAGAATAATCTTCAGACTTCAGTGTACAGCCAAAACAAAAGAATTGGCCTTTCCAATAATTTCAGAAGGGAATGAATCTAATATAAACTCTGAACATTTATACTAGAGAGAAATTGAAGGTGTACAAGTCTCTTGATGCTTACAACTTTGTTGTTTGAGGGGACATTTAAAATATATATTTTTTTAATAATTACAACATTGAGGACAGACTTAGCTTGCGAAGCAAGCTTAAATTTTTAGTTAGCATGACAACTTCACTGACATTGAAATTTAGCTGCTTAACCACAACCATCTTCTATTAGCTTAGAAAGGTGTCACTCAGCGGTCCAGTGTGATTGATCACAGTATGGAGTCCTAATGGTTGAATTACATATTTGCATATTGCATGCTGGGTGTTGTAGCTGCACTCAGGGGTTAAATTTGGCTGGGACTGAGCGCCGGCACATAGGCTTACGACAATAATAATAAATGAGGTTTGCCTTTACAGTTTACAAAATTATGTCAGACGTTCTAAAAATCTTTGCTAGCGTCATTCACAGGGCACAGATGGTTTATGCTGTCAGGGGTGGACTGGCCATGAGAGGTAAGATTTAAGGAGCTGAACATGACGAGGCTGAATACAGCAATATTTGCCATCTGTTTAAAATAAAACTGCTAAATAGGGTGGCCATCTGTCCAATTTTCGGTCGGACAGTCCGGTTTTAAATTACCACGTCCGTCTACCGGCACAGCCTTGAGCCGGATGCTCATTTGTTTTCCTTTTAAGATCATCACTATTGTATACTTTATCCAATGGTATCCTATATAATAAATAAATAAATAAATAAGTACCGTGGGCCACTCTGTGCTAGAAAGTCCAGGACCACTTTTTAGTCCCAGTCTGCCCTTGTATGGTGTATTCAAACAATTTAATCTTTTTTTGACAGACAAATGCCAACCTTTGTTATATCAGATAAAATGTTGAAGTTATGGAATTTGTTGGTCTCCCTTTGATGGAACTAACTGTGTAAAACTTGTGTATTGTAATGCTGTAGGATATACCTCCATTCTGGTTTAATTTTCCTAATAAAAAGCCTGTTATACTCTTAAAATGTTGTATTTATATTCTCTCCTTTAATGTTTACGTTCCTATATTTGATGCTGAAACAAAGGAGAGTTCACAGGCCTACAGAAAGATTTTATTGCCATCAGATAGCTTTGCACACTGCCAGCATCTAGAATGATTTTGATCAGTATTTTAGTGTTCATAGCAGAGGCTCTCTCAACTTGTTATATTTTACATTTTGTCAAGTGATAAGATTTTGTAGGCTTTGCATACACATGTGCACCCCTCAAAAGCCTGACACCACAAAGTTGGAGTTGGTGATATTCCCTTTCATTTGCACAGAACAGAAACACACACACACACACACACACACACACACACACACACACATACACACACACTAGTACACAAGTTAGCTCTTCAATCTGAGCTAGCTTGCTTTAGTGAAGGTTAAACATTGGACCAGTTATCAAACCAGCCATTCGCATAGATAACCTTCTCAGAGCTCGAAGACCCACCAGCACGGTAGTGCCTGAGTCAGCCGCCCCTGTCTACGCTAACGTACCCAAACCCATGCAGATCGCACTCTCTCATCTTACTGCTGAGGAGAGGGACCATCGCATCCGACATTGCCTATGTCTATATTGCGGACAAGCTGGTCATCAAAGGATCTCCTGCCCTGTTCGACATCCACAACGCCCCACTGTGGTGAGTGCCTATAGTTCAATAACCTGCTCTCCCTCATGTGTTGAACTGCTATTTATTCTAAAGTTTTCTGGGAAATCAGTAGTCACCACAGCCATGCTTGACTCTGGGGTGGCAGGTAACTTTATGGATGAGGAATTTGCTAAATCCCATGACATAACTCTGAAACCCTGTGACTCTCTCTTGGCCGTGGCAGCTCTAGATGGACACCCCCTAGGGTCCAATCACATTCATCATGCCACTCAGGACATCTTACTGCAAGTAGGAGCACTGCACACTGAGACAATCGGCCTGTACATAATCCAGTCCCCTCATCATCCATTAATCTTAGGATTACCTTGGCTGCAAAGACATGACCCTCAGATCTCCTGGAGGGAGAGACAAATCACTCAGTGGAACTATTCCTGTATCTCCAACTGTTTGAAACCTGTATCTCCCAGAATCATTAAACCTATTGCTGGTCTAGTGGAAACCTCTGTTGCCCCCAATCTGCCCCTGAGTACTCCGATTTAGTTGAGGCCTTCAGCAGAACCAAAGCTTTGCAACTTCCTCCTCATCACCCTTGTGACTGTGCCATAGAGTTACTACCTGAGACAATACCACCTCGAGGCAGAATCTTTCCATTATCCCAACCCGAATCTGAAGCTATGGACTCCTATATCGAGGAGGAACTTTCCAAGGGGTTTATCAGGCCCTCAACCTCACCAGCTTCAGCCGGGTTCTTTTTCGTGGGCAAAAAAGATGGAGGGCTCCGCCCATGTATCGATTACCATGGCCTCAATGAAATCACAATCAAGTTCTGTTACCCTCTGCCTCTGGTCCCAGCAACTCTTGAACAACTTCGCAAGGACAAATACTACACGAAATTTGACCAGGGCAATGCATATAACCTCATCTGTATTTTCTGACATCCATGCTTAAGAAAGGAGGCTCTCGACTCTCCTGGTCCGCAACAGCCACCCAATCCTTTCAAGACCTCAAAGCTCGTTTCACGTTCATTGTCGAGGTGGATGCCTCCAATACCGGCATCGGAGCCATCCTCTCCCAGCGTCACCGTACTCCATCCAAACTCTTCCCATGTGCATATTTCTCTGGCAAACCTTGTACTGCCAAACAGAACTATGACATCGGGAACTAAGAATTATTAGACATGAAAGCAGCATTCGAGGAATGGCGTCATTGGCTGGAGGGGGCTAAGCATCCTTTCCTCATACTAACGGATCACTGAAACCTACAGTACTTGCACACGGCAAGAAGGCTCAACCCTAGACAAGCCAGATGGGTGCTCTTCTTCACCCGCTTCACCTTCACAGTCACATATCACCCTGGTTCAAAGAATGTCAAGGCCGAAGTTCTCTCCCGTCAGCATGAATATCAGTCTCAAACTGAGGAACCCATTATATCTCCAACCATTATCATTGCTCCGGTACAATGGGACATCATGACCGAGATAACCAATGCTCAAACTTATGACCCACTACCTCCTGAGTGCCCCCCGAATAGAACCTATGTTCCACTCTCGCTTTGCAAAAGGGTCATCCAATGGGTCCACTCCTCCCTCTGCTCCAGCTATCCAGGAATCACTGCCACCCTCCAGTTATTACACAACTGGTTTTGGTGGTCCACCATGCAGGCAGACACCATCACATATGTCCAGAACTGCTCCATGTGCAACATCAGCAAGTCATCTAGACAACTTACTACAGCCTCTACCCTTACCTCAACGCCCGTGGTCTCACATCACCATAGACTTTGTAACTGATCTTCCAGTTTCTCAGGGACACACCACCATATTCACTTTTCGCTTTTCCAAGGCCTGCCGTTTAATTCCCCTGCCTAAACTGCCCACAGCCTTTGAGACTGCCGAACAATTATGCAATTATGTATTCAGACTGGAGCCTTTATCTACTCTGGGCTGAATATGCCCAGAATTCTCTCCAGAAACCATCTACAGGTCTAACTCCTTTCCAGTGTGTGCTTGGCTTCCAGCCTCCCTTATTTCCCTGGTCAGGCGAACACACGGAACTCCCTGCTGTCAATGACTGGCTCCAAAGGAGCGAGGCCACCTGGACCCAAGCCCATGTACACCTCCAACGAGCAGTCAGAAAGCAGAAGGAAAAAACTGACCGTCATCGTCGTCCCAATCCTGTATACAACACAACAATGGGTTTGGATCTCCACTCCTGATCTCCGACTTCGTCTACCATGCAAGAAACTCAGTCCCATGTATGTGGGTCCGTTCAGAATAATTAAACAAATCACGCCTGTATCATACCGTCTTGCCCTGCCTTCTACTTATCGCAGCTCTCCCACTTTCCATGTGTCTTTGCTCAAGCCTGCTGGTGGTCCGAGAGGGGAGACGAAGAAGGCCATGTTGCACATGGATCCCCACTTCATTGACCCTTCACTACAAGCACAACATACTGTATACTGGCTTTGTGGAAACCTTAATATAACACACCCAATAAACACACAAAAACACACCTTCATGAAAATACTATTAATAAAAGCTATTATGGGTGCTTAGATCACAATAAATTCAGAGAAATATTAAATTAGAACACAGATCACACAATGACTTTGTTTTTGTTACTGAGACATAAAAATTACTGCTTCTGAAAGTTTTTTTAATCAGACATCTCAAACACATGAACTGTTGTAGCTTAGCCTCAGTCAGTGTTTATTTTGTACCACACACATACTGTAACATCATGTATACAACATTGTATTAAATCACAGATAGATATAAAGATATTCTTCATTTAAAAACTAAAAACTTAATTTAAGAACGTCTAAATATGTTTAATAGTTAAAGCTAAATGCAGTTATATGAAAATACAGTAGAAAATATATTACTTTATAGTTTAGGGTTTTCACTTGTTTTATCCCATGAGCTTATGTACACTCATATGCATGTTTAGTGTAATTAGCTGGCGTGGACTTACAGATTGATTGTGAACCGATCACCAGAGAAGAACATTATTAATATCTTAACATTATCATAATGATTATTAACAGGTAGGAAAGGCAAAGTTTTATTTCACATTTCTGTTATTCTGAGATTCTCTGTCATACTAAAGTAGTACAATCTGATATCATAACATTCCAGCTGGTTCTAGATTGTTTCACTTCAGGTGTTTGTTGTAGTCCCATGTACAGCAAGTGAGGTAATATGACTAAAAGCTGTTAGAGAATAGGATGGAATGACAGACAA
The DNA here is from genome assembly GCA_023630585.1 of Cranoglanis bouderius. NCBI lineage: Eukaryota > Metazoa > Chordata > Actinopteri > Siluriformes > Cranoglanididae > Cranoglanis > Cranoglanis bouderius. The sequence continues at coordinate 22,770,494 of CM042547.1, forward strand.
TGTTAATCATAGTAGGTCATCAGAGTCTTCATAAAGCAACATTAGTGTAAACACACACACACACACACACACACACACACACACACACACACACACACACACACACACACACCGTTTCATTCCCCTCTCCCCACCCTTCATCATAGTATGTGTTGATGAGTGTCTGATCTTAAAACTGTTTCTCAGTTTGATGTCCCACTGTGTGAACAAAACTTTTATCTCTGTTTGTCTAAAACACACTGGTGTGTGTGTGTGTGTGTGTGCGTGTGTGCGTGTGTGTGTGTGTCTGTGCGTGTGTGAGTCAGTAACTCACCTTAGTGTCTCCAGTGTACAGTGTGGATCCTTCGTTAGGTCAGAGAGCAGCTTCAGTCCTGATCCTCCTGTTTTATTACAGTACAGACTCAGTTCTCTCAGGTGTGATGAGGAGTTTGACCTCAGAGCTGAAGCCAGAGCAGAATAACCTTCATCTGTAATCCTGCAAGCAGTTATTCTGCAAGAAAGAAAAAAATCTTACATTTAACTGAAAACATCAACTACACAACATTTTATATACACTACATTTACTCTCCATCTCACACACACAACAATGACAATATATCACATCACTACAATTAAAATTAAGTCATTAACTCACCGTAGTGTCTCCAGTTTACAGTGTGGATTCTCCAGTCCTTCAGAGAGCAGCTTCACTCCTGAATCCTGCAGGATATTGTCACTCAGGTTCAGTTCTCTCAGTCTGGAGGAGTTTGAGCTGAGAACTGAGGACAGAACTCTACAGCTTTCCTCTGTCAGTTCACACCCACACAACCTCGAAGAGAAATGATGAAATTTCAGAACACTGATCTCAAACACACAAACACAGCTGTAATACAGCTAAAGCAGGCAGCCTACAAACAATACACTCTGATCTGTGTTCAGGTTTCTACAAACACTGCAGATATAGTGCATTTGGTACAGACTGAGCACATTTCTGGTTTAAATCCATATTTGAAACAGGTAATTATTTTGAGTGCTAAACAGATACAAATACAGATAATGTCTGTGTTATACCCTAATACAGATGCAGGATCTAAACAGCTATACATCTAGGTTTCTGAAATGTAGAACATTTAAAGCATATTGTAAAATGTACAGCTACATAAAAAGCAGTTCAAATATATCAAGTATATAACGGGACACACGCACGCACACACACACACACACACACACACACACACACACACACACTCAACAGTTTGTCTCTATGTAATCTTTATCACTAAAGTGTTGATCTGACCTCAGTATCTCCAGTGTACAGTGTGGATTCTCCAGTCCAGCAGAGAGCAGCTTCACTCCTGAATCCCGCAGGTTATTGTAACTCAGGTCCAGTTCTCTCAGTCTGGAGGAGTTTGAGCTGAGAACTGAGGACAGAACTCTACAGCTTTCCTCTGTCAGATTACAGTCACACAGCCTGGAAGAGAAATGATGAAATGTTTTATTTATTCAACAGCTGTGGGGAAAGTTCTGCTGTAGAACATTATAAGTACCATGTATCCACAGAGAGGGGGCACAATTTTATTAAAGTACTTTTAGAGTAACCGAAATAACATAACGAGATAAACAATACCCATGTAAACCATCAAAAGAAACTGAGCACCATTTGTTCCTTCTCTCTGGTCTAACTGTTACTCATCAGGCTGGAAAAGGTTACAAAACCATCTCTAAAGAGTTTTGACTCCACCAATCCACAGTCAGACAGATTGTGTACAAATGGAGAAAACTCAAGACCATTGTTCCCCTCCCCAGGAGTGGAGCCCAGCAAAGATCACTCCAAGAGCAACCCAAAGATCATTAACCCAGGGAACTTCTAAGCAACTAAAGGCCCCTCTCACATTGGCTAATGTTAATGTTCATGAGTCCACCATCAGGAGAACTCTGAACAACAATGGTGTGCATGGCAGTGTTATAAGGAGAAAGCCACTGCTCTCCACATTGCTGCCCCTCTACAGTTTGCTAAAAATCACATGGACAAGCCAGAAGGCTATGGGAAAAATGTTTTGTGGACAGATGAGACCAAAATAGAATTTTTTTGTTTATATGAGAAGCGTTATGTTTGAAGAAAGGAAAACACTGCATTCCAGCATAAGAACCTTATCCCATCTGTGAAACATGGTGCTAGCTCTCCCTCCTGCTGCTTTGCTACGGAACAGCATATCTCCCTCTCGCGGCTCCGCTACGGAGCAGCATATTTCCCTATCGCTATGCTGTTAATGGAGCAACGCCCTTCCCCATTCCACGGAGTGCATTCCAGCGCGATTCTTAAAGACTCTGCGTTTGTTTACTTTGCCATGTGTTTTTTTTTGTTTTTGTGTTGCGTTGTTTTTGTGTTGTCTCTGCCCCCGCTTCCTGATTGGTCCTTTGTTCTGATTATTGTTTCCAGGTGTCGCTCGTTTGATGTTATTTAATTTTGAATGAACTGCATTACTTAAACCCCGGTCTGTGTCTGCTTCGTCACGGAGTATTGATGTATAGATTTTGAATGTGATGAATCTGAGGAATTTGACGTCTCATGTCAAAGACAGCGACGAAGCAAAGTTGTTTCCGATGTTTTTAGTTAACCAGGCTTTCCCTGGTTCCTCTGGTTTTTTGTATGTTTTTGTTCACCCGGCGTTCCCGGGTTTTTGGATTCCTGCTTCAGAATTTCCTGGACTTTTGCCCTGTAAGTGTCTATCTTGTTTGGAAGTATTACCCTCTCGTTTGATGAAATATGGACTTGCTTAATTTTTGTATTTTTGTCATGTACTCCCATTACTTTTGAATGTGACTTTTTTTTTCTTTTATGTTCCTAATAAACTGACCACTTTCCCCTGCAAGTGCATCCTGCTTCCTTCTATCCCAGGTTTTGTAACAGAATACTCCGCCTAAAAAATGAATGCAGCGGGGAAAGTGAGGGCACGCCATGCTACGCGACGCCACGTCACATTTAAAATGCCTGCTTATAATTCAATTTTTTCCCTCAATGGACCTTTGTTTATCCCCCAGATGATTTTGACGGCTTTGCCACTTAGCCGCAGTGTTTTTTTTTGCAGGCGCAATTATATTTCCTAAGTTTGGAGGACCCCAAGCCCGATGAGGAACAGTGGTTGGGGTTCCTCCTCTCTCGTTTGGTTGGCTCCGCTCACCAATGCGCGGAGCTTCACCTTGCCAGTAGATCCACGCAGCTCAAAACAGTTTCGGGCTTTGTGGATCTACTGGTCCAGGTGTTCGGGAGCCCAGACTTCCAACCTGACCTCAGGACCTTTTTAGGGAAGGACCATCTGGACGACCGACCCAGCCAATCTTTCCTGGAATTTTATGAGAGTGAGCGGGCTAACATGGCAGCCTGCACCTCTCATTCCCTGACCCAGGAGTGTGCCACCTAAGGATGCACCCGACCAGCCATCCTGCAGTGCCGCACCTGCAGGAAACAGGGAGTAAGGAGCAGCTACTTCTGCTCCCAAGGCTGTTTTAAGGGCAGCTGGCGGGTGCATAAGCGGCTCCACAGGTGGTCACCCTCAGAGCTCCAGCAGAAGGCCCAGCAGGAGGTCTCCCCAGTGGAGCGCCACCTGGAGGTAAACGTGGTAACCTCCAGCCCCGAGCTCCAGCAGGAGGCCCAGCAGGAGGTCTCCTCAACGGAGCTGCACCTGGAGGTAAATGTGGCAACCTCCAGCCCCGAGCTCCAGCCAGACACCCAGCAGGAGGTCCCTTCAGCTGAGCTGCTCTTGGAGGTTCAAAAGAAAACCTCCACTCCTGTCCTGTTTATGCCTGAGGTTCAAGAAAAAACCTCCACTCCTGTCCTGTTCATGCCTGAGGTTCAAGAGAAAACCTCCATTCCTGTCCTGTTCCTGTCAGAGACCCAAGTGGGGTGCTCCGCTCCAGTCCTGTTCACACCGGAGGTCCATGAGGAGACCTCCCCCCAAGCCACGTTCCTGCCAGAGATTCAAGAGGAAACCTCCTCTCCTGGCCTGCTCATACCAGAGGTCCACGAGGAAACCTCCGCCCAAGCCACGTTACTGCCAGAGATTCAAGAGGAAACCTCCTCTCCTGTCCTGCTCACATCGGAGGCCCACGAGTAGACCTCCGCCCAGGCCATGATCTGGCCAGAAGTTCAAGAAAAAACCTCCTCTCCTGTCCTGCTCACATCGGAGGCCCATGAGGAGACCTCCACCCAGGCCACGATCCGGCCAGAAGTTCAAGAAAAAACCTCCTTGCCTGTCCTGCTTATGTCAGAGGTCCACGGGATGACCTCTTCCCAAGCCCAGTCCATGTCAGAGGCCCACGGGATGACCTCCATTCCAAGTTCTAGCCCATGTTTTAGCGCCAAATTGAGTCCATGTTCAAGTTCCTGCCCTAGTCCATGTCCAGGTTCCTGCCCTATTCTTAGTCCATGTCCAAGTCCATGTCCAGGTTCCTGCCCTATTCTTAGTCCATGTCCAAGTCCATGTCCAGGTTCCTGCCCTATTTCTAGGCCATGTCCAGGTTCCTGCCCTATTCCTAGTCCATGTCCAAGTCCATGTCCAGGTTCCTGCCCTAGTCCTAGTCCATGTACGAGTCCAAGTCCAGATTTCTGCCCTATTCCAAGGCCAATTTTTGATCCAGTTCCCAGTCAGGTTTCCGGTGCTTTTCCAAGGCCTGTTCCCAGTCCATGCCTCAGCCTATGCCCAAAGTCAGTTCCCAGTCCGGTTCCCAGTCCCGTTCCTGGTCCCGTTTCCAATCCTGCTCCTGGTCCTGTCCCCAGTCGTGTTCCCGGTCCTGTTCCTGGTCCCGTTTCCAGTCCTGCTCCCGTTCCTGGTTCCAGTCACGGTCCTGTTTCCAACCCTGTCTCCAACCCTGTTCCTAGTCCAGTTTCCAGTCCAGTTTCCAGTCCAGTTCTTGATTTAGTGGCCAGCTCTGTTTTTGATCTAATTTCTAGCCCTATTTTTGCATTGGTTCTCAGTTCGGTTGCTGAGTTAATTGCCAGCTCCATTCCCAGCTCCGTTCCCAATTTTGTTCACGATGCTATCCCTAGCCTAGTTTTCCAGTTCTGCACACGCCTCTGTCTCCTCCTCTGTCTCCTCCTCTGTCTTGTAGGGCTAAAATATATAAAGTTAATTACTTAGCCCACTGCTCTCCTGTAACCAACGACGGAAATAGGTGCAGCGAAGGTTAATGCGTGTTTTAATGTATGATTTAAATATCTGACTCCGTTTAATTGATTATCTGACTCCAATAGAATAATCTTCTAGTTAGTGCTAGAAGTGTTAGCACTCAGTGTTCTACTAATATTTACTCCTAAGCAGCTTCGAACGAAGCTTTCATTAAAATGACATTCCTACGTCAGAGACTTTCATGTAGCTTCTTCATTAAACCATTATTTTGTTAGCTCAGAAGTTTCTATCAATGTGCAAGCTTAGGCCTTTCCTATCTTACGTGTCAGAGGTTCTATTTAAACTTGCAAGTATTAGCCTTTACTTTGGATTGTCAGAGGTTGACGTTAAACGTGTCTAGCGTATTATACACTTTTTGTATATCTCTATTGGAGTCAGATAATCAATTAAATGGAGTCAGATATTTAAATCATATATTAAAACACGCATTAACCTTCACTGCACTTATTTCCATCATTGGTTATAGGAGAGCAGTGGGCTAAGTAATTAACATTATATTTTAGCCCTACACCAGCCCTGTCTCCAACCCGGTCTCCACTTTATTTTCCAGATCTGTTTCCAGCCCTGACTCCACTCTAATTTCCAGCTCTGGTTCCCCTTCGATATCTAGCACTACAACACAAAGACAGCGATGAAGCAAACTTGTTTCCGATGTTTTTTGTTAACCAGGCTTTCCCTGGTTCCTCCAGTTTTTTGTATGTTTTTGTTCACCCGGCGTTCCCAGGTTTTTGGATTTCTGCTTCAGAATTTCCTGGACTTTTGCCCTGTAAGTGTCTATCTTGTTTGGAAGTATTACCCTCTCATTTGATGGAATATGGACTTGCTTAATTTTTGTATTTTTGTCATGTACTCCCAATACTTTTGAATGTGCCTTTTTTTTTCTTTTATGTTCCTAATAAACTGACCACTTTCCCCTGCAAGTGTATCCTGCTTCCTTCTATCCCAGGTTTCGTAACACATGGTTGTGGTAGTATCATGGTCTGGGCCTGTTTTGCTGCATCTGGGCCAATATGACTAGCCATCACTGATGGAACAATGCATTCTAAATTATATCAGCAAATTCTAAAGGAAAATGATCTGAATCTGAAGAGAAAGTGGGTCATGCAGCAAGACAACGACCCTAAGCACACAATTCGCTCTACCAAAGAATGGTTAAAGAAGAATAAAGTTAACATTTCGGAATGGCCAAGTCAAAATCCTGACCTTAATCCAATAGAAACGTTGTGGAAGGACCTGAAGCAAACAGTTCATGTGAGGAAACCCACCAACATCCCAGAGTTGAAGCTGTTCTGTACTGAGGAACGGGCTAAAACTCCTCCAAGCCGATGTGCAGGACTGATCAACAGTTCCTGCAAATGTTTAGTTGCAGTTATTGTTGCACACGGGGGTCACACCAGATACTGAAAGCAAAGGTTCACATACTTTTGCCCTCACAGAGATGTAATATTGGATCATTTTCCTCAATAAATAAATGACCAAGTATAATATTTTTGTCCCATTTGTTTAATTGGGTTCTTTATCTACTTTTAGGACTTGTGTGAAAATTTGATGATGTTTTAGGTCATATTTATGCAGAAATATAGAAAATTCTAAAGGGTTCACAAACTTTCAAGCACCACTGTATATACATACGAAAAGGCCAAATGCTGATTTCAATGAAGAGGTGAGACAGACAGACAGAGAGAGAGAGAGAGAGAGAGAGAGAGAGAGAGAGAGAGAGAGAGAGAGAGAGATCTTACTCCAGTTTCTCCAGTTTACAGTGTGGATTCTTCAGTCCAGCAGAGAGCAGCTTCACTCCTGAATCCTGCAGGTTATTGTTCCTCAGGTCCAGTTCTCTCAGACTGGAGGAGTTTGAGCTGAGAACTGAGGACAGAACTCTACAGCTTTCCTCTGTCAGATCACACACACACAGCCTGGAACAGAAATTAGGAAATATCAGAAAACACAACCATAATACATTTAACATAAAACGGTTAATAGTTTCGAATAATATGTGTTTCTCTCTCACACAGAAAGGAGGACAGGACGCCACATCAGAAGAAGCCTTTATTCTACAACTATAAAACAATTAGCTCATGTACATAACACACACATGAGTGAGCAGCCTACAAACTATGCATTCTGATCTCTGTTTAAGTATCTACTAACCAACACTGCAGATATAGTGAATTTATATTAGAGAAAATAAAGAATTACATAACTATAGTATAAATATAATATTTGTAAATATATACACACATACACATACACACACACACACACACACACACACACACACACACACATACATATATATATATATATATATATATATATATATATATATATATATATATATATATATATATATATATATATATATATATATATATATATATATGTATATGGTGCCACATTCCCCCCTGCACATCAATGATACTACAGTAGAATCAGTTCACAGCTGGGAGTACACATCACCAACAACCTCTCATTGTCTCTGGACACTTCCTCCTTAGTGAAGAAAGCCAAAACCAAAACTGCACCTTCAACTTGAAATTTCAACTAATCAATTTGGTGTAGTCTTCTTCCAGTTCTTTCTCCTTTTACAGAGTGTCATCAAATCAACATGGCTGCTCAGTGTAAAGTCCGTCTTCTATATTTTAAAATTAGTTTACAGCAGTACTAACTTTAGATCAGTTAATATACAGACAGAGTATTTGGTTAAATCTATAACACTGATCATATTAATCACTGTTTTGAGAAGGTAATCAACAATAATAGAGTTATCACTAACTTTAACCAGCTAGCTTGTTGTTAACACTATGCGCTATTGTCTGCTGTTTGTTTAAAGATGATTAGAGTAACTATTAACAAGTATTAATCCAACCACTGCAGTTCAGTGTTACATTAAAATAACAAAACATGCAATAAAAGATTTATAAATAAAAATACTCACTCAGCTTTCCTGGAGGCTTTGACCACTGGCAGCAGCTTCAGAAGACATTCATCTGATGGATCATATTTCCTCAAATTAAACACATCCAGCTCCTGTTCGGAGTTCAGTATCAGAAACACCAGACCTGACCACTGAGCAGGAGAGAGTCTGGTTCCACTGAGACTACAGGAATATTCTCTATTCAGGTAAGTTTGTACTTCCTGCACTAGAGAATGATCATTCAGTTCATTCAGACAGTGGAACAGATTGATGGATTTCTCTGGAGATGGATTCTCCCTGATCTTCTCCTTGATGTACTCAACTGTTTCCTGGTTGCTGTGAGAGCTGCTTCCTGTCTGTGGCATTAAGCCTTGTAAGAGAGTCTGATTGGACTCCAGTGAGAGACCTAGAAGGAAGCGGAGGAACAGGTCCAGGTGTCCATTCTCACTCTGTAAGGCCTTGTCCACTGCACTCCTGAGGAAATCAGACATGTTTGACTTGTTAAAAAGATCAAACAGATCAGTGGTTTGTTGTTCCATTACATTTCTGCTAATGAAGGAGAGAAATGCGTATAAAGCAGCCAGAAACTCCTGAACACTCAGATGTACAAAGCTGAACACCTTCCCCAGGTGAAGCCCAAACTCCTCTCTGAAGATTTGGGTACACACTCCTGAGTACACTGATGCTTCTTTGACATCAATGCCACACTCTCTCAGTTCTTCCTCATAAAAGATCCGGTTTCCTTTCTCCAGCTGTTGGAAAGCCAGTTTTCCCAGTGCCATGATACTCTCTCTGGTCTGCTGAAGATCAGGGTCACATTTCTGATGGTACTTTTGGTTCTTGTGTTTGATCTGAAAGATCAGGAAGTGTGTGAACATTTGAGTCAGAGTTTTGGGGATCTCTCCACTCTCTGCTTCACCCAACATTCTCTCTAGAACAGTGGCTGAGATCCAGCAGAAGACTGGGATGTGGCACATGATGTAGAGGCTTCTTGAAGACTTTATGTGTCTGATGATTTTAATGGCCAGGCTCTGATCACTGATCCTTTTCCGGAAGTACTCCTTTTTCTGAGGATCACTGAACCCTCGTACCTCTGTTACCTGGTCTACACACTCAGGAGGGATCTGATTGGCTGCTGCTGGTCGAGAGGTTATCCATAGGAGAGCAGCGGGAAGCAGATTCCCCTTGATGAGGTTTGTAAGCAGCACATCCACTGAGGCTGACTCGGTCACATCACACAATCTCTCATTCTTCTGGAAATTTAGAGGAAGTCGACACTCATCCAGACCATCAAAGATGAACAGGACTTTGTAGGAGTCACAGTCTATTAATTCTAGTTTTCTCATTTCTGGGAAAAAGTGATGAAGAAGATTCATCAGATTGAGATTTTCCTGCTTCATCAGATTCAGCTCTCTAAAGGGAAGTGGAAACATGAAGGTGACGTCCTGATTTGCTTTTCCTTCAGCCCAGTCCAGAATGAACTTCTGCACAGAGACTGTTTTTCCAATTCCAGCAACTCCTTTAGTCAGCACACTTCTGATGGACTTGTCTTTAAAGAGCTCATTACAGTTGATGGGTGTCTCCTGTGTTGCTGGTCTCCTGGACGCTGTCTCAATCTGTCTCACCTCATGTTCAATATTGATGTCTCCACTCCAACCCTCTGTGATGTAGAGCTCTGTGTAGATCTCATTCAGAAGTGCTGAGCTTCCAGGCTGTGAGATTCCTTCATTAACTCGTTTGCATTTTTCTCTCAGGTTTGATTTTAGTTTTGGCTGATATGCAATGACTGGATACAGCTCTAATAAAATGAAGAAATAAAAATGAATAAAGCACAGTTTACTAAGCACAAAAAAAATTCAATATTATAAAAAATATTTTTATTAGCTTGTCATGTTACCAATAAACTGCAAAGTGTGAACTCTTCTGTCCTGAGGATATCAGAAGAGCTTAACTCCTTCTATAAATGTTAAATAACAGCACTGTGGTGTAAGTATCGCTCAGTGGTAAATTGATGCTTCAGAGTTCTTACTGTTTTGCAGTGTGTTAGCGAGATCTGTGTGCTTCATGTTCTTCAGGACGTGCAGTGTGATCTTCAGCGCTCCCTCTCTGACACTGTGCAGATCCTCCTCATCCTCCACCTCCCTCTCAGTGCATGCTGGGTAATCTGGACTCAGGAGCTTCCTAAACCTCTTCAGCTCATTCTTTATCAGAGTGATGATATTGTGTTCCAGCTCCTAGTTAGAAAAACACAGGAACAGATCTAAATATTAGAACGTTACACAGTGAGAGATGATTTACATTACAACTGAAATTCTGCCTGAATATATAATAAAATAAGCTCCATAATGTTAAGATATACATATAAAATATAAATCTGTAATTTGTCATTATCCTAAATTAAAAAAAAAAAAAATCTTCAATATACTCACACAGAAGTTACACACATTAAAAAGACACACACCTTGAATATGGAATCCAACTCATTTCTCTTTGATTTCTTCTTTTGTGGTCTATGAACAAACAAAACATCATATAATGGACTATATGTCCTCATAGATACAAAACACACCTTCACACAGACACAGATATTTAACACTATCCTCTTAACACAATACACTGATTTCAGGGTTTACTAATTGACACTGACATATTTAAAACAAATGTTTGAATGAATGAATAAAATACTTATATTGTCATTAATGTCCCAGGTGTAAATGTTGTTGTGTAGCACCACAGACCCTCCAGCTCAGGGACTGCAGGCTGAACTGAACTCTTAAAGCAGTTTTCCTCACTGCCAGTCCGAGAGCTGCAGCACTGCACAGTTTAGTGTTTTACTGCTTCAACACCTGATAAAGCTCATGAAGGGCTTCATAATGAGACCAGTGAGTTTGATCAGGTGGAACACTGCTGTAAAACACCTCACTATACTGACCTCACATCAGGAGAACTGCCTCTGTCTCTGAAGGTAGGTGGAGATCCCATTGACTGGTCACTCTTCATGGACACACAGCTGGGTTCTGGTGAGTCTGATCTCTTTCTCTTCATCATTCTAGAAGACAAATATAATTAGATCCAAAACATTAAGAGGAATGTGCATGCTAATATAATATAATTGTGGTGCAGTTGCAGGTTAAGTTTTATTTCTACAACAGGAAAGCAAATCCAAAATCAAAGTCAAAATACAGGCAGCAGTCTGGCGATGTCCAAACAGAGTAACCAGGACCAGTAAAAACACAAAGGCATAAACACTATAGCAAGATATTAAGGGTTGGTATCAAAGGTGCAAGATACAATGTGATGGTGGAATGAATGTCCTTAAGTATTGTTGGCAGTGATTGTGTGAATGAGTCCAGGTGTGTGCAGTTGGTAGGAAGGTGAACATGAATGTGCTAGAGGTCATGATGGATGTTGTAGTCGTCTTCGGCGGCCATGTTTATAGCCCGCTCTGCATTCTGTGAGTTGTAGTCAGCGGCCATGTTTGTAGTCTCCTCAGTGTGAAGGTACTTTGTTTGATGTGACATACTGTACCAGTGTGTTATTAGGTTGAGAAAACTCATTTGGAAAACTGAGAGGAAAGAATCATGGCTGAAGCCTGTAAGCACCCAGTTCAGCCAGATAATTCTTGTTTAAGCAAAAAATCATTCTGTGCTTTAGAAAAAAATAATAATAACAAAAAATACATTAAAGCAATAATGAACACGGGCACTGCTTTTTCCCAGATTGAGTATTTTATTACTGGTGAAGGGGATGAAGCTGGACCTGGCAGTGTTACACCTGTACAGGTTGGTAAACACAATCTGTATAAAGCTTTGAACTGTTTCAATGTCCTGCTTTAGATAAAAAATTAACTAGATATGTTTTATCACCAGATGAGGAAATGGAATTTATGGAATCACCACACCACAGAGGATGCTCACCTAGCTTTTTTTTTTGTTTAATAGCTGAACATTCTGGCTTACATTTACATTTACATTTATAGCATTTAGCAGACACCCTTATCCAGAGCGACGTACAAGAGTGCTTTAAATTCTCCATCAATAAATATTTCATTTCTGGCTCATACGACTACAATGAAGTGCACTGAACACAAACCTGTTGAAAAGAGAGCAGCTGTTAGAACGTTTTTTTTGAAGAAGGAGAAGAAGAACAAGCCAGCGACTCAGCTGTTCTGACATTGATGGGAAGTTCATTCCACCACCTTGGTGCCAGAACAGAGAAAAGTCGTGAGGCAGATCTACTTTTCATCCTGAGAGAGGGTGGGACCAGTCGAGCAGTGCTTGTTGACCTGAGGGAGCGTGGTGCGGTGCGTGGGGTGATGAGAGCTCTAAGATAAGAGGGTGCTGTTCCACTTTTGGCTTTGTAGGCAAGCATCAATGTTTTGAATCTGATGCGTGCAGCTACTGGAAGCCAGTGAAGGGAGCGCAGCAACGGGGTGGTGTGAGAGAACTTAGGGAGGCTGAAAACAAGTCATGCAGCTGCATTCTGGATCATCTGTAGAGGACGGGTGGCACTCAAAGGTAGACCTGCCAGGAGCGAGTTGCAGTAGTCTAGTCTGGAAATGACAAGAGACTGCACAAGCAACTGAGTGGCCTGTGTTGTTAGAAATGGACGAATCCTTCTAATGTTGTAAAGGATAAACCGACAGGACCGTGTTAGTTAGTAATATGTGATGAAAAGGACAGTTGATTGATCTGGCTTCATGAAACATACCTCAAACAAATTAACAAATTATTTTAATTAATGGCATTTTTTCCAGATCAAATAGAGGAAAAAATTATGGAATCAGTCAATGTTGATGAGAAAATGATGGAGTCACAATTAGTACTTTGTTGCTCCTCCTCCGGCTTTCATGACGGCCTGAATTCTTTGAGGCATGGACTTCACTAATGAAAAACAATATTCTCCATCAAGCTGGTTCCAATTTTCTCGAATAGAGGTTGAAAGATCAGCTTTGCAGGATGGAGCCTTGTCATGGACCAATTTTTTTTTTTATTTCCACTATAAATTTTCAATGGGATTGAGATCCAGTTTGCTGTTTGCTGGCAGTTGATCTGCCTTTCCTGAAAAAAACCTTTAACACTCTTTGCTCTGTGGCGAGATGCGTTATCATCCTGAACAATGACTTCATCATTACCAAACCTATTTTCTATCGATGGAATGAGAAAAGTGTCCAAGATTTCAGAGTACACCTGTGAACTGACTGTTGAGGACTCCCCTGGACCTTTACCTGACATGCAACCCCACATCGTAAATGAGTGGGGAAATGTGATCTTCAGGCAGTCATCTTTATATGTTTTATTAGAACGGCACCAGACAAAAGTTCCAGCATCATCTCCTTTGCTGAAAATTGTTCTCTCTTTCTCTCTCTCTATTTATTTATTTATTTATTTGTTTGTTATTATTATTATTATTATTATTTTTTACATATTTGGACAAGCAAACATTTGATCCTCTTTGAAACAGTTCCTATTAATAAAGGTGATACACTCTATTAAATGACACATAAAAATGACATTTTGTAGTAATTTTCACAATTTAAATGAACAAAAAACAGATCAGTCACATGGAAAAAGTAAGTACACCCCTACATTTATCACACCTCCATATGCTTAAAGATTGTATGTTGTATTTCGTTTAAAGATCTAAAACTATTTAGTATGAGATATACACAAAAACAGAAAAAATCAGCAAATACTTTTTCACAGCACTGTATACATAACATGTTAAACGGACAGCCTAATATATTTATATATTAAAATATACATTAGGGTTGTTGATTTAACGCATTAATTTAGTGTGATTAACACATTTAACACACCCCACCCTGCCCGTCCCAGACCTGAACGTCACATTGCATGCAGTTGTTTAGTGATGAACATGATGCAAGGTGATAACCAAACATTGCTTTGCCCTCTGAAGGGAAATTTTACATTCAACTGTATCCAGGATGAAGCACTGATAGGTCCAATGTCATTTGCATTATCTATTTGCATTCTAGATCATACCACCTGAACACAAAGCATGTTTTAGTGAGCTCTACAGTCAACATGCTCCGCCATCTACATACAAAAACTAACAAATACGATAGCTAAATGGATTGCTATGGAGGCCCTAAGTGGCCATTTTTTTCTTTCTTGTTTTCTTGTGATCTCAACTTAATTTTCCCATATTTCATTATACTTTATACTGGCTCCCCAGTATTTGGCTGAGCTTTTAACCCATTATACCCCAAAACATAATCTCTGCTCCTCCAATTCTGGTCTTTTAACTCAGACTCATTTACGTACTATTGGTGATAGAGCCTTTTCTTCTTATGCTCCAAAACTGTGGAACTCACTACCATCTGATCTTATAGAAGCCCAATCTTTTAGTGTATTTAAATCTTCTCTTAAAACTTATTTCTTTAGGATTGCTTTTACTTGATGACTTTTTTTTTGTTTTTGTTTTTTTGTTATTTAACTATTATTATTACTAATATTTTTATTATTAATTGAAACTGTATTTTATTATTTACTGTTTTTTATACATGCCTATATACTCTTAGGACTTTTTAAAGGTGCTATATAAAATAAAGTTTATTATTATTATTATTATTTTTCTCATCTAACACAATAATGACTTTAAATATGATTAATACCAATCAGCCATAACAATAAAAACCACTGTGAGATGAAGTGAATAACATTGATTATCTTGTTACATATTAGGCAGCAAGTGAACACTCAGTTCTCGACGTTGACGTGTTGGAAGCAGGAAAAATGGGCAAGCTTAAGGATCTGAGTGACTTTGACAAGGGCCAAATTGTGATGGCTAGAAGACTGGGTCAGAGCATCTCCAAAATGGCAGGTCTTTTATGGTGTTCATGGTATGCAGTGGTTAGTACCTACCAAAAGTGGTCCAAGAAAGGACATTTCGGACCAGAAAGCAGCAGGAACAACATTTACACAGAACAATAAACAATAAAGTGCACCACAATCATCTCCAATCCTACACCTCACACAAAAACTTTCTGCTAAAATGGAGGTGTGTCTGAAAGCATTTAAACGAATAAGAACTCTTTTGAACAACATACTTTGTTCAAATAAAACAAGGCACCACACCCACAGTGAAGCACGGTGGTGTGAGCATTGTGTTATGGAGCCATTTCTCTACAAACTGCACTGAAGTATTACATGCCAAAGAAAAAAACATGGCTTGTGCATGGCGAGGGAGGCCACGTTGTCAGCTTGTTGCAGGAGCAGGACTTGGGAGGCCTCTTGGTCCGCCTCAAACTGGATTGTGGCACGGAAGGTCGCATCGTCAGCCTCTGTCAGGAGCAGCGAGTACAGAGGAATGCAAGTGCAGTAAAGGCTTTATTAAAAAGAAGACCTATTATTCCTCTTTTTACAAGATGTAATATAAGACTCAGGTGTCACCAGAATGTGTCTGTGAAGTTTCAGCTCAGAATACCCCACGGATCATTTATTATACCATGCTGTAAATGCCCTTTTTTGGGTGGAATGTCTCTTTAAATGCAAATGAGCTGCTGCGCTCCACCCCCTTTCCAGAAGAGGGCTGTGCCTTTACAGCTCATGCTTCAGATACTACGGCAACAACAAATCAGGAGAACCAATATGACTGACACCGTAAATACCGGTGTTCAGCTCTATATGTATGAATTATACAGACAGTAAGTGTTTTCGGGTTAAAAATAAAAGTGAGGACACAGCTCCGGTCTCTGTGAACACAATCAGAGACAATGGTAACTTTAGCCACATTAGCCGTGGAATTTGCTAACAAGCACATTTAGAAAGGTGATTTGCAAACATTCACAAAATATAAAGTGCGATACGTCTTCTGGATGTGAAGCTGGATCACGAACAGTTGGTATTGATTCAACCTTGAGAATCAACTTTTCAGCAAATCCTTCTTTGTATTGAGCCTCGTTCACAAAGCAGTCTGGTGTAAAATGATTTGAACAAACATATACGAATTTAGCTATTTTTTGGGGCACATTTCCTTCAAATATAAAACTACTCCACTTGTCTTCAGTGGCTCTGATGCCAGGAGAACATGAAAACTCTTATGTTCATTCTTACAGCCAACAACAGAACACTTACAAAGCTTATGAAGCTGACACATTCTTCTTATCACTATAGCTGCTCCAGCGCGGAGAACATGGCGGACTGTGTGCAGCTCACTCAGGGGTGGAGCTATGCTAATAGGAGAGACTATCACCAGTTGTGGGCGGGGCCTGTTCCAACATGACGTCACGTTGGATAGGAAACGTGAACGACTCATTTTGAGACACTGTTTATGATTTATGGGGAATATAAAAAAGGAGTGGGTGGATTTTTACTTTAGGGTGTTTTTTGCATAATAGATCCCCTTTAAAGAGAGGAAGGGAGGGCTCGATACAGGTGCGGAGCAAACCGTCACTTTATTAGCAATATGCAGAAAAATAGGAACAGTTCAAAAAGCATCAGGCAATATCAAGGTCACAAAACAAGCAAAGCTCAAAGACACCGGAAAACAGATATATCCAGAGCTAGGCAAAAATCAGTAATCCGAAGCGAGAGCAAAGAGTTCAAAAAACCAGAGTTGTAATCAGTTGGGCAAGGCAAAAATCAGTAATCCAAAAGGCAAGCAAAGTTCAAAAGCCAGAATACACAGTCCATATACATCCGCTTGGTAGTTGCAGTAACGAGGTGCACATACAAATACTTCTTGGTGAGCGCGACAAACAAAAGTCCTTAAATAGTGAGGCAGTAAATAAACATGGAAATTAATTACAGGTGTGTGCTCAAAACGTGGGTGACTGTGAACGTGGTAGTGAGGGAGTGTTATGGGGTGTGTAGTCCGTGGCGGCCATGTTTGTAGGCCGCCGTGCATGCTGGGGAGTGATGTCAGTGTCCTGGCATGAACGTGAATGAGAGCCTGTGGCGGCCATGTTTGTAGGCCGCTGTGAGTGTCGAGAAATGGAGTCGCGCTCGCGGCACGACCTAACAGAGAACCCCACCCCCCCAAAGGGCTCACTCTGGGAGCGTTACCTTGCCAAGGTCGGCCTCTGGGTTGAGGTCCTGGGTATTCAGGATGGCTTTGGTGGAATTTCTGAATCATATTGGGGTCAAGAATATCCTGGGCTGTAACCCAACTCTGTTCTTCACGCCTGTACCCCTTGATAAGATACTGTAGCTGCCCTTGTCGGTGGCGGGACTTTAGAATGTGGCGAACTTTGTAGGCCGACTGTCCTTCGACCTCAAGCGGAGGCGGTGGGGTGTCATGAGGGTGCTCTGTGGCGAGGATACCTGAATTTACGGGCTTGAGAAGGGAGACATGGAAGGAAGGTGCTATACGCCAATGCTGGGGAAGGGCCAACTTGTACGTTACTTCGCTGATTTGCTTGATGGTTTTGAAAGGGCCGGTGTACCTGGGACAGAGCTTTTTACATGGGTGATTGGGCCGTAGGTCCCGGGAAGAGAGCCACACCCGGTCCCCTGGTTGGTACCGTGGTGTGGCTTGTTGATGATGGTTGTCCTGTGCCTTGGCTTGGTGAACCGTTTGTTGCAGCTGCTGACGAGTTGTGGCCCAAACCTGTTCGCTACGCTCAAACCATCCATTTACTGAAGGAGCATCTGTGGACGTGGCATTCCATGGGAACAGGGGAGGTTGGTATCCCAGAGCACATACTCAGCCCAGGGTAGGAAACGTGACCAGTCACAAGGGTTCTTTCCACAGAATGAACGGAGCATACATCCGACCTCTTGGTTAGCCCGCTCCACCTGGCCATTGGATTCAGGGTGGTAGCCCGAGATTAAGCTGACGTTCACACCCAGTTTCTCCATGAACCCTGACCAGAATTGTGAGGTGAATTGGGGCCCCCGGTTACTAACTATGTCCTCGGGAATGCCAAAGTATTGAAAAACATGGTTGAATAGTAACTTGGCGGCATAAAAGGCGGACGGGAGACTAGAGAGAGGGATAAGGTGTAGGGACTTGGAAAAACGGTCAATAATAATGAAAATCATGGTGTTGCCCAGTGAATTGGGGAGATCTGTGACAAAATCTATAGCTATATGTGACCAGGGGCGCTCTGGCGTGGGTAACGGCATAAGCTTGCCGACCGGAAGTGCTCTGGGAACCTTAGCTTGGGCGCAAACACTACATGACATAACGGCCTGCTGGATATCTCACAACATATGGGGCTACCAGTACTTGGGTTTTAATAGGTGGTAGGTGCATTGGAAACCGGGATGACCCGTGCCCAGGGCTGTGTAGGCCCATTTCACCAGTTGGTCTCGCTGGGCCCGTGGGACGAACAGTTTGGTTGGAGGACGGGCAGAGGGGATTTGGTTGCAAGGGACTCATGCTAGGAGGTGGTCTAACTCCCATTGGATGGCACTGACCATGCAAGAAGGGGGCAGAATCTGGTCAGGGTGCACTGGTTGGGGCTCCCTAGAGTACATACGGGACAGGGCATCCGCTTTAAGATTTTTTGAACCTGGGCGATAGGACAGGGTAAATCGAAAGTGAGGGAAAATCAGGGACCAGCGGGCTTGGCGTGGATTTAGGCGTTTAGTGGTGCATAGGTACTCTAGGTTCTTATGGTCTGTAAAAATTAAAAAGGGGTGCTCTGCTCCCTCCAGCCAATGTCTCCATTCCTCCAATGCCAATTTAATGGCTAGTAACTCCCGATCTCCCACATCATAATTCCTTTCTGCTTGGGACAATTTTTTTGAGAAGAAAGCTAATGGGTGGAGTTTGGGCTTTTCCCCAAAGCACTGGGACAGGATGGCCCCTACTCCTGTCTCAGAGGCATCCACCTTTACCACGAAGGGATGAGAGGGGTAGGGGTGTTTGAGAATGGGAGCTGTGGTAAGGGCGGTTTTAAGTTGGGACATGGCTTTCTTGGCCTTCTGGTTCCACTGGAGGTGGCATGGTCCGCCGCGTAAGAGAGCTGTGAGAGGTAGGGCGATGGAACCGGAGCCCCGTATGAAACACCGGTAAAAATTTGCGAAACCCAGGAAACGTTGTAGCTCTTTAACCATCATGGGAGTGGGACATTGCGTGACTGCTGTGACTTTACACTGATCCATGGTGACCCCTTCGGGACTAATGACATATCCCAGGAAAGTTGTGGTGCATTGATGGAACTCACACTTTTCCCCTTTGATATACAACTGGTTGGCCAGGAGGCATGCAAGGACTTGGCGCACATGGTTCACATGGGTTTCATAGTTGGGGGAATAAACCAGAATATCGTCAATGTAGGCAATAACAAACTTGCCCAGCATGTCCTGCAGCACATCGTTGATCACACACTGGAATACCAGAGGCACATTAGTCAGCCCATACGGCATAACCAAGTACTCGTAGTGGCCCGTGGCTGTGCTGAAGGCTGTCTTCCACTCGTCCCCCTCTCGGATACGTACGAGGTTGTATGCACTGCATAGATCCAGCTTGGTAAAGTAATGAACCTCTCGTAGCTGTTCCAGGGCAGAGGGGATGAGTGGAAGTGGGTAGGGTACTTAGTAGTACTTTACTAAGGCCTGGTTCAGGCCCCTATAGTCGATGCAGGGTTGAAGGCCCCCCCTTTCTTTGCAACGAAAAAGAAGCTGGCGGCTGCCGGGGAAGTGGAGTGATGGATATATCCCTGTTGGAAGGCTTCCTGAATGTACTCCGTCATAGCTTTGTGCTCAGCCTGTGACAGGGCATAGATGTGCTCGCGAGGCGGGGTCATGCCTGGGAGCACAGTCATAAGGGCGATGAGGAGGAAGGCCACCAGCTTTGGCCTTACTGAACACTTCCCTGAGCTCCCGGTACTCGGGGGGTATGCTGATCTTTAGTGTGGTTTCAGGGATTTCTATGGTCGTGGCCGAGACAACCAGTGTGGGGGTGTGGAGGCAGTGCTGCCGGCAGAAGGACGACCAGCCCATGATTTGACGGTCCGCCCAGGAAATCTGTGGGTCGTGCCACTCCATCCAGGGTATTCCCAAGATGATGGGGTGGCGAGTGGAGGTGGTGACCCAAAACTGTATTTCCTCATGGTGTAGGGTGCTAACTTGGAGCCACAAGGGCTGGGTGCGGTGCGTGACGAGGCCATCGCCTATGGGGTCTCAGTCGATGGCTTGGACCTTGAGGGGGTGTGACAGGGAGCTGGTGGGTAGACCAAGCTGACGCACGGTTTCCTCATCTATGAAGCTGCCCGCCACCCCGGAGTCAAGCAGTGCTGTGAGAACAAAAGAAGCTCCTGAGTGTTCAATCAAGACAGGGAGAGTGAAAGCATGAAAGACAAAATTTTGGTTATGACTCACTCGTGGTTAGTGGGTGAAGTGTCTGCCCCTCACCGAGGAGTTGCTCGAGGGGTGGACCGGGCAGTGGTGGACGAGGTGGTCAGCTTGGCCACAATAGAAGCAGAGATGCTCACGGTGCCTCCTCTCTCACTCACCGTCGTTGAACTTGGCATGGCTGAGTTGCATGGGCTCCGGGGGAGCGAGCATGGTGGACATCTCTGGGAGGCTCTGATGAAAGCTTCAGCTATGGAGCAGCTGGTCTAGCCATATCGCAAGATCGATGAGCACGTCGAGTGAAAATCGGTGGGTTGAGACCTTGACAGAAAGCAGCCTTGAGGGCAACGTCATTCCAGCCGCTGCCAGCTGCAATCGTCCGAAACTCCAGCGCAAAGTTCGAGTGGTTGAACACACGCCGGACCATGGTGGTGAACTGGTCATAGGAGGCGAGAGATTCTCCACCTCGCTCTCGGACTGCCGTGGCCCACTTCAGGGCTTTGTCCGTTAACAGAACCATGAAATGCACAATCTTTTCGGTGTCAGATATTTCTCCATGACAAGCAAAATACAGGGAACATTGAAGCAAAAATCCCTTACACAGGGCCGGATCACCGGCGTGTTTCTCTGGCGTAGGCATAGGCAGACGAGACGTAGTCGAGGAAGCCGGCGCAGTGGGCAGCATCCCCATGGTGACCGCTTGAGAGAGGCAATGCAGGTTCTCGTCGACCTCTCCGAAGCGCCATTGTTGCTCGCTTAGGAGCTGCCCGTGAGCGGAGATAGCCTGATGAATTTCCCCTGCTGCATCCATGGGTGGTGAAGTATTCTGTTAGAATACACAAGGGAGGGCTGGATACAGGTGCAGAGCAAACCGTCACTTTATTAGCAATATGCAGAAAAATAGGAACAGTTCAAAAAGCATCAGGCAATATCAAGGTCACAAAACAGGCAAAGTTCAAAGACACCTGCAAACAGATATATCCAGGGCTAGGCAAAAATCAGTAATCCGAAGTGAGAGCAAAGAGTTAAAAAAAACAGAGTTGTAATCAGTTGGGCAAGGGAAAAATCAGTAATCCAAAAGGCAAGCAAAGTTCAAAAGCCAGAATACACAGTCCATATACATCCACTTGGTAGTTGCAGTAACGAGGTGCATGTACAAATACTTCGCGGCGAACGCGACAAACAAAAGTCCTTAAATAGTGAGGCAGTAAATGAACATGGAATTTAACTACAGGTGTGTGCTCAAAACGTGGGTGACTGTGAACGTGGAAGTGAAGGAGTGTCATGTGGTGTGTAGTCCATGGTGGCCATGTATGTAGCCGTGCATGCTGGGGAGTGAAGGCAGTGTCGTGGCATGAATGTGAAAGAGAATCCTTGGCGGCCATGTTTGTAGGCCGCTGTGACTGTTGGGAAATGGAGTCGCGCTCGCGGCGCAACCTAACACAGGCAAACAAATCCAAAACAGGATGCAAAAAAAAAAATGAACAAAGAACAATGGGGGAACTCCCTGACAATACTAAAATGGCGCAAAAATTTAATTATTTCTTACCGTAGATGTCTCAAAGCTGTAACTGCCAACAACAGCTTTGCAACAAAGTAATGTTGGTAATTTGTGGTGTCCAAATACTTTTTTCCTGATCAATTCAATCTTTAAACATACCTTTGTTTTTGATTATGATTATTTTGTTTTGTTCCTATTCAGAAGTCCAAAGTTGAAAGAAATTGTGTGTAAATGTGAAGTGGATGTATATAATGTCTAAATACTTGCTTCCCCTCGCTGTACTTCTCATTCCAGGAAAATTCTGTGGTCTTGTTGAAGCAGTGTGCCGTAAATACACACTTTCATGTAGTTAATACAGTAATGCATTTTACTGTTGGGGAAGATAATGATGCGACCATCTGTGTGTTCATAATGCCTTTTCATGAAATCATGTGATTCTTTTGTTGTTGTGTTTTTGTTGTAACCAAACACCGTCCTTCCAAAGACATTCAGCTCAACCTTTCAATTAGAGATCCGGTAAGTGAGAAAGGCATTCTATTATATATTTATATATAACTCATTCCACTGGCTAACATTAAAACTAATTTCCCCAAACTTTAATTTAATGTTAAGCAATCCTCAGAAATATCCTCAAGCAAAATAGTGATAGATTGTTTAGCTACTTAAAAGATCTTTATATATAAAACACACTCCTCTTAGGAAAGTTTACTGTTAATAGTGATTCTGTGACAGTTTAATACAGTGTGATGGTGATTTAAAATTCATTTAAACATTTGTAACTGCTGTACTGTAGTTATACAGGGTTTTTCTTTATAGTTTTATTTTCTGTACAGTACTGTGGTAATTTATTTTTGGTGAAATCCCCTCTAGATTGAGTTTGGAACAAAGACTAGTTGCAGTTATTAGTAACCCAACCTCCTGGTGTGTTACAGCCGAGTTACATTATAGTGTTATAAGTGTTAATATTTCTTTAAATCACGCTGTATTGTGACTCTACATTTAAACACAAAGCTGAAACATACAATCTGACTCTGTATCATTAAACAGTTCACTTACAGTCATGATATCAAATCATAAAGTGCTTAATTTAGTCTTCATCTAGTGACAAGGTACAACATTTTATACTTATATACAGTTTTATACCCAATTTATATATTTATATACTAATGTAAATTTACTCACTGTGTGGCATTCAGCAAACTTCAGTTACAGAGAGGCTCTGACCAGGAAACCGGTTTGATCTGTTTTACCTTCCAGAGGGTGGAGTATAAAATGGAAAGCAGCTCTCTCTCTCTCTCTCTCTCTCTCTCTCTCTCTCTCTCTCTCTCTCTCTCTCTCTCTCTCGTTTTAGGTTCATCTGCTTTATTGGCAAAACAAATAACTGCACATTTGTATTGCCAAAGCAAATACAAAGGAAGGGTAGTGTAAACACAAGAGAAAAAAAAGAAAATAAAAATAAAATTGAATAAAATACTAATAGATTGAATTTTTAAAAAATAGTGCAAACAATGTACATAAATGTACAAATTGAGGACAATATTAAGGCACTATATACAGAATAACTGAAAAAAGAAGGATAAATGTGTAAATAAACAGAATATAAGTGAATTTACTAATAAAGGTAAGAAAAATATAAAACAATAATAATAAAGAAGAGCAATCACAACAATTACAAGATCTCTCTCACCCCCTCTCTCACACACACTCCCACACACACACACACACACACACACACACACACACACACACACACACACAATTGCAGTGTGATACAGTGGATATAAAAGTCTACACACCCCTGTTAAACAGACAAGCTTTTGTGATGGAAAAAAAATCAAATTAAAATAAATTGTGTCAGAACTTTTTTCACCCTCAATATGAAATAACAAAATATAAAAATTAAGAGAACAATAATAAAAAGTTATAATAACCTGGTTGCATAAGTATGTGCACCCTTTTATAATTTGGGATGTGGCTGTTCAGAATAAACCAATCACATTCAATCTTATGTTCAAAAGTAATTATCATACAGCTGTCATCAGTGAAATTATTCTAATTAACCCCA
This sequence comes from Cranoglanis bouderius, assembly GCA_023630585.1. Taxonomy (NCBI): domain Eukaryota; kingdom Metazoa; phylum Chordata; class Actinopteri; order Siluriformes; family Cranoglanididae; genus Cranoglanis; species Cranoglanis bouderius. The sequence goes on from CM042547.1 coordinate 22,794,405, forward strand.
AATAAAGACCAGCTGTTTCTGTAGGATTTTCTTCACATCTTCTCGGTTTCATCCAACTCCCGAAGCCATGGTCCTCAAAGAGCTTACAGAGCCTGTACAGTATCTCACTTGTTAAAAGATATCGATCAGGAGAGGGGTATAAAATAATTTCCAAGACATTAGATGTACCATGGAACACTGTGAAGGCCATCATCAACAAGTGGAGAAAATGGAGCACCACAGTGACATCACCAAGAACAGGATGTCCCTCCAAAATTTATAAAAGGACAAGAAGAAAAGTTATCAGGGAGGCTGATGAGAGACCTACAGCAACATTAAAGGAGCTGCAGGAACATCTGACAAGTACTGATTACTCTCTGCATGTGACAACAATCTCTGATATTCTTCACGTGTCTGGGCTGTGGGGTAGGGGGGCTAGAGGGAAGCCCTTTCTCAAAAAAAACATCCATCAAGAACTACGAGCAGAGCAATAAACAGGCTTGTTATCATCACAAACTCACAGAGTGAGTGAACTGAGAGTCCTTTATACTGTGGCTGTGATTGTGCTGTGAATTGGATGCAGGTGTTTGTGATTAAAATGAAGGTGAGAGTGATCGTGTCAATGTGTGAATGTTCTGGGAACTCCAGTCCATGGCGGCCATGTTTGTAGGCCGCAGTGCAGGCTGGAAAATGGAGTTCATGGTGTGAGTAGACCTAATAGTAAGCTGAAGATGAAAAGAAATTTCACCTTTCATCACGACAATGACCCAAATCATACATCCATACTCATGGCCCAGCCAGAGCCCAGACCTGAATCCAACTAAATATCTGTGGGGTGACCTGAAGCGCAGGAGATGCCCTCACAATTTAATGGATCTAGAATGCTTTGGCAAGAAAATATTGCCAAGTTAAGATGTGCCACGCTGACTCTTACCCAAAAAGCCTGAGTGGTGTAATAACATCAAAAGGTGCTTCAACAAAGAATTAGTTTAGAGACACACAACTAGGTTATTATAAGGGTTTTTGTTTTGTTTTTTATTTCCATATAAATGTTTCTGATTGTTTTCATGTCAGAACTTTTTCCTCCCTCAATATGAAATTATAATTATATAATTATATGATGTTTTTCACTTAAGTATAAAAATTCTGGACCATTACCTGAGGTTATGTAACAAATAACACATTTTTTAAACAAGTTCCTACGGGTCAAAAGTTACAACCTGAATCCCTTTGCCTCCGGTTATGGATCCTGTGATTTCTTATGGAACAATTGTAGCGTGTCTGTGAATGTGTGAGTCACTGAATCTGGGTGCTTAGCCCCCAAAAAATGCTGCTTGCAGCTTCAATTCTGATTGTTTTTTTTTGTTTGTTTTTTTGCAAAACCCAACCTTGTGATTATATTGTGATTATATTGTGATTATAATGTGATTATAATGTGATTATAATGTGATTATAATGTGATTATATTGTGATTATAATGTGATTATAATGTGATTATAATGTGATTATAATGTGATTATATTGTGATTATAATGTGATTATATTGTGATTATAATGTGATTATATTGTGATTATATTGTGATTATATTGTGATTATATTGTGATTATAATGTGATTATATTGTGATTATATTGTGATTATAATGTGATTATATTGTGATTATATTGTGATTATATTGTGATTATATTGTGATTTATAATGTGATTATATTGTGATTATAATGTGATTATATTGTGATTATATTGTGATTATAATGTGATTATAATGTGATTATATTGTGATTATAATGTGATTATATTGTGATTATATTGTGATTATAATGTGATTATAATGTGATTATATTGTGATTATAATGTGATTATAATGTGATTATATTGTGATTATAATGTGATTATATTGTGATTATAATGTGATTATATTGTGATTATAATGTGATTATAATGTGATTATATTGTGATTATATTGTGATTATAATGTGATTATATTGTGATTATATTGTGATTATATTGTGATTATATTGTGATTATAATGTGATTATAATGTGATTATATTGTGATTATAATGTGATTATAATGTGATTATAATGTGATTATAATGTGATTATATTGTGATTATATTGTGATTATATTGTGATTATAATGTGATTATATTGTGATTATAATGTGATTATAATGTGATTATATTGTGATTATATTGTGATTATATTGTGATTATATTGTGATTATATTGTGATTATATTGTGATTATAATTGTGATTATAATGTGATTATATTGTGATTATATGTGATTATATTGTGATTATATTGTGATTATAATGTGATTATATTGTGATTATATTGTGATTATATTGTGATTATATTGTGATTATATTGTGATTATAATGTGTTTATAGTGTGTTTAAATTGTGATTATATTGTGATTATATTGTGATTATATTGTGATTATAATGTGATTATATTGTGATTATATTGTGATTATAATGTGATTATATTGTGATTATATTGTGATTATATTGTGATTATAATTTGATTATATTGTGATTATATTGTGATTATAATGTGATTATAATGTGATTATAATGTGATTATATTGTGATTATATTGTGATTATATTGTGATTATAATGTGATTATAATGTGATTATAATGTGATTATATTGTGATTATAATGTGATTATAATGTGATTATAATGTGATTATATTGTGATTATAATGTGATTATAATGTGATTATAATGTGATTGTATTGTGATTATATTGTGATTATAATGTGATTATATTGTGATTATAATGTGATTATAATGTGATTATAATGTGATTATATTGTGATTATATTGTGATTATAATGTGATTATATTGTGATTATAATGTGATTATATTGTGATTATAATGTGATTATAATGTGATTATATTGTGATTATATTGTGATTATAATGTGATTATAATGTGATTATATTGTGATTATATTGTGATTATAATGTGATTATATTGTGATTATAATGTGATTATATTGTGATTATATTGTGATTATATTGTGATTATATTGTGATTATAATGTGATTATATTGTGATTATAATGTGATTATAATGTGATTATAATGTGATTATATTGTGATTATAACGTAATTATATTGTGATTATATTGTGATTATATTGTGATTATAATGTGATTATATTGTGATTATAATGTGATTATATTGTGATTATAATGTGATTATAATGTGATTATATTGTGATTATATTGTGATTATAATGTGATTATATTGTGATTATATTGTGATTATAATGTGATTATAATGTGATTATATTGTGATTATAACGTAATTATATTGTGATTATATTGTGATTATATTGTGATTATAATGTGATTATATTGTGATTATAATGTGATTATATTGTGATTATAATGTGATTATAATGTGATTATATTGTGATTATAATGTGATTATAATGTGATTATATTGTGATTATATTGTGATTATAATGTGATTATAATGTGGACTATATTGTGATTATAATGTGATTATATTGTTGATTATAATGTCGATTATATTGTGATTATATTGTGATTATAATGTGATTATAAAATGTGATTATATTGTGATTATAATGTGATTATAATGTGATTATAATGTGATTATATTGTGATTATAACGTAATTATATTGTGATTATATTGTGATTATAATGTGATTATATTGTGATTATAATGTGATTATATTGTGATTATAATGTGATTATAATGTGATTATATTGTGATTATATTGTGATTATAATGTGATTATAATGTGACTATATTGTGATTATAATGTGATTATATTGTGATTATAATGTGATTATATTGTGATTATATTGTGATTATAATGTGATTATAATGTGATTATAATGTGATTATAATGTGATTATAATGTGATTATAATGTGATTATAACGTGATTATAATGTGATTATAACGTGATTATAACGTGATTATAATGTGATTATAATGTGATTATATTGTGATTATAACGTGATTATAACGTGATTATATTGTGATTATAATGTGATTATAATGTGATTATAATGTGATTATATTGTGATTATAACGTAATTATATTGTGATTATATTGTGATTATAATGTGATTATAATGTGATTATATTGTGATTATAATGTGATTATATTGTGATTATATTGTGATTATATTGTGATTATAATGTGATTATATTGTGATTATAATGTGATTATATTGTGATTATAATGTGATTATATTGTGATTATATTGTGATTATATTGTGATTATAATGTGATTATAATGTGATTATATTGTGATTATATTGTGATTATATTGTGATTATAATGTGATTATAACCAATTCTCACATTTTCCCATTTAAAGAAGGCAAGAGCAAGGTGAGGAAATCTAAACTAATGAGCAGTAACAACTTCATCCTGGTCAGGGTTGCAGTAGATCCGGAGCCTATCCTAGGAACACTGGGCATGAAGTGATCA
>CM042547.1:22801367-22816367 GCA_023630585.1 Cranoglanis bouderius
TGTCAGGGATGTTTAAGGTCTTTGGCTCCATACCCACATTTTTAATTGTTTATTTGTGTAACATTTAATGTAATGTGAGTCTGCAAGACTCGACTCTTATACGTTATACGTTTCTCATTAAGATGACGTGTTACAGTTTTCCCCTTGTTCTCCGAGTCGCTCGCTAGGCGAGCGGCTGACTCGACTACTTCCGCATTCCACTGCGCGCTTTCCAGCGCTATTCAAAAACTCTCCGATGGACATTTCATTCATAAAAACTCACGTGTTGTTTACCTCTGCCATGTGCTTTTTGTTTTCGTTCACGTCATGTCTCCGCCTCCTGTGTTTCCCCATGTGCTCATGTTTTGGGTTGTGTCATGTCTCCGCCTCCTTAGTTCTCATTGGTTCTCTGTCTAATGTGATTATGGATTCCAGGTGTGTTTGATTTGGTGTATGATTTGTGTGTGGTTAAAAATCCCTGTTTGTTTTCACTTCCTCGTGGAGTATTAGTTCATCTTAGTAGTTAATCGGAGTAATAGGCTATCATAGTTTAGTGTTTGTTTAGTTAATCATAGTATAGTTTGTTAGAGTTTAGCTGTGTTTAACCGTGAGCTTTGTTCCGGTGATTCCCAGATCACTACTCTTGTTTAGTACAGCCTGGATTATAGTTTGTTTTGTTCGTGGTATGGATTCTTATTTTTGAGAATAAACTTTTCTGCATTTACTGACGTCTCCCCAGCGCATGCATCCTGACTCCCTCTTCCGTCCTACACGTCTGTGATACCTAACAACATGCTGCATTTTTTTTTTTTTTGTCTCATTAACAGCAAGAACGAGAAACAATGAGAGGTTGGTAAGAGATCGACTGTTTATATCTGCAATAATGTAACTGAGAACAGGAACTAACTCCTGTGTCAGGAGTCACCTAGTGGGATTATTCAATTTTCTAACACTGGTAGAAATCAAGAAATCAATTACCCAGTGTTACTGAGGTCAGAGGTCAGCATATTAATATGTAGTCAGTTTTACTCTGACTGCTGTGTTCATACAATAATAGAAGACGGTGATAACGAATTGGAAAATTTTTCTGAAAATTGTTTTTGTTTGTTGTTGTTTTTTTTTTTTACATTTGATTACTAAATGTAATCAAAAATGTTTTTCAGTCAGTTTTGACAAAAGCGTAAGCCATTCCTCTTCACAGTGTGATAAATATGTCCCTCTGTAGTCATTCAACACCATGAACACTTCAGAAATATGTGTTGGGGATTTTGTTTTATGAATAAAACAAGAAAGCTTAGAAATAAAGGATTTAAAAATAATATTTATCATTTTTACACAGATTTCTGATTCGTTTTTCTGAATTTGATCATGAAAATGCTGTTTATGGCATATTTTGCTGATTTCTAATGCTAGAACCAAATGTATGCTAATCTAATGGCTTGGCTAATGCTAATACAAACACCCGCACACAGTTCATGCTAATAATTTAGCTACAGATAATGCACGGCTAAAATTGTACGGATGCATTTTTTGCACAAGTTTTAGAGACGTTCTGTTCATGCGATTAAATTGAGACCAATATTTATCATTTAAATAGTTGTTAGCTGTGGAACACGCCCTAAAATAAAATCTAACGTTTAATACTGTTCTCCTGAGGGGGCGTGGCTAAAAAAAACTGCCTGTTGCATCGAAACCAGAAAAAAAACAGTGTTTTCCTGATTATTAATCTCTGTTTGCTGTGCAACTACACTCTGTGTGTGTGTGTGTGTGTGTGTGTGTGTGTGTGTGTGTGTGTGTCCTGGGAAGTGGAGTCCAGGGCGGCCATGATTGTAGGCCGCGGTGCACGTTGGGAACTGGAGTATGTTGTCTGGGTCAAGGTTATTATCCTTGACAAAAACTAAAACTATCAGTGAAGAAACATTTTTGTTAACTGAAATAAACATAAAAATGTGAGTTTTCAAATAAATGAAAACTAAACTGCAACTATAACCACCTGCAATACGAAGGAAAATTTTGGTTTTCGTATTTAAAATGTTGGGTGGCCTAAGAACAGAGGCCGAACGAAGTGGATCCATAAATGTTGCCATATCATAAATGACCAGTAGATGGCAGAGTAACATGTATTAGAACTCTTTGGCACACCAGCGATTCCCGGATAGGGGGATTAAACAATGTTCATAGGTAGGAAAAAACAGAGCCCAATTTGGGATTTTTAAAATTTATTATTAGTTTTTAGTAAAAAAAAATAAATATATATATATATTATGATTACAATGATATTAAAAACTAAAACGACTCTAAAACTAAATTAAATCTAACTGAAACGAAACTGAAATTGAAAACCAAAATACAAAACGAACCTGACAGCCTGGCTTATGGGTAAGTTAAAATAAATATATTCAAAGTTTAATTAAATCAAAACCAAAACACTATCCTTCACCCAAATATATTACACAGAGCTCTGATCTATTTTTCTGACTTTAATCGTGAAAAAGCTGTTTATGGTTGTAACTCTCTCTCTGATTCTGAGGGAAATGAGGAAACTGGAGGCAGGCTTGGGAAACTCAAAAAGAGGCGCTTTATTGGCCGTGACTCTTTTTACTTTCACTTTTCAGCGTTATTATAAACACACACACACACACACACACACACACACACACACACACACAGTCTAGCTCTCTCTCTTTCCTGTTACGGGGCTCCCTGGTAGCACAAAGAGACACAAACAAATGACTTTCCCTAATTACACACAGGTGAGAATCGTCACACGTTCACGTCATAGTCCATGCACGGCCACGCCTTTAATAACCTGTATATTCTTTAATAACCTGTAGATCCACTTTTATTGGCTTTTATAACTGTATTTAATGCATACCTTGAAAAAAAAAATATATATATATATATATATCTGTCAAAAAAATTTAGTGCAAAGAATGTACCTAGTGTCCAAATATAAAGTCACAGGTGCATTGGAGGAGGAGAAAATCAACCAGCAATAACAAGGAAAATTGGCTCATCCCACTGTTGTCATATCAAAGATTCCAAAACCAGTTTCTCCAGTGGCCTGTTTACAGTTAAAAAGCCTTTTTCATTTGCTCACCAAGAAACAACAGCACACATTTATACTCAGCTGTATTTCCATACATATATTCACCTTGATGGCAAATTCTACATGAAATAAACATTTTTTGCACAGTATTGAGGTACTGACTAAATGTGTGTGTGATTTTGAAATTATTGGATTGCCTCACTCAGTTAGAAGTAGTATTTTGTAAACCTGCATTCAGGAATCAGGTGGGAAAAATAAGTACACCCTTCTTACTTCCACAATCATTAAGAGAGTAATTAGCAGCCAGGTGTTACTAATGAAATTCACAAGATTAGTTAATCATCAAGAAGTTTGACTACCTCTATAGACCTTTTGGCAGTTTTATGTTCTGGAGCACTCAGGTGTGTGTCTACATCATCCCAAGAAGAAAAGCAATTGTTGCTGTTCATCAGTCTGGGGAGGGTTATAAGGCCATCTCCAAACAATCTGAAATTCACCATTCTACAGTGAGAAGGATTGTTACAAATAGAGAGCCTTCAAGACAGTTGCCAATCTTCAAAGGAGTGGGCGTTCCAGCAAATTCATTCCAAGTTCAGACCATTTAATGCATCATGTCACCTACAGGCCTCTGTAAGCACATTAAATGTTTATGTTCATGACAGCACAATCACGAACAACAACGAACAAAGTATGGATTTTATGGAAGGGTGGCTAGGAAAACAGACCTTCTCTCCAAAAAGAATATGGCATGACTTAAGTTTGGTAAAAATCTGAACAAACCGCAAAAGTTCTGGAACAATATCCTTTGGACTGATGAGACCAAGGTGGAGATGTTTGGTCATCATGCACAGTGCCGTGTTTGGCAACAAAAACAAACACAGCATATTGCCGCAAACACCTCATACCAACTGTTAAGGATGGTGGTAGAGGGGTGATGATTTGGGCTTGTTTTGCAGCCACAGGACCTGGGAAACCTGTAGTCATTGAGATAATCATGAACTTCACTTTATATCAGAATAATCTTCAGACTTCAGTGTACAGCCAAAACAAAAGAATTGGCCTTTCCAATAATTTCAGAAGGGAATGAATCTAATATAAACTCTGAACATTTATACTAGAGAGAAATTGAAGGTGTACAAGTCTCTTGATGCTTACAACTTTGTTGTTTGAGGGGACATTTAAAATATATATTTTTTTAATAATTACAACATTGAGGACAGACTTAGCTTGCGAAGCAAGCTTAAATTTTTAGTTAGCATGACAACTTCACTGACATTGAAATTTAGCTGCTTAACCACAACCATCTTCTATTAGCTTAGAAAGGTGTCACTCAGCGGTCCAGTGTGATTGATCACAGTATGGAGTCCTAATGGTTGAATTACATATTTGCATATTGCATGCTGGGTGTTGTAGCTGCACTCAGGGGTTAAATTTGGCTGGGACTGAGCGCCGGCACATAGGCTTACGACAATAATAATAAATGAGGTTTGCCTTTACAGTTTACAAAATTATGTCAGACGTTCTAAAAATCTTTGCTAGCGTCATTCACAGGGCACAGATGGTTTATGCTGTCAGGGGTGGACTGGCCATGCGAGGTAAGATTTAAGGAGCTGAACATGACGAGGCTGAATACAGCAATATTTGCCATCTGTTTAAAATAAAAATGCTAAATAGGGTGGCCATCTGTCCAATTTTAGGTCGGACAGTCCGGTTTTAAATTACCACGTCCATCTACCGGCACAGCCTTGAGCCGGATGCTCATTTGTTTTCCTTTTAAGATCATCACTATTGTATACATTATCCAATGGTATCCTATATAATAAATAAATAAATAAATAAGTACCGTGGGCCACTCTGTGCTAGAAAGTCCAGGACCACTTTTTAGTCCCAGTCTGCCCTTGTATGGTGTATTCAAACAATTTAATCTTTTTTTGACAGACAAATGCCAACCTTTCTTATATCAGATAAAATGTTGAAGTTATGGAATTTGTTGGTCTCCCTTTGATGGAACTAACTGTGTAAAACTTGTGTATTGTAATGCTGTAGGATATACCTCCATTCTGGTTTAATTTTCCTAATAAAAAGCCTGTTATACTCTTAAAATGTTGTATTTATATTCTCTCCTTTAATGTTTACGTTCCTATATTTGATGCTGAAACAAAGGAGAGTTCACAGGCCTACAGAAAGATTTTATTGCCATCAGATAGCTTTGCACACTGCCAGCATCTAGAATGATTTTGATCAGTATTTTAGTGTTCATAGCAGAGGCTCTCTCAACTTGTTATATTTTACATTTTGTCAAGTGATAAGATTTTGTAGGCTTTGCATACACATGTGCACCCCTCAAAAGCCTGACACCACAAAGTTGGAGTTGGTGATATTCCCTTTCATTTGCACAGAACAGAAACACACACACACACACACACACACACATACATACACACACACTAGTACACAAGTTAGCTCTTCAATCTGAGCTAGCTTGTTTTAGTGAAGGTTAAACATTGGACCAGTTATCAAACCAGCCATTCGCATAGATAACCTTCTCAGAGCTCGAAGACCCACCAGCACGGTAGTGCCTGAGTCAGCCGCCCCTGTCTACGCTAACGTACCCAAACCCATGCAGATCGCACTCTCTCATCTTACTGCTGAGGAGAGGGACCATCGCATCCGACATTGCCTATGTCTATATTGCGGACAAGCTGGTCATCAAAGGATCTCCTGCCCTGTTCGACATCCACAACGCCCCACTGTGGTGAGTGCCTATAGTTCAATAACCTGCTCTCCCTCATGTGTTGAACTGCTATTTATTCTAAAGTTTTCTGGGAAATCAGTAGTCACCACAGCCATGCTTGACTCTGGGGTGGCAGGTAACTTTATGGATGAGGAATTTGCTAAATCCCATGACATAACTCTGAAACCCTGTGACTCTCTCTTGGCCGTGGCAGCTCTAGATGGACACCCCCTAGGGTCCAATCACATTCATCATGCCACTCAGGACATCTTACTGCAAGTAGGAGCACTGCACACTGAGACAATCGGCCTGTACATAATCCAGTCCCCTCATCATCCATTAATCTTAGGATTACCTTGGCTGAAAAGACATGACCCTCAGATCTCCTGGAGGGAGAGACAAATCACTCAGTGGAACTATTCCTGTATCTCCAACTGTTTGAAACCTGTATCTCCCAGAATCATTAAACCTATTGCTGGTCTAGTGGAAACCTCTGTTGCCCCCAATCTGCCCCTGAGTACTCCGATTTAGTTGAGGCCTTCAGCAGAACCAAAGCTTTGCAACTTCCTCCTCATCACCCTTGTGACTGTGCCATAGAGTTACTACCTGAGCCAATACCACCTCGAGGCAGAATCTTTCCATTATCCCAACCCGAATCTGAAGCTATGGACTCCTATATCGAGGAGGAACTTTCCAAGGGGTTTATCAGGCCCTCAACCTCACCAGCTTCAGCCGGGTTCTTTTTCGTGGGCAAAAAAGATGGAGGGCTCCGCCCATGTATCGATTACCATGGCCTCAATGAAATCACAATCAAGTTCTGTTACCCTCTGCCTCTGGTCCCAGCAACTCTTGAACAACTTCGCAAGGACAAATACTACACGAAATTTGACCAGGGCAATGCATATAACCTCATCTGTATTTTCTGACATCCATGCTTAAGAAAGGAGGCTCTCGACTCTCCTGGTCCGCAACAGCCACCCAATCCTTTCAAGACCTCAAAGCTCGTTTCACGTTCATTGTCGAGGTGGATGCCTCCAATACCGGCATCGGAGCCATCCTCTCCCAGCGTCACCGTACTCCATCCAAACTCTTCCCATGTGCATATTTCTCTGGCAAACCTTGTACTGCCAAACAGAACTATGACATCGGGAACTAAGAATTATTAGACATGAAAGCAGCATTTGAGGAATGGCGTCATTGGCTGGAGGGGGCTAAGCATCCTTTCCTCATACTAACGGATCACTGAAACCTACAGTACTTGCACACGGCAAGAAGGCTCAACCCTAGACAAGCCAGATGGGTGCTCTTCTTCACCCGCTTCACCTTCACAGTCACATATCACCCTGGTTCAAAGAATGTCAAGGCCGAAGTTCTCTCCCGTCAGCATGAATATCAGTCTCAAACTGAGGAACCCATTATATCTCCAACCATTATCATTGCTCCGGTACAATGGGACATCATGACCGAGATAACCAATGCTCAAACTTATGACCCACTACCTCCTGAGTGCCCCCCGAATAGAACCTATGTTCCACTCTCGCTTTGCAAAAGGGTCATCCAATGGGTCCACTCCTCCCTCTGCTCCAGCTATCCAGGAATCACTGCCACCCTCCAGTTATTACACAACTGGTTTTGGTGGTCCACCATGCAGGCAGACACCATCACATATGTCCAGAACTGCTCCATGTGCAACATCAGCAAGTCATCTAGACAACTTACTACAGCCTCTACCCTTACCTCAACGCCCGTGGTCTCACATCACCATAGACTTTGTAACTGATCTTCCAGTTTCTCAGGGACACACCACCATATTCACTTTTCGCTTTTCCAAGGCCTGCCGTTTAATTCCCCTGCCTAAACTGCCCACAGCCTTTGAGACTGCCGAACAATTATGCAATTATGTATTCAGACTGGAGCCTTTATCTACTCTGGGCTGAATATGTCCAGAATTCTCTCCAGAAACCATCTACAGGTCTAACTCCTTTCCAGTGTGTGCTTGGCTTCCAGCCTCCCTTATTTCCCTGGTCAGGGGAACACACGGAACTCCCTGCTGTTAATGACTGGCTCCAAAGAAGCGAGGCCACCTGGACCCAAGCCCATGTACACCTCCAACGAGCAGTCGGAAAGCAGAAGGAAAAAACTGACAGTCATCGTCGTCCCAATCCTGTATACAACACAACAATGGGTTTGGATCTCCACTCCTGATCTCCGACTTCGTCTACCATGCAAGAAACTCAGTCCCAGGTACGTGGGTCCGTTCAGAATAATTAAACAAATCACGCCTGTATCATACCGTCTTGCCCTGCCTTCTACTTATCGCAGCTCTCCCACTTTCCATGTGTCTTTGCTCAAGCCTGCTGGTGGTCCGAGAGGGGAGACGAAGAAGGCCATGTTGCACATGGATCCCCACTTCATTGACCCTTCACTACAAGCACAACATACTGTATACTGGCTTTGTGGAAACCTTAATATAACACACCCAATAAACACACAAAAACACACCTTCATGAAAATACTATTAATAAAAGCTATTATGGGTGCTTAGATCACAATACATTCAGAGAAATATTAAATTAGAACACAGATCACACAATGACTTTGTTTTTGTTACTGAGACATAAAAATTACTGCTTCTGAAAGTTTTTTAATCAGACATCTCAAACACAAGAACTGTTGTAGCTTAGCCACAGTCAGTGTTTATTTTGTACCACACACATACTGTAACATCATGTATACAACATTGTATTAAATCACAGATAGATATAAAGATATTCTTCATTTAAAAACTAAAAACTTAATTTAAGAACGTCTAAATATGTTTAATAGTTAAAGCTAAATGCAGTTATATGAAAATACAGTAGAAAATATATTACTTTATAGTTTAGGGTTTTCACTTGTTTTATCCCATGAGCTTATGTACACTCATATGCATGTTTAGTGTAATTAGCTGGCGTGGACTTACAGATTGATTGTGAACCGATCACCAGAGAAGAACATTATTAATATCTTAACATTATCATAATGATTATTAACAGGTAGGAAAGGCAAAGTTTTATTTCACATTTCTGTTATTCTGAGATTCTCTGTCATACTAAAGTAGTACAATCTGATATCATAACATTCCAGCTGGTTCTAGATTGTTTCACTTCAGGTGTTTGTTGTAGTCCCATGTACAGGAAGTGAGGTAATATGACTAAAAGCTGTTAGAGAATAGGATGGAATGACAGACAATGTTAATCATAGTAGGTCATCAGAGTCTTCATAAAGCAACATTAGTGTAAACACACACACACATACACACACACACACACCGTTTCATTCCCCTCTCCCCACCCTTCATCATAGTATGTGTTGATGAGTGTCTGATCTTAAAACTGTTTCTCAGTTTGATGTCCCACTGTGTGAACAAAACTTTTATCTCTGTTTGTCTAAAACACACTGGTGTGTGTGTGTGTGTGTGTGTGTGTGTGTGTGTGTGAGAGAGAGAGAGAGTCAGTAACTCACCTTAGTGTCTCCAGTGTACAGTGTGGATCCTTCGTTAGGTCAGAGAGCAGCTTCAGTCCTGATTCTCCTGTTTTATTACAGTACAGACTCAGTTCTCTCAGGTGTGATGAGGAGTTTGACCTCAGAGCTGAAGCCAGAGCAGAATAACCTTCACCTGTAATCCTGCAAGCAGTCATTCTGCAAGAAAGAAAAAAAATCTTACATTTAACACACTCCGTTTTAGCTCTGAAAACATCAACTACACAACATTTTATATACAGAACATTTACTCTCCATCTCACACACACAACAATGACAATATATCACATCACTACAATTAAAATTAAGTCATTAACTCACCGTAGTGTCTCCAGTGTACAGTGTGGATTCTCCAGTCCTTCAGAGAGCAGCTTCACTCCTGAATCCTGCAGGTTATTGTTCCTCAGGTCCAGTTCTCTCAGTCTGGAGGAGTTTGAGCTGAGAACTGAGGACAGAACTCTACAGCTTTCCTCTGTCAGTTCACACCCACGCAGACTGGAAGAGAAATGATGAAATATCAGAACACTGATCTCAAACACACAAACACAGCTGTAATACAGCTAAAGCAGGCAGCCTACAAACAATACACTCTGATCTGTGTTCAGGTTTCTACAAACACTGCAGATATAGTGCATTTGGTACAGACTGAGCACATTTCTGGTTTAAATCCATATTTGAAACAGGTAATTATTTTGAGTGCTAAACAGATACAAATACAGATAATGTCTGTGTTATACCCTAATACAGATGCAGGATCTAAACAGCTATACATCTAGGTTTCTGAAATGTAGAACATTTAAAGCATATTGTAAAATGTACAGCTACATAAAAAGCAGTTCAAATATATCAAGTATATAACGGGACACACGCACGCACACACACACACACACACACACACACACACACACACACACACACACACACACACACACACTCAACAGTTTGTCTCTATGTAATCTTTATCACTAAAGTGTTGATCTGACCTCAGTATCTCCAGTGTACAGTGTGGATTCTCCAGTCCAGCAGAGAGCAGCTTCACTCCTGAATCCCGCAGGTTATTGTAACTCAGGTCCAGTTCTCTCAGTCTGGAGGAGTTTGAGCTGAGAACTGAGGACAGACTTCTACAGCTTTCCTCTGTGAGATTACACAAACACAGCCTGGAAGAGAAATGATGAAATGTTTTATTTATTCAACAGCTGTGGGGAAAGTTCTGCTGTAGAACATTATAAGTACCATGTATCCACAGAGAGGGGGCACAATTTTATTAAAGTACTTTTAGAGTAACCGAAATAACATAACGAGATAAACAATACCCATGTAAACCATCAAAAGAAACTGAGCACCATTTGTTCCTTCTCTCTGGTCTAACTGTTACTCATCAGGCTGGAAAAGGTTACAAAACCATCTCTAAAGAGTTTTGACTCCACCAATCCACAGTCAGACAGATTGTGTACAAATGGAGAAAACTCAAGACCATTGTTCCCCTCCCCAGGAGTGGAGCCCAGCAAAGATCACTCCAAGAGCAACCCAAAGATCATTAACCCAGGGAACTTCTAAGCAACTAAAGGCCCCTCTCACAATGGCTAATGTTAATGTTCATGAGTCCACCATCAGGAGAACTCTGAACAACAATGGTGTGCATGGCAGTGTTATAAGGAGAAAGCCACTGCTCTCCACATTGCTGCCCCTCTACAGTTTGCTGAAAATCACATGGACAAGCCAGAAGGCTATGGGAAAAATGTTTTGTGGACAGATGAGACCAAAATAGAATTTTTTTGTTCATATGAGAAGCGTTATGTTTGAAGAAAGGAAAACACTGCATTCCAGCATAAGAACCTTATCCCATCTGTGAAACATGGTGCTAGCTCTCCCTCCTGCTGCTTTGCTACGGAACAGCATATCTCCCTCTCGCGGCTCCGCTACGGAGCAGCATATTTCCCTATCGCTATGCTGTTAATGGAGCAACGCCCTTCCCCATTCCACGGAGTGCATTCCAGCGCGATTCTTAAAGACTCTGCGTTTGTTTACTTTGCCATGTGTTTTTTTTTGTTTTTGTGTTGCGTTGTTTTTGTGTTGTCTCTGCCCCCGCTTCCTGATTGGTCCTTTGTTCTGATTATTGTTTCCAGGTGTCGCTCGTTTGATGTTATTTAATTTTGAATGAACTGCATTACTTAAACCCCGGTCTGTGTCTGCTTCGTCACGGAGTATTGATGTATAGATTTTGAATGTGATGAATCTGAGGAATTTGACGTCTCATGTCAAAGACAGCGACGAAGCAAAGTTGTTTCCGATGTTTTTTGTTAACCAGGCTTTCCCTGGTTCCTCTGGTTTTTTGTATGTTTTTGTTCACCCGGCGTTCCCGGGTTTTTGGATTCCTGCTTCAGAATTTCCTGGACTTTTGCCCTGTAAGTGTCTATCTTGTTTGGAAGTATTACCCTCTCGTTTGATGAAATATGGACTTGCTTAATTTTTGTATTTTTGTCATGTACTCCCATTACTTTTGAATGTGACTTTTTTTTTCTTTTATGTTCCTAATAAACTGACCACTTTCCCCTGCAAGTGCATCCTGCTTCCTTCTATCCCAGGTTTTGTAACAGAATACTCCGCCTAAAAAATGAATGCAGCGGGGAAAGTGAGGGCACGCCATGCTACGCGACGCCACGTCACATTTAAAATGCCTGCTTATAATTCAATTTTTTCCCTCAATGGACCTTTGTTTATCCCCCAGATGATTTTGACGGCTTTGCCACTTAGCCGCAGTGTTTTTTTTTTGCAGGCGCAATTATATTTCCTAAGTTTGGAGGACCCCAAGCCCGATGAGGAACAGTGGTTGGGGTTCCTCCTCTCTCGTTTGGTTGGCTCCGCTCACCAATGCGCGGAGCTTCACCTTGCCAGTAGATCCACGCAGCTCAAAACAGTTTCGGGCTTTGTGGATCTACTGGTCCAGGTGTTCGGGAGCCCAGACTTCCAACCTGACCTCAGGACCTTTTTAGGGAAGGACCATCTGGACGACCGACCCAGCCAATCTTTCCTGGAATTTTATGAGAGTGAGCGGGCTAACATGGCAGCCTGCACCTCTCATTCCCTGACCCAGGAGTGTGCCACCTAAGGATGCACCCGACCAGCCATCCTGCAGTGCCGCACCTGCAGGAAACAGGGAGTAAGGAGCAGCTACTTCTGCTCCCAAGGCTGTTTTAAGGGCAGCTGGCGGGTGCATAAGCGGCTCCACAGGTGGTCACCCTCAGAGCTCCAGCAGAAGGCCCAGCAGGAGGTCTCCCCAGTGGAGCGCCACCTGGAGGTAAACGTGGTAACCTCCAGCCCCGAGCTCCAGCAGGAGGCCCAGCAGGAGGTCTCCTCAACGGAGCTGCACCTGGAGGTAAATGTGGCAACCTCCAGCCCCGAGCTCCAGCCAGACACCCAGCAGGAGGTCCCTTCAGCTGAGCTGCTCTTGGAGGTTCAAAAGAAAACCTCCACTCCTGTCCTGTTTATGCCTGAGGTTCAAGAAAATACCTCCACTCCTGTCCTGTTCATGCCTGAGGTTCAAGAGAAAACCTCCATTCCTGTCCTGTTCCTGTCAGAGACCCAAGTGGGGTGCTCCGCTCCAGTCCTGTTCACACCGGAGGTCCATGAGGAGACCTCCCCCCAAGCCACGTTCCTGCCAGAGATTCAAGAGGAAACCTCCTCTCCTGGCCTGCTCATACCAGAGGTCCACGAGGAAACCTCTGCCCAAGCCACGTTACTGCCAGAGATTCAAGAGGAAACCTCCTCTCCTGTCCTGCTCACATCGGAGGCCCACGAGTAGACCTCCGCCCAGGCCATGATCTGGCCAGAAGTTCAAGAAAAAACCTCCTTGCCTGTCCTGCTTATGTCAGAGGTCCACGGGATGACCTCTTCCCAAGCCCAGTCCATGTCAGAGGCCCACGGGATGACCTCCATTCCAAGTTCTAGCCCATGTTTTAGCGCCAAATTGAGTCCATGTTCAAGCTCCTGCCCTAGTCCATGTCCAGGTTCCTGCCCTATTTCTAGGCCATGTCCAGGTTCCTGCCCTATTCCTAGTCCATGTCCAAGTCCATGTCCAGGTTCCTGCCCTAGTCCTAGTCCATGTACGAGTCCAAGTCCAGATTTCTGCCCTATTCCAAGGCCAATTTTTGATCCAGTTCCCAGTCAGGTTTCCGGTGCTTTTCCAAGGCCTGTTCCCAGTCCATGCCTCAGCCTATGCCCAAAGTCAGTTCCCAGTCCGGTTCCCAGTCCCGTTCCTGGTCCCGTGTCCAATCCTGCTCCTGGTCCTGTCCCCAGTCGTGTTCCCGGTCCTGTTTCTGGTCCCGTTTCCAGTCCTGCTCCCGTTTCTGGTTCCAGTCCCGGTCCTGTTTCCAACCCTGTCTCCAACCCTGTTCCTAGTCCAGTTTCCAGTCCAGTTTCCAGTCCAGTTCTTGATTTAGTGGCCAGCTCTGTTTTTGATCTAATTTCTAGCCCTATTTTTGCATTGGTTCTCAGTTCGGTTGCTGAGTTAATTGCCAGCTCCATTCCCAGCTCCGTTCCCAATTTTGTTCACGATGCTATCCCTAGCCTAGTTTTCCAGTTCTGCACACGCCTCTGTCTCCTCCTCTGTCTTGTAGGGCTAAAATATATAAAGTTAATTACTTAGCCCACTGCTCTCCTGTAACCAACGACGGAAATAGGTGCAGCGAAGGTTAATGCGTGTTTTAATGTATGATTTAAATATCTGACTCCGTTTAATTGATTATCTGACTCCAATAGAATAATCTTCTAGTTAGTGCTAGAAGTCTTAGCACTCAGTGTTCTACTAATATTTACTCCTAAGCAGCTTCGAACGAAGCTTTCATTAAAATGACATTCCTACGTCAGAGACTTTCATGTAGCTTCTTCATTAAACCATTATTTTGTTAGCTCAGAAGTTTCTATCAATGTGCAAGCTTAGGCCTTTCCTATCTTACGTGTCAGAGGTTCTATTTAAACTTGCAAGTATTAGCCTTTACTTTGGATTGTCAGAGGTTGACGTTAAACGTGTCTAGCGTATTATACACTTTTTGTATATCTCTATTGGAGTCAGATAATCAATTAAATGGAGTCAGATATTTAAATCATATATTAAAACACGCATTAACCTTCACTGCACTTATTTCCATCATTGGTTATAGGAGAGCAGTGGGCTAAGTAATTAACATTATATTTTAGCCCTACACCAGCCCTGTCTCCAACCCGGTCTCCACTTTATTTTCCAGATCTGTTTCCAGCCCTGACTCCACTCTAATTTCCAGCTCTGGTTCCCCTTCGATATCTAGCACTACAACACAAAGACAGCGATGAAGCAAACTTGTTTCCGATGTTTTTTGTTAACCAGGCTTTCCCTGGTTCCTCCAGTTTTTTGTATGTTTTTGTTCACCCGGCATTCCCAGGTTTTTGGATTTCTGCTTCAGAATTTCCTGGACTTTTGCCCTGTAAGTGTCTATCTTGTTTGGAAGTATTACCCTCTCATTTGATGGAATATGGACTTGCTTAATTTTTGTATTTTTGTCATGTACTCCCAATACTTTTGAATGTGCCTTTTTTTTTCTTTTATGTTCCTAATAAACTGACCACTTTCCCCTGCAAGTGTATATTGCTTCCTTCTATCCCAGGTTTCGTAACACATGGTTGTGGTAGTATCATGGTCTGGGCCTGTTTTGCTGCATCTGGGCCAATATGACTAGCCATC
>CM042547.1:22821367-22863867 GCA_023630585.1 Cranoglanis bouderius
GCTTATCATGTTACCAATAAACTGCAAAGTGTGAACTCCTCTGTCCTGAAGATATCAGAAGACTTAAAGTTACAGCTTTACCTCTGACTGTTACAAAGTGCTGACACTGGAGACTCCTTCCATGAATGTTAAATAACAGCACTGTGGTGTAAGTATGGCTCAGTGGTTAATTGATGGCTCAGAATTCTTACTGTTGTGCAGTGTGTTAGCCAGATCTGTGTGCTTCATGTTCTTCAGGACGTGCAGTGTGATCTTCATCGCTCCCTCTCTGACACTGTGCAGATCCTCCTCATCCTCCACATTCCTTTCAGTGCATGCTGGGTAATCTGGACTCAGGAGTTTCCTAAACCTCTTCAGCTCATTCTTTATCAGAGTGATGACTTTGTGTTCCAGCTCCTGGTTAGAAACACACAGGAACAGAATTAGATATTATAATGTTAGACAGTGAGAGATGCTTTTATTTTATAAAAAGCAAAAGGTCTATGTCTATTACCACAGTTACAGCTGAAATTTGTCTGAATACTGTATATAATTAAATGAGCTCCATAAATATGTAAATTGTCATTATTCTAAATGTAAAAAAAAAAAAGAAAAGAAAATCTACAACCTACTCACACACAGGTTACACACATTAGAAACACACACACACCTTGAATATGGAGTCCAACTAATTTTTGTTTGATTTCTTCTTTTTTTGTCTATGAACAAACAAAACACCACATAATATGGACTATATGTCCTCATAGCTACACAGCACCTGATAAAGCTCATGAAGGGCTTCATAATGAGACAAGTGATATTGATCAAGTGGAGCTGCCATAAAACACCTCACCATACTGACCTCAGATCAGTAGAACTGCGTCCATCACTGAACTCAGCTGGATGATCCATTGACTGGTCACTCTTCATGGACACACAGCTGGGTTCTGGTGAGTCTGGTCTCTTTGTCTTCATCATTCTAGAACTCAGATATATTTAGATCCAAAAAGTTAATACTAATGTGCATACTAATATAATTTGTTGTATACAGATGATTGTATTATGACTTTGAATAAGTGTTAGGCAGAACCTCTTCCTAGCCTAGTGAGCAACAAATCACATAAAATAGACAAATAATGAAATTAATAAAGTGAAGACAAAATCTGTAGGGGAAAAACAGTGGTTAAAAGTGAAAGTCTTTTATTTCTTCAATGTACAAATCACCTGGAAATTATGCAATCAATCAATATATATATATATATACATATATATATTTTTTTTTTTCAAATAATTTTTGAATGGTAAATGGTCTACACTTATATACAGTGGGGGGAAAAAGTATTTGATCCCCTGCTGATTTTGTACGTTTGCCCACTGACAAAGAAATGATCAGTGTATAATTTTAATGGTAGGTGTTTTTTTAACAGTGAGAGACAGAATAACAACAAAAAAATCCAGAAAAACACATTTCAAAAAAGTTATAAATTGATTTGCATTTTAATGAGGGAAATAAGTATTTGACCCCTTTGACTTAGTACTTGGTGGCAAAACCCTTGTTGGCAATCACAGAGGTCAGACGTTTCTTGTAGTTGGCCACCAGGTTTGCACACATCTCAGGAGGGATTTTGTCCCACTCCTCTTTGCAGATCCTCTCCATGTCATTAAGGTCTCGAGGCTGACGTTTGGCAACTCGAACCTTCAGCTCCCTCCACAGATTTTCTATGGGATTATGGTCTGGAGACTGACTAGGCCATTCCAGGACCTTAATATGCTTCTTCTTGAGCCACTCCTTTGTTGCCTTGGCTGTGTGTTTTGGGCTGTGTGTTTTCAACAAAATCAGCAGGGGATCAAATACTTTTTTCCACCACTATTGCACCTTTTAGGAGCAACTTGGGGTTCAGTGTCTTGACAGGATTCAGAATGTGGTGGTGGAATGAATGTCCTTAAGTATTGTCAGTGATTGTGTGAATGAGTCCAGGTGTGTGCAATCAGTAGGAAAGTGAACATGAATGTGATACAGTTTGTGATGGCTGTTGGATGTTGTAGTCTTCGACGGTCTTGTTTGTAGGCTGCTCTAGGTTCTGGGAGTTGTAGTCACCTGCCATGTTTGTAGGCCTCTCTGTGTGAAGCAACGCTGATTGTGCCATTGACGTGACAGAAACACCACTGAAAAGTTCACTCCAGGAGCAGGGTTCTTCCTGGGTCTCCCCTTGGGGCAAGGACCTGGTTTTTCATGCTATCTGGCATGATACTCTTGGCAGAGTAGTGGGTCAAGAACATCCCAGGCCAGGACCCAGCACTTTTCTTCTGGTCCATAGCACTCCCAGTCTATGAGGTATTGCAGCTGGCCCTCTCTTTGTCATGGGACCAAGATCCCCTTGACTATGTATGCAGATTGTCTTTCAATGTCTAGGGGAGCTGGGGGTGTGGAGGGGGGGTGTTGTCAGCTAGGTGTCATGGTGTGGCTGGCTTGAGCTTAGAGACATGGAATGTGAGCACAGTGCAGCAGTGGTGTGATAGGTCAAGCTTGTATGTGACTTCATTGATTCTCTTTAGAATTTCTGGGCATATTCTGTCCATGGCATGAACCAGGCCCAGTCCTCCTGATTGTCAGCACAGCATGTTTGCATGAAACTGCCTATTTCTTGATTGGCCATCTTGGGGGTAGTAAGCAGATGTGAGACTGCCACATTGGTGAGCAGCAACAGCAGATTGCCATGATCACTGCCTAACTAGCACAACTCTCCAGCATGCTAGCACATATACAGGCTATCATGGCAGCACTCTCTCAATCTGCTTCGCTGCTGACCGGCTGGGAGACTGATACTCCCAGCTTCTCCATAAAGCTGCTCCATACCTGGGATGTGAATTGAGCTCTCTGATCACTCACTATGTCTTTGGGAATCCCATAATGTCAGATTACATGCAGATTACATATGTCAGACTTAACTAGGGACTCGTTGAAGATGGAAGTGATGCATGATCTCAGTGCATGGCCAGAAATGCAATCGGGCCAATTTCCTGATGTTCACATGCTTCAGAGCCCTCTGAACCTCATCCTCTGAGATGGTAATCGCATGCTCATCGCTAACAGAGCTGCTTCCTTCTGTAGCACTAGTCAGCAGGCTAGTGCTAGCATGGTTAGCCTTGAAGCATGCATAGAAAGTATTCAGCTCAACGGTTTCCCAGCAGAACAGAACATTGCCTTGAGCATCACACTGCCTCCGCTGGCTTGCCTTCTTCCCATAGTGCATCCTGGAGCCATCTCTTCTCCAGGTAAGTGATGCAAACGCACCTGTCCACATGATGTAAAAGAAAATGTGATTCATCAGACCAGGCCACCTTCTTCCATTGCTCCATGGTCCAGTTCTGATGCCCACTGTAGGAGCTTTCGGCAGTGGTCAGAGGCGAGCATGGGCACTCTGACCGGTCTGCAACTACACAGCCCCATGTGCAACAAGCTGCAATGCACTGTGTGTTTTGACACCTTTCTATTAGAGCCAGCATTAATGTTTTCAGCAATTTGTGCTGCAGGTAGCTCTTCTGTGGGATCGGACCAGACGGGCTAGCCTTCACTCCCCACGTGCATCAGTGAGCCTTGGACCCCATAACACTGGCGCCGGTTGACCGGTTGTCCTTCCTTGGACCACTTTTGGTAGGTACTAACCACTGCATACCGGGAACACCCCACAAGACCTTCTGTTTTGGAGATGCTCTGAGCCAGTCGTCTAGCCATCACAATTTGGCCCTTGTCAAACTCATGTGTCATCAGTTGATGCCTGTTGTTTACCATAGACACAGGCCATGGTGCACTCAGAGTACACAATTTAGACAGCCTACGCTCTCTGCAGGCAGTTTCATCTGATTGCTTTTTATTTTCAATCGAGCTGTGTAAAATACCTTCCTCATGAGCCTAAATACTGCCTGTGAGTGAACTGCGACAATCCAATCATTTCAAGATGAAAAGCAAATGAAAAAGGGCTTTTAAACTACAAACAGTCCATATGAGTGCCTGGTTTTGGAATCTTTGCTCAACAGTGGGATGACCCAATTTTCCTTGATTTTGCTGGCTTGATTTTCTAACCTTCCAGTGCACCTGTGGTTTTATATTTGGATACTAGGTGTGTTCTTTGCGCTCACTTTTTGACAGGTATTTTTAGATTACAAAATCAAATGTATGTGCATGCTAATATAATGTAGCTTGAATTTTTTTATGTAAGCTTATGTATATTTATTTAATTGACTTAAATTCATTCCAAACATGTTAAAACATAAATGAAGGTGTATTCCTGTAACAAGACAAAACCTGTCCAAAATCTGTCAAACCTGATCTACAGAAGGCAATGTGTGATGTCTGGCAGAATTACAACAGAAATATCAGGGGAAAATGGTGTCATGGATCAAAAAGCTGTTCAGGAAATATGACTGAGATCAAAGGTAGTTATAAAGGCCAATACAAGTGGATATACGGGTTATTAGAAAAATATTTATATCACATTCAGAAATGGGGGTGCAAACTTTTATACTGACACCATTTTTAATTCAGCTAGTCTACACACTTATTTAAACAGGAGACACACCACATACACGGTCATTTTTCAGTTTTCTCTCAGTGAATGATTTCTCTAAACTGCTCTTAGATCAGATCAGTGATAGCTACAATTTAACAACTTTAACCAAAGTTTAGTTCCTCTGTTAACTGGTGAGTGTTTAGAGATACAGATCTGTTCCCATGAGACGGTGTGTATTTATTGCTGGTGAATGTAACTCACCTCTCGTCTGTCTTTAAGTCCTGTTTTTCAGACACTCTCATGTTGGAGGTCATGTCTCCTTCTCCAGATTACAGCAGGACACACGTTTACTTCACTCCAACATCAGTGTCTTATAATCGAACCCTGTGTCAGCACAGAGTTCACTTACAGGAAATAGTCACCATGTCAATTCATAGAACAGTGTGTACATTAACACTTCAGTAAAAACCCACAAGACTCTTCTGCATCTAGTGTCAATTCAGTGTGTTTATATATTATAGTTTTAGATTTAAATAATCACCGTGTTTTTACTCATTATAATTTTTCGTCACAAAACAGAGCTGATGAGTTTCACTTTTATGATCTAACGGTTTTATTGAGCGGGGGAGGGCAGCACAGAACGGAAACACACACACAAACACACACATATACACAATTGCAGTCTGATGTATGTGTGTGTATGTGTGTGTGTTTCCTTTCTGTGCTGAACTCACTACCTCCTCCCCCCACAGAATAAAACCATATGGTCGTGAAAGTGTGTGTAACTGAGCAATGTTTCATGGTGCATTTCTAAGTGATTCTGCAGTAAAACACGGCTATCTGTAAAAACATTACCATACATTTTCAATAAATTCCTTTTAGAAACAATTTGTCTAATATCCACATGGCCGACATTTTCACTGTTGATCTGCTGTTTGAACACATCTGATCACTGACCACCACGGGAGAGCAAGTGCCATTTTTGATCATTTGCATTGTTTGTCTGTCTCCACAGCAGATGCTGAACAAAATCTTACAGAGTGTGTATTACAAATGTACTTACTGCACTTGTCTGACATGTAGGTGGTGTTTTAGTGTCCTTTGTTGGAATGCACTTCTGTCAACACTTCCTCCACCAGCTGCAACTTACAATGGTGAAAAGGCTTTGTTATACATCTAATACCCTGTTCACATACACACCACACATAAGGACAACAAAAAAGATATTCACACTTACTTTAGGCAGTGTGTGTGTGTGTGGGTGTGTGTCCTGGGAAGTGGAGTCCATGGCGGCCATGATTGTAGGCCGCGGTGCATGTTGGGAACTGGAGTATGTTGTCTGGGTCAAGGTTACTATCCTTAACAAAAACTATGACGAAAACTGAAACTATCAGTGAAGAAACATTTTTGTTAACTGAAATAAACATAAAAATGTGAGTTTTCAAATAAAAGAAAACTAAACTGCAACTATAACCACCTGCAATACGAAGGAAAACTAATCAGAATTTCAGAGAATTAAACTTTGGTTTTCGTATTTAAAATGTTGGGTGGCCTAAGAACAGAGGTGGATTGGACGAAGTGGATCCATTAATGTTGCCATTAATATCATAAATGACCAGTAGATGGCAGAGTAACATGTATTAGAACTCTTTGGCACAACAGCGATTCCCCGGATAGGGGGATTAAACGATGTTCATAGGTAGGAAAAAACAGAGCCCAATTTGGGATTTTTTAAAATGTATTATTATTATTTTTTAGTTTAAAAATTTTACAATGATATTAAAACCTAAAACGACTCTAAAACTAAATGCAAACTAAAAGTAATGATTTTCGAAAGATAAAAATGAAATCAAAATTATTTATGCACCATTAAATCTAACTGAAACGAAACTGAAATGGAAAACCGAAATACAAAACGAACCTGACAGCCTGGCTTATGGGTGAGTTAAAATAAATATATTCAAAGTTTAATTAAATAAAGTAGATTAAATAGTTTAAAATTATGAGGAAATAAATAAATGGTGACAAAAGGTTGAAAAAAATTAATACATTTAAATAAATAAATAAACAAATATGCAAACAAGCAAATAAATAAAGTTTGTCTCACATACCACATATAAATACCACCGTTCTGTGGCCTTGTTTTCATCGAAACCAAAACACTATCCTTCACCCAAATATATTACACAGAGCTCTGATCTATTTTTCTGACTTTAATCGTGAAAAAGCTGTTTATGGTTGTAACTCTCTCTCTGATTCTGAGGGAAATGA
This sequence comes from Cranoglanis bouderius, assembly GCA_023630585.1. NCBI lineage: Eukaryota > Metazoa > Chordata > Actinopteri > Siluriformes > Cranoglanididae > Cranoglanis > Cranoglanis bouderius. The sequence continues at coordinate 22,828,129 of CM042547.1, forward strand.
GGAAACTGGAGGCAGGCTTGGGAAACTCAAAAAGAGGCGCTTTATTGGCCGTGACTCTTTTTTACTTTCACTTTTCAGCGTTATTATAAACACACACACACACACACACACACACACACACACACACACACACACACACGCACAGAGACACAAACAAATGACTAATTACACACGTTCAAGTCATAGCCCATGCTCGACCATGCCTTTAATAACCTGTAGATCCACTTTTATTGGCTTTATAACTGTATTTAATGTGTTCCTTGAAAAAAAAAGTATATATATATATATACATACACACAGTGTCTCACAAAAGTGAGTACACCCCTCACATTTTTGTAAATATTTTATTATATCTTTTCATGGGACAACACTGAAGAAATGAAACTTTGCTACAATGTAAAGTAGTGAGTGTACAGCTTGTATAACAGTGTAAATTTGCTGTCCCCTCAAAATAACTCAACACACAGCCATTAATGTCTAAACCGCTGGCACAAAAGGGAGTACACCCCTAAGTGAAAATGTCCAAATTGGGCCCAAAGTGTCAAGAAGAAAAGCAATTATTGCTGCTCATCAGTCTGTGAAGGGTTATAAGGCCATCTCCAAACAATCTGAAATTCACCATTCTACAGTGAGAAGAAGCCTTCAAGACAGTTGCCAATCTTCAAAGGAGTGGGCATCCCAGCCAATTTATTCCTAGGTCAGACCATTTAATGCTCAGAGATATAAAGAAAAACCCAAGAGCTACATCACGTCACCTACAGGCCTCTGTAAGCACATTAAATGTTTATGTTCATGACAGCACAATCACGAACAATAACGAACAAAGTATGGATTTTATGGAAGGGTGGCTAGGAAAACAGACAATCTCTCCAAAAAGAATATGGCATGACTTAAGTTTGGTAAAAATCTGAACAAACCACAAAAGTTCTGGAACAATATCCTTTGGACTGATGAGACCAAGGTGGAGAAGTTTGGTCATCATGCACAGTGCCGTGTTTGGCAAAAAACAAACACAGCATATTGCCGCAAACACCTCATACCAACTGTTAAGGATGGTGGTAGAGGAGTGGTGTTTTGGGCTTGTTTTTCAGCCACAGGACCTGGGAAACCTGTAGTCATTGAGATAATCATGAACTCCACTTTATATCAGAATAATCTTCAGACTTCAGTGTACAGCCAAAACAAAAGAATTGGCCTTTCCAATAATTTCAGAAGGGGCTGAATCTAATATAAACTCTGAACATTTATACTAGAGAGAAATTGAAGGTGTACAAGTCTCTTGATGCTTATGTAGCAGATCCAATTCTGCACATAAGAGACTCCACACAGGAACGACAGAATAGCTCCAACACAGCAATATTTTATTGACCCTGGAAATGTATGGGACACTTGATCAAAACAAGATCACTTGCGCCAACCTCTTCCCGCGTTACACACTCGTCAGCCTCCATTCGCGGTCTGAGGTATTATAATTATGTTTAACTTTATAGCAAATAACAAGAATATTAATATAAGAATTGGAATAAAACGTGTGCTTGTGTATTTACTCAATAACTATTAGTTCACATATATTAACAATGATTGATGTGTGTAAACAATGTTCACATGAACCATCACACAGACATTTCCCAAAACATGCATCCACAATGACACTGCAAAAACACCAACACAGTGTACTAACTAAATGTGGGACAATAGGACGAATCACAGAGAGGAAACACCAAAAAGAAATATAAAGAAATATAAAGAATCTGTTCAATAGCACAGTCCACATACATATTATAAATCTGAACATAAATTATATCACCTTACACTGTTTGATTTCAAGGATTGAACGTACCTGGAAATGTATGGGACACTTGATCAAAACAAGATCACTTGCACCAACCTCTTCCCTCTTCACTGTGCACAAACCACATGATAGTGAGACAAAACCCACATAAAATTCACAGTACACAAAATAAATATGTATAAATCGATTCGGAGCACATCCAGACACATATTTAATGAATCTTAACCGAACCAACACTATCAAACATTAATGTCAACTGGGAAGAGTGAAGAGGGAACAAATGCGTCTTGCCTCGTCAGCCTCCATTCGCGGCCTGAGGCTGACGTAACTCCCGTACTCCCCATAGGTATAAGTCGCAACACTCACAGCGTCCCACCCGAACAAACATCCCAATCGATAGTTCCTACCTACATAACATTGCCTGAACTGTATATAAACATTTAATACATAATATGAAACCAATTGTCTCCTTAGATAAAAAAACAACAGTTTTGGGAAGTTCATCACAAAGAAATAAGATAGTTCATATTTCTCTTCCCAACTGGCTACACTTACAACTTTGTTGTTTGAGGGGACATTTAAAATATAATTTTTAATAATTACAACATTGAGGACAGACTTAGCTTGCGAAGCAAGATTAAATTTTTAGTTAGCATGACAACTTCACTGACATTGAAATTTAGCTGCTTAACCACAACTATTACATTTACATTTACATTATTAGCTTGGAAAGGTGTCCAATTTGATAGCAAAAACACATGTTCATAAGATGACTTGCTCTTAAAAAATATATGCTACCGCATGGTGATCTCAGAGTGACGTGTCACTCAGAGGTCCGGTGTGATTGATCACAGTATGGATTCCTAATGGTTGAATTACATATTTGCATATTGCATGCTGGGTGTTGTAGTTGCACTCAGGGGTTAAATTGGGCCGGGGTCGTCCGGGGCTGAGCACATAGGCTTATGACAGTAATAATAAATGAGGTCCGCCTTTAAAGTTTACAAGATTATGTCAGACGTTCAAAAAAATCTTTTATAGCATCATTCACAGGGCAATCAGAGTGATGGTTTATACTGTCAGGGGCGGACTGGCCATCTGGAGCACCGGGAGTTTTCCCGGTGGACCGCTGGACAACGTGGGCCGGCCTGTTGCTACTTAAATATATAAAGAACGAATGATAGAACATTTACGTATTCTACTGGCCCAGGCGAACGCCCGAGCAGCCAACATGGAGTCTAACAGCGCTCGTCAATGTCAAAATGTTTGAGACGGCCAATCAGATCGAAGAAGGCGGGGTTTACTGTTCACAGAAATCAAGCCCAAGCAGTAATTCAGCACGGTGCTTCTTAACGCTTGAAAAATGCGAGGTAATATGTAAGGACCTGAACATGATGAGGCTGAATACAGCAATATTTGCCAACTGTTTAAAATAAAAATGCTAAACAGGGTGGCCATCTGTCCGATTTTAGGTCGGACAGTCCGGATTTAAATTACACGTTAGGACAAACATTTACTTCACTCCAACACTGGTGCGCTAAATCAAACCCTGTACCATCACACACTTCACTTACAGAGAAACATTTCCTTATTGGGTCATCAAACAACAGGTGTACATTAAAACTTTAGCAAAAACCCAGAAAACTGTCCTGCATCTAGTGTAATATTTTGCATTTTGATAATCACTGTGTTTTTATTCCTGAAAAGTTTTATTTTTCCCTCATCACAAAATGGAGTTGGTGATATTCCCTTTCATTTGCACAGAACAGAAACACACACACACACACACACACACACACACACACAAACACATACATGTGCTGTAACATGCTGTCTACTGGATTTGTGGAAACCTTAATATAACACACCCTATAAACACACAAAAACACACCTTACACACACATTCATGAAAATACAGTAAGCTATTATGGGTGCTTATATCACAACACATTCAGAGAAATATTAAATAAGAACACAGATCACACAATGACTTTGTTTTTGTTACTGAGACATAAAAATTACTGCTTCTGAAAGTTTTTTAATCAGACATCTCAAACACATGAACTGTTGTGGTTTAGCCACAGTCAGTGTTTATTTTGTACCACACACACACTGTAGATGAATATAACAACATGTATACAACATTATATTAAATCACTGGTAGATATAAAGTGCATGTACAAGATATTCTTCATTTAAAAACTAAAAACTTCATTTAAGAACTTCTAAATATATGCACAATAGTTAAAGCTAGATACAGTTATAAATGTTATATACAGTAGAAAATATATTACTTTATAGTTTAGGGTTTTCACTTGTTTTATCCCATGAGCTTATGTACACTCATATGCATGTTTAGTGTAATTAGCTGGCGTGGACTTACAGATTGATTGTGATCCGATCACCAGAGAAGAACATTATTAATATCTTAACATTATCATAATGATTATTAACAGGTAGGAAAGGCAAAGTTTTATTTCACATTTCTTCTGAGATTCTCTGTCATGACAAATCAGTACAATCTGATATCATAACATTCCAGCTGGTTCTAGAGTGTTTCACTTCAGGAGTTTGTTGTAGTCCCATGTACAGGAAGTGAAGAGAGTGCACAGTGATGTGAGCTGAGATTTGGACATTAGAGACCCAATAACACATTTTCACATAGAATCAATAAGGTGCCAGTTCACCATCACTACTGTGATAAAGAATGAAATGTTTTACTGTCATGTTACAACAAACTGCATGATGCTGTGTTGAGAAGAAACGCATCACACGTCAGTCCTGGTGAGGTAATATGGCTACAAGCTGTTAGAGAGAGAACAGGACGGAATGACAGACAACGTTAATCATAGTAGGTCATCAGAGTCTTTATAAACAACATTAGTGTAAATACACACACACACACACACACACACACACACACACACACACACACACACACACACACACACACACAAACACACACACACCGTTTCATTCCCCTCTCCCCACCTGTTATGTAACACGGACGGAGGGAGGCAGGATGCATGCGCAGGGGAAAAAGTCAGTTTATTAGGAATTTCCTTCAAAAGTAATGGAACATAAAAAAGGGGAAACAAACTATAATCCACTCAAAAGGTAAGACAATAATCCAAAAGAGATAATCAACAAGGCATATATTCCAAAAGAGATTAAATCATGAAAACGAAGCAAAACAAAACAGAAACAAACGCACGAAACTAGGCTATGATCTAGGAGCTACGAACTATGAGCTAAGAGCTAATGAGCTATGGTCTAGGAATCATGAACTAAGGGCGAGAGAAAACGAGAAGATAGCAGGCGTACAGCACATGCTAGTAAGATCTCTACTCTATCTAGTCTAATCTACTTTAATACTCCGCGAGGAAGCGGAAACGGGAGGAGGTTTAAATACACAGACAAATCAAAGACAAACGACGTTAAACACCGAACACCTGAAACTAATAATTAAACCATAAATGGAAAACCTATGAATGAGCAGGGGCGGAGACATGACATAAACCAGAGAACCAATAAACATAAAGGCAAGACATGACGTAAACGAAAACACAAGCACATGGTGATGTAAACAAAGCGAGAGTTCATGAATGCATAGTCCAGTGGGTTTTTGTGAATGGAGAGGCGCTGCTCTCAGCAACGCGGCACGAGGAATGCGGAAGTGTTCGAGCGACTCTGAGAACGAGGGAAACCCTAACACCACCCTTCATCATAATGTGTTGATGAGTGTCGAACCTTAAAACTGTTTCCCAGTTTGATGTCCCACTGTGTATAAATACAGTAAAAGCCCTACAGAACAAAACTTTTATCTCTATTTGTCTAAAATGCACTGGTGTGTGTGTGTGTGTGTGTGTGTGTGTGTGTGTGTGTGTGTGTGTGTGTGTGTGTGTGTGTGTGTGTCTGTGTCTGTGCGTGTGTGAGTCAGTAACTCACCTTAGTGTCTCCAGTTTACAGTGTGGATCCTTCGTTAGGTCAGAGAGCAGCTTCAGTCCTGATCCTCCTGTTTTATTACCTAACAGACTCAGTTCTCTCAGGTGTGATGAGGAGTTTGACCTCAGAGCTGAAGCCAGAGCAGAATAACCTTCATCTGTAATCCTGCAAGCAGTCATTCTGCAAGAAAGAAAAAAAATCTTACATTTAAGACATTTAGTTTTAGCTCTGAAAACATCAACTACACAAAATCTTTATATACAGAACATTTACTCTCCATCTCACACACACAACAATGACAATATATCACATCACTACAATTAAAATTAAGTCATTAACTCACCGTAGTGTCTCCAGTGTACAGTGTGGATTCTCCAGTCCTTCAGAGAGCAGCTTCACTCCTGAATCCTGCAGGTTATTGTCAGTCAGGTTCAGTTCTCTCAGTCTGGAGGAGTTTGAGCTGAGAACTGAGGACAGAACTCTACAGCTTTCCTCTGTCAGTTCACACCCACGCAGACTGGAAGAGAAATGATGAAATATCAGAACACTGATCTCAAACACAGGAACACAGACATAATAGAGCTAAAGCAAGCAGCCTACAAACAATACACTCTGATCTGTGTTCAGGTTTCTACAAACAAAACACATATTTTGCATTTGATTTGTAGAAACCTGAACACAGATCAGAGTGTATTGTTTGTAGGCTGCTTGCTTTAGCTCTATTATGTCTGTGTTCCTGTGTTTGAGATCTGTGTTCTGATATTTCATCATTTCATCACACACAAGATCTAAACAGCTACACATCTTGGTTTCTGTAGAACATTTAAAGCATATTGTAAAATGTACAGCTACATAAAAAGCAGTTCAAATATATCAAGTATATGACGGGCACACACACACACTCAACAGTGTCTCTATGTAATCTTTATCACTAAAGTGTTGATCTGACCTCAGTATCTCCAGTGTACAGTGTGGATTCTCCAGTCCTTCAGAGAGCAGCTTCACTCCTGAATCCTGCAGGTTATTGTAACTCAGGTACAGTTCTCTCAGTCTGGAGGAGTTTGAGCTGAGAACTGAGGACAGAACTCTACAGCTTTCCTCTGTCAGATTACAGTCACACAGCCTGGAACAGAAATGATGAAATGATTTATTTATTCAGCAGCTGTGGGGAAAGTTCTGCTGAAGAATATTATAAGTACCATGTATCCACAGAGAGGGGGCGCCCTTTTATTAAAGTACTTTTAGAGTAACCGAAAGAAAATAACACTAGATAAACATCACCCATGTAAACCATCAAAAGAGACCAAGCACCATTTGTTCCTTCTCTCTGGTCTAACCTTCACACTGGGTGGACCATCAACATAATAATTACTATTGTTTTGTCAAAATTGTATTGTGTTGGGAAAATTACTTGGCAAACTGCTTGTTAAAATCAGTCTCATTTTAAACTTATTTTATTATGAAATCCATCCTCTCTCACTCTATTTGATCTCTCTATAATCTCTTAGCTAAGCTAGTCCATAGCCTGAGTATGGCCTGGCATTGCTAAATGTAAATGAACTGTTAGCGTACTTATGTGAGTGTGAAGAAAATCTGCATTATTGAAACCTTTGTAAACTTGGCAGAGTTTTTGTTAGGTTTGGCTTAAGCAAACATTTACAGTGGTGCTTCAAAGTTTGTGGATCCTTTAGTGTTTTCTATATATATCTGCATAAATATGACCTAAAACATCATCAGATTTTCACACAAGTCCTAAAAGTAGACAAAGAAAACACAATTAAACAAATGAGACACAAATACTATACTTGGCCATGGTGAAATTTGAAGGTGAAATTAGAGTCAGGTGTTTTCAATCAATGGGATGACAATCAGGTGTGAGTGAGTGACCCGTTTTATTAAAAGAACAGGGATCTATCAGAGTCTGATCTTCACAACCCCTGGCAAAAATTATGGAATCACCACACTTGGATGTTCACCAAAAAAAAACATTTTTTTGTTTAATAGCTGAATGTTCTGGCTTTGTGAAACATACCTCAAACAAGTTGAACAAATGAAATTGTTTTAATTAATGGCATATTTATTTCCAGATCATGTAGAGGATTATGGAATCACTCAGTGTTGAGGAAAAAAATTATGGAATCACCTGGTAACTTGCATTTCTAAAACAAATACCAGCACAAGTCTAAAAATGAAAATTAGTCTGCAGTTAAAAGAGAGCGCTTACAAACTTTAACCTTGGACTTTTTGAAAGGAAACATGGCCCCAACAAGAGAGTTGTCAATTGAAACAATCGTAAGGATTATAAAACTCCTTCAAGAAGGAAATCTGCAGTATAAGATGTCGGTTGTTCTCAGTCAGCTGTGTCTAAAATTTGGTGCAAGTATAAACAAAATGGGAAGATTATAAAAGGAAAACATACAGGTCGGCCAAGGAAGACGTCAAAGTGTCAGGATAGAAAACTCAAGGCAGTATGCCTTGAAAATAGACAATGCAAAGCAAAAGAAATGAAAAGCAAATGGGCGGAAACAGGAGTCAGTGTTAATGACAGAACTGTAAGAAATCAGCTGAATGAAATAGGATTTATGTATAAAAAAGCCAAACAAAAAACAGGACTAACACCTAAACAGAAGAAAACAAGGTTACAGTGGACTAAAGAGAAGCGATCATGGGGTGTGGATGATTGGATGAAAGTGATATTCAGTGATGAATCATGAATCTGGTTTGGCCAAGGAGATGATGCTGGAACGTTTGTCTGGTGCCATTCTAATAAAACATATGAAGATGACTGTCTGAAGAAAACAATCACATTTCCCCACTCGTTTATGATATGGGGCTGCATGTCAGGTAAAGGTCCAGGGGAAACCTCAACAGTGAGTGCACAGGTGTACACCGAAATTGTGGACACTTTTCTCATGCCATCGATAGAAAATAGGTGTGGTGATGATGAAGTCATTGTTCAGGATGATGATGCATCTTGCCACAGAGCAAAGAGTGTTAAAGCTTTTCTTCAGGAAAGGCAGATCAACTCAATGACATGGCCAGCAAACAGTCCGGATCTCAAACCCATTGCAAATTGGAACCAGACTGATGGAGAATATTGTTTTTCATTAGTGAAGTCTGAGTTTCAAAGAATTCAGGGCATCATAAAAGCCAGAGGAGGAGAAACAAAGTACTAATTGTGATTTTTTGTTGTTGTTGATGATGATTCCATAATTTTTTCCTCAACATTGAGTGAGTCCATATTTTTTTTTCTCTCTACTTGATCTGGAAAAAAATGTCATTAATTAAAACAATTTAATTTAATTTGTTTGAGGTATGTTTTATGAAGCCAGAATGATCAGCTATTAAAGAAAAATGTTTTGTGCCATATCTGTGCTTTGTTTATTTGCTACAAAGTTAAATATCTGGGTGAGAATCCTCTAAATGTGGTGATTATTTATGCCAGGGGTTGTATCATGGCACAAACAAAGGAGATTTCTGTGGACCTCAGAAAAAGAGTTGTTGAAGCTCATCAGGCTGGAAAGGGTTACAAACCCATCTCTAAAGAGTTTGGACTTCACCAATGCACAGTCAGACAGATTGTGTACTAATGGAGAAAAGTCAAGAACACTGTTCCCCTCCCCAGGAGTGGAGACCAACAAAGATCACTCCAAGAGCAACCCCAAGATCACTAACCCAGGTTAACTTCTAAGCAACTAAAGGCCTCTCTCACATTGGCTAATGTTAATGTTCACGAGTGCACCATCAGGTGAACACTGAACAACAAAGGTGTGCATGGCAGTGTTGTAAGGAGAAAGCCAGTGCTCTCCACATTGCTGCCCCTCTACAGTTTGCTAAATATCACATGGACAAGCCAGAAGTCAACAGAAATGTTTTGTGGACAGATGAGACCAAAACAGAATTTTTTGGTTTAAATGAGAAGTGTTATGTTTGAAGAAAGGAAGACACTGCATTCCAGCATAAGAACCTTATCCCATCTGTGAAACATGATGTCAAACAGTATCATGATTTGGGCCTGTTTTGTTGCTTCTGGGCCAGGACGACTAGCCATCGTTGATGGAACAATGCATTCTAAATTATATCAGCGAATTCTAAAGGAAAATGATCTGAATCTGAAGAGAAAGTGGGTCATGCAGCAAGACAATGACCCTAAGCACACAAGTCGTTGCTACGTAATCATAGGGAGGGCAGGATGCAATCGCTGGAGAAATGGTAGTTTATTTAGAAAAGGGGAAACACAAAAGAACAGGCAGGGTCCAAAAAACAAACAATAATCCACAGGAAACAGGAACATGAATAATCCAAAAAGGGCACAGAAGGTAATCCAAAAGGGTGAGGCAGCACAAAACACAGTACATGAAAAGAAAACAAAACGAAACAAGGCAAAAACACACATTGCTAGGCTATGGTCTATGAACAAGAACTATGATCTATGGGCTATGGGCGAGAGAGCGCGAGAAGGTAGCAGGCGTACAGCACATGCTTAAACAAACTCTAATACTCCGCGTTTACGCAGAAACGGGAAGAGGTTTACATACACAAACTTAAACAAGCACATACACGAAACACCTGAAACTAATAATGACATAAAACGGAAAACCAATGAACATAAGGAGGCGGAGACATGATGTAAACCCAAAAACAAAGAACCAGTGAACATAAGGAGGCGGAGACATGACGTAAACCCAAAAACAAAGAACCAATGAACATAAGGAGGCGGAGACATGACGTGAACCAAAACAAAAGCACATGGCAAAGTAAACATAACGAGAGTCCATGGATGAATCAGTCCAGCGGTTTTTGTGAATGAAGGGAAGTGAGGAAATGTACGGAGAAATTATTACGGAGCGTGGAATGCGGAAGTCTGTCGCTTGCTTCGTGAGCAACACCGAATGCATTGCCAGTTATCCTCAACGGCAGCTTGGAGGAGGAAATGTGGAAGTCTGTTATTCGCTTTGCGAACGACGCCGCATGCAAGAGGTTCTCTAACAGACGTTCTACCAAAGAATGGTTAAAGAAGAATAAAGTTAATGTTTTGGAATGGCCAAGTCAAAGTCCTGACCTTAATCCAATAGGAATGTTGTGGAAGGACCTGAAGCGAGCAGTTCATGTGAGGAAACCCACCAACATCCCAGAGTTGAAGCTGTTCTGTACTGAGGAACGGGCTAAAACTCCTCCAAGCCAATGTGCAGGACTGATCAACAGTTACCGCTAACGTTTAGCTGCAGTTATTGCTGCACAAGGGGGTCACACCAGATACTGAAAGCAAAGATTCACATACTTTTGCCCTAACAGAGATGTAATATTGGATCATTTTCCTCAATAAATAAATGACCAAGTATAATATTTTTGTCTCATGTGTTTAATTGGGTTCTCTTTGTCTACTTTTAGGGTTTGTGTGAAAATCAGATGATGTTTCAGGTCACATTTATGCAGAAATGTAGAAAATTCTAAATGGTTCACAAACTTTCAAGCACCACTATATAAACAACACTACTAAAACGCCAAATGTTTGTTTCAATGAAGACGTGTGTGTGTGTGTGAGTGAGACTTTGACTTTTAAGGTCTCTTTTTATTTACTCAATACAAAACCAGAGAACTATATTTTTATGGGAAACATAAATACAAAAGTAGATCTCATGATAAAATGTGTATAAATTTTCATGGGAAAATTGAAATAAATAAATAAGAGAATAAACACAATATAAATAGAATTTAAATGAAAAATAAAACATTAAACATAAAATATAGTTCCATAATACCATCAAAGTAGAAAAACAGCACTTCATATGTTTAGTTTAAAACCCTCATCATCAGGTTCACATATAAGATCATCAACACCCCAAACATAGAAAAAAGAATTCACATCTTTCACAAGTTGATAGAAAACATATTCTATAGTAAACCTCTTCTTCATAAAACCCTTCACCATTAGTACTGGATCAACTCCTCCTCTTCCTTCTACTTTATTTTTCCTTGTGCACCATATCGCCAGCTTTGCAACACCATATAAAAAGTTAAGTAAAACCACTTTTTGTTTGTTTTTCACACAGTATTTTGGACCAAAAATAAATAATGCTCGATTAAAGCTACCTGTGAACTGTAAACCCCAAGTTTTCACTAAATCTAAAATCCGATCTAAACGAGGACACTCAATAAAAACATGAAAAACAGTTTCAGGGACTCCACAGAAGGGACAACCCTCCTCATGTGAAGGGTTCAGGTGTGCTAAGTGTCTATTTGTGGCTAATATCCCATGTACAGTTCTCCACTGGAGATCTCCAACCTTCTTTTCGATGGGTCTTTTGTACAGGGATCTCCAGCTACCTTTCGGGGAAGAGCCTGGATCCAGCACCTCTGTCCATCTTGTGTTCCTTACATCCTTGAGGCGTTGATAATTGATAGACTTTACACAAGCTCTGTAGAGAGTTTTCCTGCTTAGGTCACTGAAAGGTTGTAGTTTGGGGATATCCATGGATAGTAATTTTCCAACATCCTCTTGCCAGCCCTCTTTATTCAGAGAGACTTGGAGTTCAGGAAAGTGAGGAGGTTCGTTTGTATTCTCAATGGGTGTGTCATTCAGAAAGTCTTTTACTGGAGCAGGAAGACCAGCCTCCAAGTCATCAAGAATATGTTGAGCGAGACGCACTGATTTAAAGCCTGCCTTCGCAGCCAATTCTTCAGGCGTCAACCAGCTCACTTTCTTCCTCAGATGACCTATCTTTGAGAAGCCTGCTTTCATCAATGCAGTCCTGATGGTAGTTGAGCGCAGCATCTCAGTGGTGATGGGCGGGTTGAAGAACAAAGGCTCTTCAAACAGCCACCGGGTGGGTCTTTCCCATTCCCTCGAAAAGGAGAGGGACTGTCTCGCTTGTAGAGCACTCTGATAGAACGCTGTGAGTCCTTCCAAGTCCACGCTCTCTAGACGCAGGGTAAAAAGGTGTTTGTCTAGACCCAAACTCCCAGCTTTGTACAACAGTGCACATGCCACATCCATCCACTGGTGATGTTGATGGTATAGGAGACGCTGTACTGCTTGTAGACGAAAGACCACCACTCTACTGAAAATGTCAATCAGCCCTTGTCCTCCTTCTTGGACTGGGAGGTAAAGGGCAGCAGCTTTTAGCCAGTGCTGTCCTGACCAAAAAACGTTCACAATAGTCCTTTGAATTTCCTCTATCAGAGTTCTTGGTGGATTTAGAACAATGAATCTGTGCCAGAGCATTGAAGCAATGAGGGTGTTTGCTACCAGGACTCTTCCCCTATATGATAGCTGGGGTAGTAGCCATGTCCATTTAAGTAGCTTAGCATGCACTGTCTCAATCAGGCCCTCCCAGTTTTTCATTTTGTATTCAGTTTTTCCGAGGTATACTCCAAGGCATTTCATACCTGTCTTTCTCCACTGAATGTTTTCTGGGAGATCCGGTGGGTCGCTCCTTTTGGGGCCGTACCATAGTGCCTCTGTTTTCTGCCAGTTGAGTTTTGCTGACGAAGCTCGCTCGTAAACTCTCAGAGCATTGATCAAGGCTTGGATATCCTGTTTTTCTTGGATTATCACAGTGATGTCATCGGCATAAGCTGAAAGCTTAATGGCTTCAGCTCTCATGCTCCCTCTGATAGACATCCCTGTTAGATTTGTCCTCAGTAAACAAAGCAGAGGTTCTATTGCCAGACTGTATAGTTGACCAGACATTGGACAACCTTGTCTGATCCCTCTCTTGATTTGAATTGGGACGCTAAGCCCTCCTCCAACTTTAACCATGGATGTAGCATCTGTGTATAAAATTTTGATCCATGATAAAAAGTAGCTACCAAACCCATAACACTCCAGAGCTTTAAATAAATACTGATGGTCCACACGGTCAAAAGCTTTCTCCTGGTCAAGTGAAAGCAGTCCCACATCGACACTGTATGCTTCACTGTAGTCTAAAATGTCCCGTATTAAAAACAAATTATCATAAATGGACCTTTTTGGTATACAGTATGATTGGTTTTTGTGTACTAACACATCAAGAACCCCTTTAAGTCTGTTTGCTAAAACCTTGGACAGAATTTTGTAGTCGGAACATAAAACAGCAACTGGTCTCCAGTTTTTGAGCAGACACAGGTCTCCTTTTTTGGGGAGTAAGGAGAGAACAGCATGTTGACAGCTTTTTGGGAGTATTTTAGCTTTAAAACTTTCTTGTAAAACTTCATAAAAGTCTTTGCCTATGGTTCTCCAAAAGGATTTGTAGAATTCGATAGGTAGTCCATCGATTCCTGGTGCTCGGCCCGAGGACAGCTGATGCACTGCTGTTGTGACTTCCTCAAAAGTCAGTTCTGAGTCCAGAAGCTTTTTGTGTTTTGTATCCAGCGCAGGCAGGTTTTTAAAAAGTTCATCTGAGCATTGTTTTTCTGTGAGTTCTTTAGCATATATGGCTGAGTAAAAATCAACAGCTAGTCCTCTCATCTCCACCGGGTCTGAGGTAACACTTCCATCAGATCTTCGTAAAACATGCATAAAATTATTAGTAACACTCTTTTTTTCCAGGTTAAAAAAGTAGGATGTAGGAGCATCCATGTCACGCACAGAGGTAAAACGTGCTCTAATAATTGCTCCTTTGGCCTTTTCTTGTAAAACCCTTCTTAATTCGTGTCTCTTCTGAATAATATTTTTCTGCATATTTACATTGTTTTGTTCAATTAAGGTGTTTTGGATAGCTGTGATATCTAGTTCTAGATTGGACACTGCTTGTTTAACCTTAGCTGAAGTGTGTGACATAAATTGTTGGCAGAAGAGCTTTATCTGAGCCTTTCCCACCTCCCACCACTGGAGAAGGTTTTCATACTCTTTCTTTTGGTTTGCCCAGCACCCCCAAAAAAACGTAAAATTCTCATTAAAATCTAAATCTTGGGTTAGCTTTGTATTAAAACGCCAATAAAAATACTGTGGTTTTGTTTGTGATACAGTTACATGTGCTGTGATGAGGTGATGATCAGAGAACCCACAAGGCGTAATGCATGTACTTATGACTCTATTACGCAGAGTGTTATTCATATAAAAGCGATCCAGGCGTGCAGCACTAACTCTCCCTGCTGCCACTTTAAGCCAACTGTATTGTCTTACACTTTTATTCTTTTCTCTCCATACATCTACCAACCCTGTCTGTGTAATTACTTCCTCTAAAGTTTTAGCAGATAAAAGATGAGGTTCTTCACTGTTTCTATCGAGAGTAAAATCAAGTGTGCAGTTAAAATCCCCACCAACAACCAGAAAGACATCTTGTGTGAAAGAAGCAAGTTTATCATTGAGAGTTTTAAAAAGTCTGATTTTTTCTCTTCCGGTATTCGGAGCATAAATGTTAATAAATACAAATTCCATGTCTTTTATTTTTGCCTTGACCATGAGCAAGCGCCCATTTTCCACCTCATTAACAGTTAAAATCTTTACATTTAATCTAGGAGAGAAAAGTATTGCCACCCCTGCACTGAGATTGGTCCCGTGACTGAGGAAATACTCTCCCTCCCACCGTAGACCCCAATCTACTTCATTACTCACATCACTGTGAGTTTCCTGTAAAAATATTACATTTAAATCTTTCAGAGTTATATATTCTTTTAGTAAAACCCATTTATTATTATCTCTAACCCCATTTATATTTAAGGACCCGAGTCTTAAGATGTCCATGATAAAAGAGGGTAGGATGATAGTAAAGACAGTTGTAATAGGAAGCAGAACAAAAGAGAAAGAGATCCCCATGTGCACTTATTTAGGTGTACCTTTACCTTTAGTCTTGACCGATTTTTTCTTTTTTCTGACTGCTGTTAGGTATTTTTTCAGTCTGAACCTTTTCAGTAGTGGTAACTCATCTAAGCTGCTTTCCTTACGTGCTTTCTTGACCGATAGTATGAACTTGTCTAGGTCTGGAAAAAACTTCACTAGTTCAACACTCTTCCCCTTAGTTTCATCCAGGAAGGCATTAATCTGATCCACTGTGTATAAATCACTATCAGCATCATCATCTTCAGTAACTGAATCGTCATCACGGAAACTATCTTCAGTTACTTCTGAAACTGTGTCCATTTCATCACACTGTTCTTCATACATCTTAGCTTCCGGATCGGCCTCACTACAGACAGAGGGGTTATTGCTCTGATCCACACACTTTCCAGCATCACTGCAGCCTGGCTGCTCATCATCAGCACTATGCACATTATTATCAGCAGCATTCTCTAGATTATCAGCAGCATTCACATTATTGTCAGCCACATTTGCATTTGTCTCAGCCACATTTGCTCTTACCTTTATGTTATTATCACTCTGCACCTTCACCTGGTCAGGATCCTTCACTGTATCCTCCTGTTCTGAGCTGTTTTCTCCTGTTACAGGTGGGCCTTGCTGAACAGCAGCGCGCGCTTTATGCGGGCAAGTAAAGCGCTTGTGTCCGATATCCCCGCATTCAAAACAGCGCAGACTTTCAGTGCTGGCGTACACCATGTAGGAGTTTTCTCCACTAGTGACCCGGAAAGACACCTCCAGGGATTTATTGGGACAGTTCAGGAACATGTACACCTGTCTCCTAAATGACAGGACATGTTTAAGTGTGGCGTTTTTACAGCCTAGCGGAATCATTTTCATCGCTCCGGTGATTTTCCCGAATCTGGTCAGCTCTTTGACGATGGCCTCGTTAGTGATAAATGGGGGGACGTTTGAGATGGTGATTTTAGAGGCCGGGGTGGATAAAGGTGTAACTGCCACATACGTCTCCTTCACCCATATACCACTCCCAATTAACCCGCTGACCAGATTCTCGGTTTTCAGGAAGATCACGACCGCTTTGTTCATTCTGGAGGCCGAGTTGATGTTATCATGGCCCACCTGTTCTCCTACAGCGAGGAGAACATCTTCGATAGATGCGCTCACCTCCGGAACACACCTAATCCCATTCCGGAGGGAGAGAGGCGATGCTACCCCCGAAGGGGTAGACGCCATGTCACCCCACACACACACACACACACACACACACACACACCCGGACTTCTAACTAGTATCACTAACCTACAACAAACTAAGTGCTCAAAGAAAATAAGGAAAAGAAAATAAAGACGAAAGAAACTGAGTAAGAACTCAGCAAGCGCTCTCACACGCAGCTCTCACGCTAACCACACCCACTCCCAGCATGCACCAGAGAGAGAGAGAGAGAGAGAGAGAGAGAGAGAGAAAGAGAGAGAGACAGAGAGAGAAAGAGAGATCTTACCTCAGTATCTCCAGTGAACAGTGTGGATTCTCCAGTCCAGCAGAGAGCAGCTTCACTCCTGAATCCTGCAGTTTATTGTGACTCAGGTCCAGTTCTCTCAGTCTGGAGAAGTTTGAGCTGAGAACTGAGGACAGAACTCTACAGCTTTCCTCTGTGAGATTACACACACACAGCCTGGAACAGAAATTAGGAAATATCAGAAAACACAACCATAATACGTTTAACATAAAACGTTTAATATGTGTGTTTCTAATAATATGTGTGTTTCTAATGTGTGTTTCTAATAATATGTGTTTCTCTCTCACACAGAAATCAGAGGACAGGACGCCACATCAGAAAAAGCCTTTATTTTACAACTATAACATCATTAGCTCATGTACATAACACACACGTCAGAGCGAGCAGCCTACAAAGTATGCTCTCTGATCTCTGTTCAAGTACCTACAACCAACACTGCAGATATAGTGCATTTATATTAGAGAAAATAAAGAATTACATAACCATATTATGAAGTTAATATTTATATATATCAAAACATCTGATGCTATCAATTTAATATTATATCAATGGATTTTATATGAGAAAATAAACAACTATATAACTGTACACTACAAGTTAAGAACATTCCTATACTATTTGTCCCTTATGGTGAGGTCAATTAGCCAATTTCATTGGTGTTATATGTCCTCATGGAGCTGTTACCATTTTATCTAGATGAGCTCATCTCCAGAGCCCCAGTTTGAGACCAACAAGGTGGTCTCCCCTGCTGAGCTCCAGCCAGAGGTCAATGTGGTGACCTCATCTCCAGAGCCCCAGCTTGAGTCCAATGAGGTGGTCTCTTCAGCCATGTTCCTGCCAGAGGTCAATGAGGTGACCTCATCTCCAGAGCTCCAGCCTGAGACCAATGAGGTGGTCTCCCATGCCGAGCCTCAGCCTGAGGTCAATGTGGTGACCTCATCTTCAGAGCCCCAGTTTGAGACCAGCTAGGTGGTCACCCAAGCCATGTCTCTGCCCAAGGCCAACAGAGCAGCCTCCCAAGCCATGTTCCTGCCAAAGGCAGATGGAGTAGCCTCCAAAACCATATTTCTGCCAGGGGCCCACAAAGTGGCCTACCAAGTTTTGCTCCTGTCAGAGGCTGACAAGACGGGCCCACACATCCGGTCTGAGGCCGATGACGCGACCTCCCAAGCCCTGCTCATGCCAGAGACTAACATCATGGCTTTCCACGAAATGCTCAAGCCAGAGGCCGACGAGATGACCTACCAAGCTCTGCTCATGCCTGAGGCCGATTGACAGCCTCCCATGACATGCTCAAGCCAGAGGTCGACGAGACGGTCTATCAAGCTCTGCTCATGCTTGAGTCCGACGAGGTGGCCTACCAAGCCCTGTTGAAGCCTGAGGCCGACAAGACAACCTCCCAAGATCAGCTCATGCCTGAGGCTGACAACACAGCCTCCCAAGCCTGGTTCCTGCCTAATAATTTCGGTGATCACGTCCTAGCCCAGCCATCTGACCCCGGCAAACCTGTCACTGGCCCAATGGCTGCTTCCTGCCAGTATGCCCTATGTCTGCTTCCCAGCTCATCTGATAGAAGCCCACATGAAAGACAGTGCCTGCCTTGTGACTTTGGATCTTATGTGGACAATTTGCCTAGGGGGCAGGACCGCCGGGGGGGAGTTTGTCATGGATTTCCCCTTGTGCTGATTGCCGGGGCATGCCTTGCACTGCGCACTTCCAGGTTAACTTTCAGTTTGTTTATGTTTCCACATGTGTTTTAGTTATGGTTTCTGTCCTGTCTCTACCCCGTTTTGTCATTGGTTGTTTCACTTACGAGTCAATTTTGTCTCTGATGATCCATGTTATCCCTTTGATTAGTTTGTATACTTATACCCCCGAGTGTCTTTGTTCAGGGTGAAGAATTGTGTTCAGTGCATTGCCACCTGTTGTAGGGCTCATCAACAACAACAATGAGACCTGCAGAGAGGAGGTGAGGCAGCTAGAGTCCTAGTGCAAGGACAGCAATCTCTCTCTGAATGTCAGCAAGACAAAAGAGATGATTGTGGACTTCAAAAGGATGCAGGTGCCTCACTCCCCCCTGCAAATCAATGGTACTACAGTGGAAACAGTTCACAGCTTCCTGGGAGTACACATCACCAACAACCTCTCATTGTCCCTGGACACTTCCTTCTTAGTGAAGAAAGCCAAAATCAAAACTGCACCTTCAACTTGAAATTTCAACTAATCAATTTGGGGTAGTCTTCTTCCAGTTCCTTCTCCATTTACAGAGTGACGTCAAATCAACATGGCTGCTCATTCTATGAACAGTGTAAAGTCCCCCTTGTATATTTTAAAATTAGTTTACAGCAGTATTGACTTTAGATCAGTTAATATACAGACAGAGTATTTGGTTAAATCTATAACACTGATCATATTAATCACTGTTTTGAGAAGGTAATCATCAACAATAATAGAGTTATCACTAACTTTAACCAGCAAGCTTGTTGTTAACACTACGCGCTATTATCTGCTGTTTGTTTAAAGATGATTAGAGTAACTATTAACAAGTATTAATCCAAACAGTGCAGTTCAGTGTTGCATTAAAATTACAAAACATGCTGTAATGATTCCAGGCTGGGTACAGAGGAACCAGACAGGAGACAGGCTGACTCCAACTTTCAACTTTCACTGGAGCAGGGCGTGATCCGAACAGAGGGTGAAGGCCCGCCCCAACAGATAGTAGCGGAGGGTGAGGACCGCCCACTTGATGGCCAGGCACTCTTTCTCAATGGTGCTGTACTTTGTCTCCCGTACCGAGAGCTTGCGGCTGATGTACAGCACGGGGCCGATGCATCCGTCTGCAAAACAAAAGGGAGACAAAAGTCAGGAGAATGTAAAAGTGGTCCGCCACACAGTGCAGCTTTTACCTGAGTGAAAGCCTATTGACACGGCTCCGTCCACTGGACCGGGCCTGGTGCCCCCTTTTTAGTGAGATCAGTCAGCGGTCTGGTGACGTCCGAATAATTAGGCACAAACCTACGATAATAGCCAGCCAACCCCAGGAACCGTCTCACCTCCTTTTTGGTCTTTGGCCTTGGGCAGGTCGCAATCGCTGCTGTCTTATCAATTTGGGGATGCACCTGTCCATGACCCAAGTGGAAGCCCAGATACCATACTTCCACCCGTCCACTCGCGCACTTCATTGGGTTGGCCGTGAGTCCCGCACGTCTCAGCTACCTCAACACCGCCCTTAAATGCTGCATGTGTCGCTGCCAATCATTACTGTATATAATAATGTCGTCTAAATAGGCAGCGGCATATGCAGCGTGTGGATGGAGTATTCGGTCCATGAGCCGCTGGAACGTCGCGGGAGCCCCAAACAGCCCAAAAGGAAGGGTCACGAATTGGTGTAAGCTGAACGGGGCGGAAAAGGCCGTTTTTTCTCGGGACACTGGAGTCAAGGGGATCTGCCAATATCCCTTGGTTAAATCCAGTGTCGAATAAAAGTGAGCCGCGCCCAACCAATCGAGCAGTTCATCAATGTGAGGCATTGGATATGCATTTAGACACCGCGTTGACTTTTCTAAAGTCCACACAAAACCGGACTGTCCCGTCGGTCTTAGTTCCTAATACTAATACAAAGCGATACCCCCGTGCAGATCGGTCTAATGGCCCGACGAGGTCCATGCCAATTCTCTCGAAGGGGACCTCGATTAACGGGAGTGGGTGCAACGGCGCTTTTGGGGTGGCCGGTGGATTCACCAGCTGGCATTCGCGGCACGTTGCAGACCACCGGCGAACGTTGCCACAAATGCCCAGCCAATAAAAGAGGGCCAAGAACCCACCTAATGTTTTCGCCTGCCCTAAGTGCCCCGCCATAGGGTTATAATGAGCCGCCTGGAATAATCCTTCCCGACGGTTCTTCGGAACCAACAATTGGGTTACATTTTCCCGTGTGTGAGTGTCCTGCATCACTCTATAAATCCTATCTTTAATAATGGAGAAGTAGGGGTGGAAGAGCGTAACATTGGGCTGGATCGGCTGACCATCGATTACTCTCATAACCCTGAGGCGTGCTTCAGGGTTACGTCGCGTGACTGCTCCAAGGGAAAATCCCTGAGGGGAATCCCTGCTAAGAGGGGGGGAGAGCAACTCCCCCCGCTCTCGTTGTCATGCTGACGTGGAGCTGTCATCGACAGCCCTGGCACCGCCTCTCCCGCCAAGGCTGCATACAATCCACACCGCTTCTCCCTAATGCAGGACCCATCCACAAAGCCAGGGCTCTGAAGTGCTGCCGGTGCTCTTCGGGGGTTCGCTCTACCCGCTGCAGGATCGCCCGCTTCAGGTCCGGGTATTCCAGCATGCTCGCAATGGGCAGCTGCTGGGCTGCAAGCTGCGCCTCGCCTGACAGGAGTGGCACCAGGCGAGCCGCTCACTGACCCTCAGGCCAGGCCCATGCCCACGTGGAGCGCTCATACAGCTCCAGGAAGCCCTCTGGATCGTCCTGAGGTCCCATCTTCGTCAGCGTGATGTGGGGCAGAGCCGCAGGCACGGCTGCTGCGGAGGCTGCGGGGCCGGCGGCTGGAATCCCGGCCTGCTGCACCAGGCCCTGAAGCACCTGGTGGTCCTCTGCCTGGGCATTGAGGAGGTCCTTAAACTGCTTTTCCTGGTCACGCTGGAGCTGCAGGAGGGCCTGGTGTTGGGTCTGGTGGAGGTTGGCCAGCTGATTGATAAGGTGGTCCAGAGGTGAGCCTTCCATGGCGGCAATTTCCTCTCGTTTTTCCCGGGTTTCGGCACCAGTGTAATGATTCCAGGCTGGGTACGGAGGAACCAGACAGAAGACAGGCTGAGTCCAACTATCAACTCATTTATTTTTTTGTCTCACTCTTCACACACACACACACACGCACGCACACATGTAGCACACATGTAGCACACATGTCGGCGTCACTCTCTCTCTCGAGGCGCGTCTCTCCTCCTTTTCTCCTCACTGCAACACAGAACACTCGTTAGTCTCAATTTCCTACAGGTGTGGAAACCTTACCACTCACTTTCTCCAGCTCCGCCCTCCATTCACAAACCGGTGCCCGACCACTCCCCCGCCTCCACACATGCAATAAAACATTTATAAATAAAAATACTCACATAGCATTTCTGGAGGCTTTGACCAATGGCAGCAGCCTCAGAAGACATTCGTCTGATGGATCATATTTCCTCAAATTAAACTCATCCAGCTCCTGTTCAGAGTTCAGTATCACAAACACCAGAGCTGACCACTGAGCAGGAGAGAGTCTAGTTCCACTGAGACTACAGTAATAATCTCTGTTCAGGTAAGTTTGTACTTCCTGCACTAGAGAATGATCATTCAGTTCATTCAGACAGTGGAACAGATTGATGGATTTCTCTGGAGATGGATTCTTTCTGATCTTCTCCTTGATGTACTCAACTGTTTCCTGTTTGCTGTGGGAGCTGCTTCCTCTCTGTGGCATTAAGCCTTGCAAGAGATTCTGATTGGACTCCAGTGAGAGACCCAGAAGGAAACGGAGAAACAGGTCCAGGTGTCCATTCTCACTCTGTAAGGCCTTGTCCACTGCACTCATGAGGAAATCAGACATGTTTGACTGGTTAAAAAGATCAGACAGACCAGTGGTTTGTTGTTCCATTACATTTCTGCTGATGAAGGAGAGAAATGTATATAAAGCAGCCAGAAACTCCTGAACACTCAGATGTACAAAGCTGAACACCTTCCCCAGGTGAAGCTCAAACTCCTCTCTGAAGATTTGGGTACACACTCCTGAGTACACTGACGCTTCTTTGACATCAATGCCACACTCTCTCAGGTCTTCCTCATAGAAGATCAGGTTTCCTTTCTCCAGCTGTTTGAAAGCCAGTTTTCCCAGTGCCATGATACTCTCTCTGGTCTGCTGAGGATCAGGGTCACATTTCTGATGGTACTTTTGGTTCTTATGTTTGATCTGAAAGATCAGGAATTGTGTGAACATTTGAGTCAGAGTCTTGGGGATCTCTCCACTCTCTGCTTCACCCAACATTCTCTCTAGAACAGTGTCTGAAATCCAGCAGAAGACTGGGATGTGGCACATGATGTAGAGGCTTTTTGAAGACTTCATGTGTGTGATGATTTTATTGGCCAGGCTCTGATCACTGATCCTCTTCCTGAAGTACTCCTCTTTCTGAGGATCACTGAACCCCCGTACCTCAGTTACCAGGTCTACGCACTCAGGAGGGATCTGATTGGCTGCTCCTGGTCGAGAGGTTATCCAAAGGAGAGCAGAGGGAAGCAGATTCCTCTTGATGAGGTTTGTCAGCAGCACATCCACTGAGGCTGACTCTGTCACATCACACAATCGCTCATTCTTCTGGAAATTTAGAGGAAGTCGACACTCATCCAGACCATCAAAGATGAACATGACTTTGTCGGAGTCACAGTTTATTAATTCTAGTTTATTCATTTCCGGGAAAAAGAGATGAAGAAGATTCATCAGACTGAGATTTTCCTGCTTTATCAGATTCAGCTCTCTAAAGGGAAGTGGAAACATGAAGGTGATGTCCTGATTTGCTTTTCCTTCAGCCCAGTCCAGAATGAACTTCTGCACAGAGACTGTTTTTCCAATTCCAGCAACTCCTTTAGTCAGCACACTTCTGATGGACTTGTCTTTAAAGAGGTCAGTACATTTGATGGGTGTTTCCTGTATTGCTGGTCTCCTGGATGCTGTCTCAATCTGTCTCACCTCGTGTTCATTATTGACGTCTCCACTCCAACCCTCTGTGATATAGAGCTCTGTGTAGATCTCATTCAGAAGTGCTGAGCTTCCAGGTTGTGAGATTCCTTCATTAACTTTTTTGCATTTTTCTCTCAGGTTGGATTTCAGTGTTTGCTGATATGCAATGACTGGATACAGCTCTAATAAACAACAGAATAAAAAGGAATAAAGCACAGTTTACTAAGCAGGAAAAAATATTTCAATATCATAAAAAATATTTTTGTTAGCTTGTCATGTTACCAATAAACTTCAATAAAGTGTGAGCTCTTCTATCCTGAAGATATCAGAAGACTTAAAGTTACAAAGTGCTGACACTGGAGACTTCTTCCATAAATGTTAAATAACAGCACTGTGGTGTAAGTGTAAGTATGGAAGTAAATTCAAGGCTCAGAGCTCTTACTGTTGTGCAGTGTGTTAGCGAGATCTGTGTGCTTCATGTTCTTCAGGACATGCAGTGTGATCTTCAGCGATCCCTCTCTGACATTGTGCAGATCCACCTCATCCTCCACCTCCCTCTCAGTGCATGCTGGGTAATCTGGACTCAGGAGCTTCCTAAACCTCTTCAGCTCATTCTTTATCAGAGTGATGACTCTGTGTTCCAGCTCCTGGTTAGAAACACACAGGAACAGATCTAAATATTATAAGGTTAGACAGTGAGAGATGATTTTATGAAAAGAAGAAAAATCTCTGTCTATTACCACATTACAATTGAAATTCTGTCTGAATATATAATTTTAAGAGTGCCATAATATTAAGATATACACATAAAATATAAATCTGTAAATTGTCATTATTCTAAATTTTAAAAATCTTGCATCTACTCAAACACAAGTTACACACATTAAAAAGACACACACCTTGAATATGGAATCCAACTCATTTCTCTTTGATTTCTTCCTTTGTGGTCTAAGAACAAACAAAACAAATATACATACAGTATATGGACTATATGACCTCATAGCTACAAAACATACATTCACACAGACACAGATATTTAACACTATAGTTTTAACACAATACAATGATTTCAGGGTTTACTAATTGACTAACATATTTAGAAACAAATTATTTCCTTAATTAATTAATTAATCAAATAGTTATATTCTTCTGTAGCACCACAGACCCTCCACCTCAGGGACTGCAGGCTGAACTGAACTCTTAAAGCAGTTTTCCTCACTGCCAGTCCGAGAGCTGCAGCACTGCACAGTTTAGTGTTTTACTGCTTCAACACCTGATAAAGCTCATGAAGGGCTTCATAATGAGACCAGTGAGTTTGTTCAGGTGGAACACTGCTGTAAAACACCTCACTATACTGACCTCACATCAGGAGAACTGACTCTGTCTCTGAAGTTAATTGGACGTCCCATTGACCGGTCACTCTTCATGGACACACAGCTGGGTTCTAATGAGTCTGATCTCTTTCCCTCCATCATTCTAGAACACAAATATAATTAGATCCAAAATGTTAAGAGGAATGTGCATGCTAATATAATGTAATTGTGGTGCAGTTGCAGGTTAAGAGTTTTATTTCTACAACAGGAAAACACATCGAAATATCAAAGTCAAGATACAGGCAGCAGTCAGGCGATGGGCAAACATGAATGTGCTAGAGTTCATGCTGGCTGATGGTTGTTGTAGTCATCTTCCGTGGCCATGTTTGTAGTCTGCTCTGTGTGAAGGTACTCTGTTTGATGTGACATACTGTATCAGTGCGTTATTAGGTTGAGAAAACCCATTTGGAAAACTGAGAGCAAAGAATCATGGCTGAAGCCTGCAAGCGCCCAGTGCAGCCAGATAATTCTTGTTTAAGCAAAAAATCATTCTGTGCTTTGGAAAGGGTTATAACAAAGGGAATAACAAAAAATACATTAAAGCAATAATGAACACGGGCACTGCTTTTTCCCAGATTGAGTATTTTATTACTGGTGAAGGGAATGAAGCTGGACTTGGCAGTGTTACACCTGTACAGGTTGGTAAACACAATCTGTATAAAGCTTTGAACTGTTTCAATGTCCTGCTTTATATAAAAAAATCAACTAGATACGTTTTGTCACCTAGAGAGCCAGGAAATGAAAGGAATTTATGGAATCACCACACAAAACAGCTTTTTTTTTTGTTTAATAGCTGAACATTCTGACTTCATGAAACATACCTCAAGCAAATTAACAAATTATTTTAATTAATGGCATTTTCTCCAGATCAAATAGAGGAAAAAATTATGGAATCACAATTAGTACTCTGTTGCTCCTCCTCTGGCTTTTAAGACGGCCTGAATTCTTTGAGGCATGGACTTCTCTAATGAAAAACAATATTCTCCATCAAGCTGATTCCAACTTTCTCGAATAGCAGTTGCCAGATCAGCTCTGCAGGATGTCATGTCATGGGCCAATTATTTTAATTGGATTAAGATCCAGACTGTTTGCTGGCCATGTCATTGAGTTGATCTGCCTTTCCCGAAGAAACCTT
The DNA here is from genome assembly GCA_023630585.1 of Cranoglanis bouderius. Taxonomy (NCBI): domain Eukaryota; kingdom Metazoa; phylum Chordata; class Actinopteri; order Siluriformes; family Cranoglanididae; genus Cranoglanis; species Cranoglanis bouderius. The sequence goes on from CM042547.1 coordinate 22,854,348, forward strand.
TTACACTCTTTGCTCTGTGGCGAGATGCGTTATCATCCTGAAAAATGACTTCATCACCACCAAACCTATTTTCTATCGATGGAATGAGAAAAGTGTCCAAAAGCTCAGTGTACACCTGTGCATTGACTGCTGAGGTCTCCCCTGGACTTTTACCTGATACACAGCCCCATATCATAAATGAGTGGAAATTTGATTGTTTTCTTCAGGCAGTCATTTTTGTTTCATTAGAACGGCACCAAACAAAAGTTCCAGCATCGTCTCCTTGGCAGATTTGTGATTCATCACTGAATATCACATTCATTCAATCATCCATGATGGCTTCTCTTTAGTCCACTGTAACCTTGTTTTCTTCTGTTTAGGTGTTAGTGCTGGTTTTCGTTTGGCTTTTCTATACATAAATCCTATTTCATTCAGCCGATTTCTTAGTTCTGTTACAAACATTGACTCCTGTTTCTGCCCATTTTTTTTGCTTTGCATTTTCTAATTTCAAGGCATACTGCTTTGAGTTTTCTATCCTGACACTTTGATGTCTTCCTTGGCCGACCCGTACCTTTTCCTTTTATAACCTTCCCATTTTGTTTATACTTGCACCCAATTTTAGACACAAATGACTGAGAACAACCGACAAATTTTACCGCACTCCGTGTCGGATTTCCTTTTTGAAGGAGTTTTATAATCCATTCCATAGTTTCAACTGACAACTCTCTTGTTGGGGCCGTGTTTCCTTTCAAAAAGTCCAAGGTTAAAGTCTGTAAGCGCTCTCTTTTTACTGCAGACTAATTTGTATTTTTAGACGTGTGCTGGAATTTGTTTTAGAAATGCAAATTACAAGGTGGTTCCATCATTTTTTCCTCTAGTTGATCAGCCAGAAAAATATGCCATTAATTAAAATAATTTAATTTTACTTGCTTGTATGTTTCATGAAGCCAGAATGTTCAGCTATTAAACAATATATATATAGTAACGAATCATTGCTCGCATTCTTTTCCACCAGAATAAAGTAATGAATCAGCTTTAAACGTGAATGAATGAAACGAAACAGAATCGCACGCTTGGATTCAAAGCACCTTTTTAAAGGAGACGAGTTTTAAAGCGTGCCCGCATTATCTACCAGAATAAATAGTAAATCGGATGAATCTGCAACGTTTAAAAATATTCTCCACCAGTTACAATTCATGTAACGAATTAAAAGATGTTTCATGTGTGTATATGTATATGTATGTGTGTGTTATGTAATATGGAGGAGAGGCTGGATGCATTCACAGGGGAAAAAATCACTTTAATGGGGAAAAATGCAAAAGTAATGGAACATGTACAGAACTATAGGAACAGGGGAAAAAAGAAACACAAACAATAATCCAAAGAAGCTTAAATGAGTATAATCCAAAAGGCAAAACAAGAATTCACATGGGCAAGACATAGATCCAAAAGGTACCGAGAGAATAATCCATAGTCCATGAAACGCGAGCAAAACATAGATTCACGAGGGCAAGGCATAGATCCAAAAGGTAGGTAGGTAGGTATTTCGGTATGTAGGTAGCTAATACTCTGTGTCGGAGTAGACAAAAGAAACGGTTTAAATAATAAAACTTAAACAAGAGCTAACACAAACCACCTGAAACTCATAATGATACAATAAACAGTGAACCAATGAACATACAGGGGCGGAAACATGACACGAACCAAAAAACAGAGAACCAATAAACAAATGGGGGCAGAGACATGACGTAAAACAAAAACAAAAGAGCACATGGCGGAGGTAAACAAACTGATAGTCTTCAACGGTGGCGTGGAGAATGGAATGTGGAAGTGTTCGCGAAGCGAATGACTCCGGGAGTCAGCTGCTCGCCTCGCGAGCGACTCCGCATGTGAGGGATTTTCTAACAATATATGTATAGTGAAGGAAAAAAGTATTTGATCCCCTGCTGATTTTGTACGTTTGCCCACTGACAAAGAAATGATCAGTCTATAATTTTAATGGTAGGTGTATTTTAACAGTGAGAGACAGAATAACAACAAAAACATCCAGAAAAATGCATTTCAAAAAACTTATAAATTGATTTGCATTTTAATGAGTGAAATAAGTATTTGATCCCATATCAATCAGCAAGATTTCTGGCTCCCAGGTGTCTTTTACACAGGTAATGAGCTGAGATTAGGAGCACTCTCTTAAAGGGAATGCTCCTAATCTCAGCTTGTTACCTGTATTAAAGACACCTGTCCACAGAAGCAATCAATCAATCAATCGGATTCCAAACTCTCCACCATGGCCAAGACCAAAGAGCTGTCCAAGGATGTCAGGGACAAGATTGTAGACCTACACAAGGTTGGAATGGGCTACAAGACCATCGCCAAGCAGCTTGGTGAGAAGGTGACAACAGTTGGTGCGATTATTCGCAAATGGAAGAAACACAAAATAACTGCCTACCTCAGTCTGGGGCTCCATGTAAGATCTCACCTCGTGGAGTTTCAATGATCAGGAGGAATCAGTGAGGAATCAGCCCAGAACTACATGGGAGGATCTTGTTAATGATCTCAAGGCAGCTGGGACCATAGTCACCAAGTCCTTGCTGGACTTTCTTGGGTGCCCTGAAGCCTTCTTCACAACAGTTGAACCTCTCTCCTTGAAGGTCTTGATGATCCGATAAATGGTTGATTTAGGTGCAATCTTACTAGCAGCAATATCTTTGCCCGTGAATCCCTTTTTGTGCAAAGCAATGATGGCTGCACGTGTTTCCTTGCAGGTAACCATAGTTAACAGAGGAAGAACAATAATTTCAAGCACCACCCTCCTTTTAAAGCTTCCAGTCTGTTATTCTAACTCAATCAGCATGACAGAGTGATCTCCAGCCTTGTCCTCGTTAACACTCTCACCTGTGTTAACGAGAGAATCACTGGCATGATGTCAGCTGGTCCTTTTGTGGAAGGGCTGAAATGCAGTGGAAATGTTTTTTTGGGATTAAGTTCATTTTCATGGCAAAGAGGGACTTTGAAATAAATTGCAATTCATCTGATCACTCTTCATAACATTCTGGAGTATATGCAAATTGCCATCATAAAAACTGAGGCAGCAGACTTTGTAAAAATTAATATTTGTGTCATTCTCAAAACTTTTGGCCACAGCTGTAAGGAAACTCATCTACAAATGGTGCAGATTTCAAACGACTGCCAATTAGTCCACGACTGGTCTTCCCAGCAAATTCAGCCCAAGAGCAGACTGCCTGATGCAAAACGAAGTCTCCAAGAACCCCAAAATTTCATCACAGGATCTGCTAGTAATTCTTGCAACTGTTGGTGTCAAAGTGCATGCTTCTACAATCAGAAAGAGATTGCACAAATTTGACCTGCATGGGAGGCATGTCAGGAAAAAGCCTTTGCAAGACTACAGTTTGCCAATGAGCATATAGGCAAAGACTAGACCTTTTGGAATAATGTGCTCTAGACTAATCAAAGATAGAGTTGTTTGGCCACAGTGACAGCAGACATGTTTGGCGCTGACCAAAGACATATTTTCAGGAGAAGCACCTCATACCAACTGTGAAGCACGGTGGTGGAAATGTTATGGTTTGGGGTTGCTTTGCTGCCTCAGGGACTGGACAGCTTGCATTCATTGATTCAACTATGAATTCTGCATCATATCAAAGAGTGCTTGAAGATTGTATGTTGTATTTCGTTTGAAGATCTAAAACTATTTAGTATGAGATATACACAAAAACAGAAGAAATCAAGATGGGGCAAATACCTTTTCACAGCACTGTATATATAATGTGTTAAATCATCAGCCTTGATATATATTAAAATATACATTAGGGTTGTTGATTTAACACATTAATTTAGTGTGATTAACACATTTAACACACCCCACCCTGCCCGTCCCAGACCTGAACGTCACATTGCATGCAGTTGTTTAGTGATGAACATGATGCAAGGCGATAACCAAACATTGCTTTGCCCTCTGAAGGGAAATTTTACATTCAAATGTATCCAGGATGAAGCACTGATAGGTCCAAAGTCTTTTGCATTATCTATTTGCATACCATCTAAGTAAATCTAGCCTGAAATACCACCTGAACACAAAGCAAGTTTTAGTGAGCTCTACAGTCAACATGCTCTGCCATCGACATTGGAAAAAACTATACGATTGCTACAGAGGCCCTAAGTGGCCATTTTTTTCTTTCTTGTTTTCTTGTGACCTCAACATATTTCTTCCTGAAGCTACTTTTTGTAATGTCTATCCAATGCTTTTGTGTAGATTCGTGTATATTTTAAAATCCTTATGCTTACATACAAGGCCTTGCATGGTTTGACTCCCCAGTATTTGGCTGAGCTTTTAACCCATTATACCCCAAAAAATCTCTGCTCCTCCAATTATGGTCTCTTAACTGTCCCTCAGACTCGTTTACATACTATGGGTGATCAGGCCTTTTCTTCTTATGCTCCAAAGCTGTGGAACTCACCACCATCTGATCTTATAGAAGCCCAATCTTTTAATGTTTTAAATCTTCTCTTAAAACTTATTTCTTTATGATTGCTTTTCTTTGATGACTTTGTTTTTTGTTATTTAAGTATTATTATTACTATTATTGTTATTATTAATTGAAACTGTATTTTATTATTAACTGTATTCTTATGTAAAGCACTTTGAGAGGCATTTTAGAGGTGCTACAGTACTGTGCAAAAGTTATTCTTGTACAGTACTGTATTAGGCACAAAGTTTTTTAGTACAAACTTTATGGATTTTTTATTATTTTATTCATTTTAATTTCTACATGATCAAGTCCATACAAAAACATTTTAGATTCCCAAACATTAGTTTTCTAGCACAAAATTAAATGTTACAGAAAAAAAGCAGCATATTACATAAGAGACACTTTTCAGACAGTAAACACAATGAAGGCTGCTGGGTTTCACTGCAAAAATAAGAAGTGCGTGCGAAAGTCAAAGTGTCCAGAAGAACTGTGTCTGGTTCTGCAAGATGCTCAATAAAACTTACCAGCTCACTGTACCGGAGACTTATTTTTATTTTTTTGTCACACCAAATATTGACTTTTGTTTCATTTACTACTGTTTACTGCCCTTTACTGTAGTTTTATTTATGTAGAAACATTTAATTTCATTATTTTGAAGGCATCTTTGCTCTTCAGCATTTCTTTGCATGTGTCTAAAACTTTTGCACAGTACTGTATATAAAATAAAGTTTATTATTATTATTAATATTATTATTATTATTTCTCTTCTAACACAATAATGACTTTAAATATGAGCTTTTAGGGCTTATGAGATTTCTCAGCCACAATTAATTCATTGATTAACACCAATCAGCCATAACAATAAAACCACTGTGATGACGTGAATAACACTGATTATTTGGTTATGGTTATAGTGGCACCTTTCAAGGGGTGGGATATATTATGCAGTAAGTGAACAGTCAGTTCTCGAAGTTGATGTGTTGGAAGCAGGAAAAATGGGCAAGCGTAAGGATCTGAGCGACTTTGACAAGGGTCAAATTGTGATGGCTAGACGACTGGGTCAGAGCATCTCCAAAATGGCAGGTCTTTTAGAGTGTTCGTGGTATGCAGTGGTTAGTACCTACCAAAAGTGGTCCAAGGAAGGACATTTTGGACCAGAAAGCAGCAGGAACAACAGTTACATAGAGAATAATAAGCAATAAAGTGCACCACAATCATCTCCAATCCTACACCTCGCAGTAAACTCCTCTGCTAAAATGGAGATGTGTGTCTGAAAGCATTTAGATGAATCAGAACTCTTTTGAACAACATACTTTGTTCAAATAAAACAAGGCACATTTCCTTCAAAAATAAAGCGACTCCACTGCATCTTCAGTGGCTCTGATGCCTCGAGAACATGAAGAATCTTATGTTCATTCTTACAGCCAACATCAGAACACTTACAGAGCTTACGGAGCTGAGACATTCTTCTCATCACTATAGCTGGTCCAGCGCGGAGAACATGGCGAACTGTGTGCAGCTCACTCAGGGGAGGAGCTATGCTAATATCGCAGAGTCCGTCACCAGTCATGGGCGGGGCCTGTTCCAACATGACGTCACGTTGGATAGAAAACGCGACCGACTCATTTTGAGACACTGTTTATGATTTATGGAGAATATAAAAAAAGGAGTGGGTGGATTTTTACTTTAGGGTGTTTTTTGCATAATAGATCCCCTTTAAAGAGAGGCAGGCAGACAAATCCAAAACAGGATACAAAAAAAAAACATGAACAAAGAACAATGGGGGAAATCCCTGACAATACCATAATGCTGCAAAAAGGGAATTATTTCTTACCGTAGATGTCTCAAAGCTGTAACTGACAACAACAGCTTTGCAACAAAGTAATGTTGGTAATTTGTGGTGTCCAAATACTTTTTTCCTGATCAATTCAATCTTTAAACATACCTTTGTTTTTGATTATGATTATTTTGTTTTGTTCCTATTCAGAAGTCCAAAGTTGAAAGAAATTGTGTGTAAATGTGAAGTGGATGTATATAATGTCTAAATACTTGCTTCCCCTCACTGTACTTCTCATTCCAGGAAAATTCTGTGGTCTTGATGAAGCAGTGTGCCGTAAATACACACTTTCATGTAGTTAATACAGTAACGCATTTTACTGTTGGGGAAGATAATGATGCGACCATCTGTGTGTTCATAATGCCTTTTCATGAAATCATGTGATTCTTTTGTTGTTGTGTTTTTGTTGTAACCAAACACCGTCCTTCCAAAGACATTCAGCTCAACCTTTCAATTAGAGATCCGGTAAGTGAGAAAGGCATTCTATTATATATTTATATATAACTCATTCCACTGGCTAACATTAAAACTAATTTCCCCAAACTTTAATTTAATGTTAAGCAATCCTCAGAAATATCCTCAAGCAAAATAGTGATAGATTGTTTAGCTACTTAAAAGATCTTTATATATAAAACACACTCCTCTTAGGAAAGTTTACTGTTAATAGTGATTCTGTGACAGTTTAATACAGTGTGATGGTGATTTAAAATTAATTTAAACATTTGTAACCGCTGTACTGTAGTTATACAGGGTTTTTCTTTATAGTTTTATTTTCTGTACAGTACTGTGGTAATTTATTTTTGGTGAAATCCCCTCTAGATTGAGTTTGGAACAAAGACTAGTTGCAGTTATTAGTAACCCAACCTCCTGGTGTGTTACAGCCGAGTTACATTATAGTGTTATAAGTGTTAATATTTCTTTAAATCACGCTGTATTGTGACTCTACATTTAAACGCAAAGCTGAAACATACAATCTGACTCTGTATCATTAAACAGTTCACTTACAGTCATGATATCAAATCATAAAGTGCTTAATTTAGTCTTCATCTAGTGACAAGGTACAACATTTTATACTTATATACAGTTTTATACCCAATTTATATATTTATATACTAATGTAAATTTACTCACTGTGTGGCATTCAGCAAACTTCAGTTACAGAGAGGCTCTGACCAGGAAACCGGTTTGATCTGTTTTACCTTCCAGAGGGTGGAGTATAAAATGGAAAGCAGCTCTCTCTCTCTCTCTCTCTCTCTCTCTCTCTCTCTCTCTCTCTCTCTCTCTCTCTCTCTCTCTCTCTCTCTCTCTCTGTTTTAGGTTCATCTGCTTTATTGGCAAAACAAATAACTGTACATTTGTATTGCCAAAGCAAATAGAAAGGAAGGGTAGTGTAAACACAAGAGAAAAAAAAGACAAAATAAAAATAAAATTGAATAAAATACTAATAGATTAATTTTTTTTAAAATAGTGCAAACAATGTACATAAATGTACAAATTGAGGACAATATTAAGGCACTATATACAGAATAACTGAAAAAAGAAGGATAAATGTGTAAATAAACAGAATATAAGTGAATTTACTAATAAAGGTAAGAAAAATACAAAACAATAATAATAAAGAAGAGTGATCACAACAATTACAAGATCTCTCTCTCTCTCTCACACACTCACACACACACACACACACACACACACACACACACACACACACACACACACACACACAATTGCAGTGTGATACAGTGGATATAAAAGTCTACACACCCCTGTTAAACAGACAAGCTTTTGTGATGGAAAAAAAATCAAAGTAAAATAAATCGTCAGAACTTTTTTGACCCTCAATATGAAATAACAAAATATAAAAATTAAGAGAACAATAATAAAAAGTTATAATAACCTGGTTGCATAAGTATGTGCACCCTTTTATAATTTGGGATGTGGCTGTTCAGAATAAACCAATCACATTCAATCTTATGTTCAAAAGTAATTATCATACAGCTGTCATCAGTGAAATTATTCTAATTAACCCCAAATAAAGACCAGCTGTTTCTGTAGGATTTTCTTCACATCTTCTCGGTTTCATCCAACTCCCGAAGCCATGGTCCTCAAAGAGCTTACAGAGCCTGTACAGTATCTCACTTGTTAAAAGATATCGATCAGGAGAGGGGTATAAAATAATTTCCAAGACATTAGATGTACCATGGAACACTGTGAAGGCCATCATCAACAAGTGGAGAAAATGGAGCACCACAGTGACATCACCAAGAACAGGATGTCCCTCCAAAATTTATAAAAGGACAAGAAGAAAAGTTATCAGGGAGGCTGATGAGAGACCTACAGCAACATTAAAGGAGCTGCAGGAACATCTGACAAGTACTGATTACTCTCTGCATGTGACAACAATCTCTGATATTCTTCACGTGTCTGGGCTGTGGGGTAGGGGGGCTAGAGGGAAGCCCTTTCTCACAAAAAACATCCATCAAGAACTACCAGCAGAGCAATAAACAGGCTTGTTATCATCACAAACTCACAGAGTGAGTGATCTGAGAGTACTTTATACTGTGGCTGTGATTGTGCTGTGAATTGGACACAGGTGTTTGTGATTAAAATGAAGGTGAGAGTGATCGTGTCAATGTGTGAATGTTCTGGGAACTCCAGTCCATGGCGGCCATGTTTGTAGGCCGCAGTGCAGGCTGGAAAATGGAGTTCATGGTGTGAGTAGACCTAATAGTAAGCTGAAGATGAAAAGAAATTTCACCTTTCATCACGACAATGACCCAAATCATACATCCATACTCATGGCCCAGCCAGAGCCCAGACCTGAATCCAACTAAATATCTGTGGGGTGACCTGAAGCGCAGGAGATGCCCTCACAATTTAATGGATCTAGAATGCTTTGGCAAGAAAATATTGCCAAGTTAAGATGTGCCACGCTGACTCTTACCCAAAAAGCCTGAGTGGTGTAATAACATCAAAAGGTGCTTCAACAAAGAATTAGTTTAGAGACACACAACTAGGTTATTATAAGGGTTTTTGTTTTGTTTTTTATTTCCATATAAATTTTTCTGATTGTTTTCATGTCAGAACTTTTTCCTCCCTCAATATGAAATTATAATTATATAATTATATGATGTTTTTCACTTAAGTATAAAAATTCTGGACCATTACCTGAGGTTATGTAACAAATAACACATTTTTTAAACAAGTTCCTACT
>CM042547.1:22873867-22878867 GCA_023630585.1 Cranoglanis bouderius
AGGTGGAAGAAAAAAAAGGAAATGAATATAAATGTTCCACTGTAAATATCTCACACTTGTGGTGATATTTAACTAATGTAGATATATTTTTACTTTATTTTACAGTTTGTGTTATTATGTAAATATGGGCAGACTCACAGTATTCATACTGAAATTTTATTTATCACACACACGTATGTGTATGTTTGTGTTTCTTCACTACTATTGTGGTTTTCACTGCTGTATAATAGTGTTTAAAATGCTAATTAAAAAAAATGATAAACACTAATTGCTTTGGTGTAGTATGTCTCTGTTTGCAGGATTCATTATTTACTTTATTATATTGCCAACATTTAACTGGTAAGTTAAGTTGAGACTCCCAACCTTCAGTAAACCACATGCATTCAGCACTGGAATTCATTATATTAGAGTAAAACCTTATTTAAAATTTTCATTTACATTCATGTAAATTATAATTTTATTTCAATTGTTGACATTGTGTGAAATTAAAAAGTAAGAATGTTATAAAACTGCTGAGAAAGTGATATTAATGGATCGATGTTGACACAGTGGTCAGAAATTTATTTAGGTTTGTTCTATGTTGCACATTTGATGAACAAATATTTGAACTCTGTACATGTCAACATTAGTTAATAACAATATATCGGCCATCAAACACAGCTGTTGTAATACTAATGTATTGTTGTTCTTTCAAAATTGTGTTACAGGCCTGTCTTTGTGCTTATCATGCATAAAGTTGTGTGAAACAATTTTTCAGGGTTGCACTGGGTGGGATTCGAACCCCGGGCCAGACGAGCGTTAAAATAAAATGTGAAAAAATCTGATTGGCTGCGACATATTTTCAGCACCTGGGATAGCAGCAGAAAAGCTTTCCATTTGATTGGCTGGCACTGAATGCCAACTATCCACTACCTGCCCCCACGTAAACCAGGAATCCTAACCGCTAGACCATATGGGAGCTGTGACGTACAGCCAGTAATCACTCTATACATACATACATTCCTAATTAACCCTCCAATACATATATATATATATATATATATAATCTCAAAACAGAAAGTATGATATTATTGGGTCCAATGTTTAAAACCACCCTGAACCTGCAAGCCCCGCCCCTTTTGGGGAAAAAAAAATCACAATTACATGCTTTACACTTTTTATTTAATTTGTTATTTAAAGCATGATATCTTTCGGCATTGAATGTTCCTTCTTTTAATAAATAACAATACCTTCAGTCCTTCATCATAACGACTTTAAGAAAATTCAAATGTAAATATGCAATTAAAGATTCAAATCCATCCTGCTGCTAATAACTGATCATTAAACTGATAGAGTAGATATGTGTGTAATTACAAACACCTCCACCTCTTTAAGCCCTGCCCTCCTTTTAATGCATTACATTACATTTGTGTCATGAAGTGTCGATGGACAGCACCATACATACACATGACACACAGGTAGCTTGCTGGTGGATAATGATAGCTCATTTGTGCATCTGCTTCCACACTATACTACACACTATATAATGTATATAGTGGTAATATTTGTATTTATCTGTATGTATAGTGTTGTGTGTGTGATGGGAACCAGGTGAGTGCAATCAGATGTCAGGTGAGCAGGAATGTGATAGTCATCATGTAGACTGGGTATTGTAATCTGGAGCAGACATGTTTGTAGGCTGCAAGGTGTTCCGGGGATTGGAGTTCATCATCTACACCTACATACTTTTTCCCCTGATGAAGTCCTTTGTTGAGTTGGCAGTGTGTTTTGGATCACTGTCTTGCTGTATGATGAACTTCTTCCAAATTAGATTGGATGCTTTTCTCTGTAAATTGGCAGACAACATGTTCCTGTAAACTTCTGAATTCAATCTGCTGCTACCATCATGAGTCCCATCATCAATAAAGGTTAGTGAGCCTGTTCCAGAAGCAGCCATGTAAGCCCAAGCCATGACACTATCTCCACCTCCACCATGTTTGACTCATGTTGGATCATGAGCAGATCCTTTTCCAAGATCCAAACTTTGGCCTTTCCATCACTTTAGTAGAGGTTCATCTTGGTTCCAGAACTTTTGTGGCTCATTTCTGTATTTCATTATCTTGTGGTACGGCCTCTATATTTCTGCTCTCGAAGTCTTCTCCAAAGGGTGGATTGTGATACCTTCACCCCTGCCCTGTCGAGGTTGTTGTTGATGTCAGCATTTCTATCATCAACTGCTGTTGTTTTCCTTGGCCGACCTGTTCCTTGTCCGGTTGCTCAGTACACCAGTGGTTTCTTTCTTTTTCAGGACATTCCAAATTGTTGTATTGGCTATGCCTAATGTTTGTACAATGCCTCTGATTGATTTTCCCTCTTTTCTCAGCTTCAAAATGGCTTGCTTTTCTCCCATAGACAGCTCTTTGGTCTTCCTGTTGGTTTATCCTTTTTATCAACAAATGTAGTCTTCACAGGTGAAATCCAGGGCTCAAACCAAGAGTAGATATTCAGAGTTATTAACTGTTTAAACACTCAATCTCACAGGACACACATGGGCAGCAAGAAACACCTGTGATTCACATGTTCCAATATTTTTGATCAGTTTTAAAATGTCTGGGTTCAAAAACCTCCAGATTGGTTTGATGAGAACTCAGACACCAGCCTCAGCTTGCTGGACAATATACATAAAGCACACTGTGCATCCATGAATAACTCATCCTGTGCACCTCACTGTTCTTCAAAATCTTCTTCTTATGTGTCACTCATCGTCCAGAGAGCAGGCCCTAGAGGTACAGTATACTGATGACTGTGCTCTTGTGGCTCACACTCCACAGGACCTTCAGTCCATCTTTGCTGCAGTTTACAACAGGGTGGGGCTTCTGTTAACACCGCAAAAACAGAGGTGATCTGTCAGAGGAACTCACACACTCACACACAACACACACTGCCAGTGTTTAAAATTAACCAAAAACAACTTGCAGTAGTTCCTTCATTTAAATACATGGGCAGTATCCTCTCCAAGGACTGCAGTATTGACAATGAAATGTATAACTGGACAAATCAAGCATCAGCGGCTTTTAGGTGACTTTGCCACTGGGTCAAAAATCTTCACCTATCTGTCAGATAAATTCCCTTGAGCACTTCCAAATACGATCCCTTCAGTGTATTTTGGGAGAATCACCTGGCAGAATCATGTGGCTCATACTGAGAGACTTGCAAAGAGCAAGTGCAGAAGTATTGAACCAACAATTACCCAACACCAACTACTCTGGGTAGATGATGTTATTAGGATGCCCTGCAACCGACTGCCTTGCAAAGTGCTTTATGATCAGTTACATTATGGTCCACGCTTCACTAATTGAAGTGTAAGATAAGTGCTGAGAACCTGGAGGATGCTGCTTCTAACTGTAACACCTGACACCAGCTTACTTTTGAAGAGACTCACATGCTGGAGGAGGACAGGACCGCTAGAAGACAACATAAGCTATCCATGAAGAACACATAAGGAGGTAGGTAACAGATCCTGTGGTTCCAGGATTGGACTCTTTAGCCATCTCAGAACTCACCATTAGAAGACAGAAGTGGACGTCATCATTGGATTACGATGGACAACAAGCAATCACGCAAGAGTGTGTGTGTGTGTGTGTGTGTGTGTGTGTGTGTGTGTGTGTGTGTGTGTGTGTGCAAGAAAGAGGATAAAAGCTCTCTCTCTCTCTGTGTAATGTGTAATGGATCCTGATCAATATTAATCTGATTACAGAAGACTTTCAGGTTCACAGAACCTTCTGCACAGAACCTTCATTATGTTTAGCACAAAACCTATAAAAATAATTTTACTTATTATTACAGACTACACGCAGTGGCAATTAGTGTTCTCTTGATGACTCAGACCTTTTCTAATCAGGACACACTGCACTGCCATCCCATTAATGAAGAGTGATGAAATCTTTATAGGAGTATAATTTTACAAAATTGTGATGGTTTTTATTCAATGATGATATAAAGCAGTTCAATAAGACTCATATCTGAGCAACTCGTGTTTCAGTGTGGCCTGTGAGAGAAGGTCACATGGTAAGACAAGAGGTTTATCCGAATAAATTTGTCTAAATATAATGCAGTAACCTTGCTGGTTGTGTTAATGGACACAGACGGGTCATTTGATCAGATTCATTGTGTCAGACAGCACTGAGCTTCGGTGACTTTGAGGAAAAATATGGGGAAAATGCAGCTTTGTTTATCCCTCTGTTATTACAAAAATACTAACCCCATTTCCAGAAAAGTTGGGATTTTTTCTAAAATGCAATAAAAAGAAAAATCTAAGATTTGTTAAGTCTTTTGAAACTTTAATTAACTGACAAAAGTACAAAGAAAAGATATTCAATGTTTTCACTGACCAACTTAATTGTATTTTGTAAATATAAACAAATTTAGAATTTGATGCCTTCAACACACTTAAAAGAAAGTTGGGACAGAGTCAAAATAAGACTGAAAAGTTTATAGAATATTCAAGTAACACCATTTTGGAGGATCAGATTAATTGGTAACAGGGGAGGGGATCAGGATTGGGCATAAAATCCACCAAAAGCTCAGTCTCTGCAAGCAAGGATGGGGCGTGGCTCACCACTTTGTGCCAAACTTCATGAGAGAATTGTCAGTCAATTAAAAAAAAAAAAAACATTTCTCAATGCAAGGTTGCAAAGAATTTAGGTCTTTCACCATCTACAGTGTATAATATTGTGAAAAGATTCAGGGAATCTGGAGAAATCTCATTGCGTAAAGGGCGAGGCCGGAAAGCAATGTTGAATGTGCATGACCTTCGAGCCCTCAGGCGGCATTGCCTGAGAAATCATCAGGCTACTGTGATAAATATAACCACATGGGCTCGTGAGTACTTTGGAAAACCGTTGTCACTTAACGCAGTCCGCCGCTGCATCCAGAAATGTAACCCGAAACTCTATTACGCAAGGAGGAAGCCACACATCAACTCTATGCAGAAACGCCGGCGAGTTCTCTGGGCCCGAGCT
>CM042547.1:22881367-22903867 GCA_023630585.1 Cranoglanis bouderius
CAGGGCAACAATTGACAAGCAACAAGTGACAAGACAAGAAGACACGTGGTAACAGGGCAATAACTGACAGGGCAACAAGCAACAGGGCAAGAAGCCACATGGTGACAGTGTAATAAGTGCCACATGCAAGACAACAGGGTGACAAGCCTCTTAGCGACAGGGTAACTACTGACAGTGTAACAAGCAAAAGGGCAATGAGTGACAAGCAACATGATGTTAAGATGACATTAGGAAGACATTAGGAAGACATTAGGAAGAATGGGCTGTGACAAGAAACAAGGTGACATGGCAACAATTTACAAACCATCATAGCAATAATCACAGGATGACAGCTCCTATATTTCTATATGATTTAAACCCATGGTCACATCATAGTAAAAAAATACCTGCTCTAGGATTTTATCATCAATTATAATAATAAAAAAACTACATTAATTCGTTAAATGTTTTTTTAGACCACTTTTGATTACCTCAATTTGATGACAACATCAACACAAACAAGATGTCAGATGTGTGTGAAACAAAGGGTTTGAATGCATCTTTTCTCTCGGCTGTAATGACTGTGAGAGATGCCTCTCTTTATTATACAGATAAAGCAGTGCTGTCTAAAACACAACTTTTTGGTCTCCAGAGTGGCGCAAGTGGTATCTATGTGGTATAAACTATGGCATAGAGTTTAAAACAGCACAACTGGCTTTGCTATCAGCGTCTATCAGAGTCTACCATGTTAACCAATTATCTGAGAGGATTATTTATACAGAACAGGGCAGTTAGCACCCAACCCTGTACCTAGAGACATTTGGGTCTCTTTAGGACACTCTTCAGTCATTATCAGAAGGATATTGCTGTCACATCCTGGTGAAAGATCAGTACCTCAGCAGCCATGGCCCCACTTATGTGTTTTTATCCTCAAGGAATTGAGGTTAATCCAAATGACCTCCATCCCTACCATTCTCCAGGTCACCAGGAGCATTGTATCCAGGTTATTTACTTCCAGAGGTTATGAAGATGGTCCAAATTTACTTCTATAGCATGGAAGGCATTCACAGACAATCTGAGAGTAATGGTAAGCTTAAGGATCTCATCCATAGTCAAAGGGTGGTGCTGTGAAGCTCACTTAGCATGTGAAATCAGCTAATCTAATAGTATTCTTTAGCTAGCATAATGTGTGGTGTGTGATATGTGCATTTAAATGTCAAACATTTTCCAACTTGTCATGCCACATTTTTTTAAAAATTTATTTTTATTTTTTTTTTTACATTTTATTTCTCTTTTTTGTGTTTTGTATTTCTCACACTGACTGAAGGTGTCTTCACTGTTTCACTTAATTAACAGTGAACACAGAGAGAATGAAATGCAAGGCACGTCAAGGAGAGATTGTTGAGGTGATAAGTGTCAGTTTCTTTCCACCAGCAAGAAAACATTTTTAAATAGAATAAGATTTTTTTTTAATATATATAAAAAGCAAAAAAGTGGCTTTATACAATGGTGTGTGAACAGGATATTTTGAAACAAAATGGTCTATCTATCTATCTATCTATCTATCTATCTATCTATCTATCTATCTATCTATCTATCTATCTATCTATCTATCCTCTGTCATGTGATCTGACACTAGGATGTTTATCTGAAGGTGAAGGCTGCTTAAATAGCTATTTGGAGAAAAAAAAGTTTTAAAAAACTTCCAGAAAAGGAAAATGGTATGTCATAAACAAACACATTGTACCTGATAGAATAAAGATTCTGACTGTGTTCACAATGCTACTGTTGGGTAGTAAAGCTCTTACAGAATTCGTTCTAGCAAGAACCCAGTCATTATCTGGACATAGATTCTAGTGTTTGAGGTGAAACCGAAGTCAGGAAACCAGACAGAAATTTAGAGATCATCATGGAAACTTCATTTGGTAGTTTTATTTATTTTTTTTTATTATTTTTTTCTAAAAAGGCACTCACTACATTGAAAGTAATGTTTGCACAAGTCAGTTATGCACAATTTCATTGCACAATTTAAAATTTTCATATATATTTTTAAAACGGAGGACGTTCAGCGTTTAACTCGATAAACTCGTAACGTTTATAAACGCTCATTTTCAGAAGCACGTAGCAGTACACTCAATACCATACCGTAATATATTAGCACAAAAGGCATGCTTTTAGTTTCCATGTCTTTAAATTCTTTTTTTCGTTTGCTTGTTTTAAAATGCTTTGAACATTTTTAAAATCTTCATAGCATCATCTTCATGACAAAACATTAAGTCCTTTTTGCTGCATTCACACTAGACTACTGCGAACAGGAAGAGAAGAGCACGTCGGGTGTGTAAAGCTCAGCAACAAGCACGTGTGCGAAGGATTGCGATAGTGAGGTATTGCGTAGGTATGTGCCAATAATCGGCTACACGGTACATCATGATATTCAACACACACAATATTGTTAGCGTGGACAAAATATCATCATTCCTCTGCATTCCATTGTTCTTGGAGAACAAGTCATTCTGGACAGAACGTGGTGATAATATGGGAAACCATGATTGACTTGGATGAGGCGAATGGAACATTGCCACATGCCTAGTTATGCAAGGGAATCGTAGTTTTAATACAACATACATACACACATCAGACACACACACACACACACACACACACACATATACTGTATTTTTACACACAGAAGGCATGTTGTACGACAGCTTCACCGTTTAGAGAAATAAATTAAAACACAGAAAGCTTCTCAGCTTGGAAAAGTGCTTAGTGTGATGAGGACATGTTTACACCGAAACGTGAAGTGATAGCTCAGCCAAAACGGAAACGTTCACGATGTTCTCTTTACCGAATATGATTTGTGTGTGCAGGTTTTTTTTTTCTGCACTGGAGCTACGATGCTAATGTAGCTAACATGTAATAGAAGTATACAGCCACCAGGTTAACACTGTGAGTGTGTTGGAGTAAAGAGGGCACTGTGAACATTTCATCTTTGGCCATTCTTTTACCAACTAAAAAGTGCATCATCGATCCTGATCTGATACGGATTTTTGACACTATGGCTTCAATTCCGCTCCATTGTCAAAAACATGTGCAATGAATGGTGACTTAGTTGGAGGAATACAGAGTACAGTAAGGTACAAAAGTCTGAGTGCACTCCTTTCATTTTCATCAGTTATTGAACACACAGTGGTGTGATAAAGTGGCGTTACTGTTATCACCCCAAAGATGATGATTTATGTGTTGATTATTTTAGCGTTTTATTCCTCTTACACCACAGCAATTTATCATTTTTTTTTTTATTTATCAAAGAACAACATCGTAATTTAAGCAATTTTAGTTACATTTAATGTTCAGTTCCTGTTCTCACGTGTTATAGCAGCTATAAACAGTCATTCCTTACCCAACTTCTCTTCTTCTCTCTCTTGAAGTTAATACGACAAAAAAAACGCAGCTTGTTCCATGTGTTACCGAGAAGCGTAAACTCCTCTGCCCTGAACATGTCGGAAAACTTAAAGTTACAGCTTTACCTCTAACTGTTACAAAGCGCTGACACTGGAGACTCCTTACATACATGTTACATAAACATCTCTTTACAGAAAAAAAAAACCCATATAAATGATTACGATTACCTGTGAAGGAGCTGTTACTATAGAAACGATAACGTATTAGAACGAGCCCGTTAATATAAACCTGTGAATTGCAGCTGCGCTACTGGCAGAGCTGCTGTTATAGACAATTAATCAACACCTTCTGACCAATCACAATCCAGAACTCAACAATGCTGTGGTGTAACAAAAGGAAACAGAATTGAGACTAGTTTTAGAAAACTGACAAAAATAACAAACAGTTCTCGTGCTCAGACATTTGGTCCTGACTGTATGTATAGTGGTGTAGGATGGACTACAAGCCCTGAGATCTCATTGGTTATGAAAATGGACAGCATGTGTGTTTTTACAGAGGAAAATAAAAATCCAGGTTCATGCACATATATCATTTGGTTCAAAATTTCAGAACTTCATCCAATTTTTCAATGCTACCTTTGGACAATATGATTTGTAGGGAATATACATTAGGCATGTGCCGATAATTGGTTATGTTATATATATAGTTATATATCCCGCATATTCTCTCTATGTTCCATTCACCTTTAGCGAGGGATTAAGTCCGGACCTTACAACCGTTACGTATTTTGTGTCGGAGCTCCAGATTTTAACACCTGCACACACATTTATCACTCAAAAATACAGCATTGCTTCTTTTAGAATAATAAAACAACAAAAACAGCACAGAAGCCAACCGTCCTATGAATCTGGAATGATTGACAGTTGTGTAGGTATTTTGAACTCTCTAATATTTAACTGATTCCCTGGAAGCCCCGCCCCTTCCCCCATTTCACATTAATAATGTTTTGGCCGGTGTTGTTATCGATTTTCCTGCTTGAAAATCCATATGGCTGACTTACGTTGGACAAAAATTAGAAGGAGAAGGTAGTCAGTAATTCTGTTCTGAAAAGTCTGAGAAATATGAGAAAGCAGCTACTTGTTATGGCCACGTTTTAGTGCCACATCTCATATGTCCTTCTCACTATAGACAATCCCATAAATCTTTTCATCGCACAACAATAAAATGTTTCGGAGAACATTGCGGACCAAGCAGTCGTTCATAAAGGTATGTGAAGTTGTGTTTATTTGTGTTTGTACATTGCTAAAAGTCATTCTGTGGTCAAAATTACTCCTCAATGTAACACCATTAGTAAAACATGTTGCTTGCTAAGCAGCTAAGCTCACTTGCTGTGCACTAACCAGCTAGCAAGGTTATTGAGCAAAGAGTAGCCTAGTTGTGTATAGCACCAGGAAAATAGGGGCCGCTAGTTCTAGATCTGTCTTCACATAATCCAATAAACTAGCAAGTGACCAGCAGCACACTGAAAGTGACATATGATAACTGATGACGTGACACCTGATGAGGTTCCTTTTCAGTTAAAATGCTGCCTAACAAGACTGGGACCTTCAACCAATGTGACTACTAAAGAAGTTGCCAGAATGTAACATATCCAATATTTAATACCGTGTCGAAATCCTTAACCATGATAAAAGGTTAAGGAATTATCACAATTTACAGTTTTATATCGACACATGCTTAATGTATATCATGGAATTTTTTCTGATGCATTAAATAGTTTTCTTCCTTTATCTCCATCTGCATTTTTGAACTTATACTATTTTCATATCTTCAAGTTCATTGTGGAAAGAGCTCAGTATCAACATTCAGTCTTTCAGGCCAGTAAATATCACTTTAATTCGCTACAGTTCGCTTGTTGAAACTTTGATAGGATCCTTTTTCAAAAACTGTTTTGCTTTTATTGGTCTGTCTGGTGAATTTTTTAAAATCAAGTTATCAGGACACAGTGAAAAGTTTCACCAACATTAAAATGGGATGTTACAATTTTCCCATCAGCGTCAATGAGAAATAAGGCACTTTAATTTTTCAAGAAAGATGATTTCTCCTATCTAGATGTCCATTTCTACGTGAAACTCCTCAAGTTTTTTTTCCTTCTCTTCGTTTTCTTCTTCTTCTTTTCCTCCTCCTCCTCCTTCTTCTTCTTCTTCTTCTTCTACTTCTTCTTCTTCTTTGGTCTTTGCCGGCACCATCATGAATCCGTTCTGTGATTTCGGGCTCTCGACGAACAACGGCAGATCCGAGAGACTGGTGTTGACTTCCTTCTCCAACTCTTCCTCCTCCACCTCTTTCTTCTCCTCACTGACGGTTTTCCGTCCGTCTCCTGGGATGTTCTTCTTTAGTTCCTTGTTCTTGGCTCGTTTGGCCAGTTTGCTGACAGAGCCAAATCGGTTAAAGATGTTGTCGTTTAGCTTTGCATTGATGCTCTCCTGAGACGACGTCTTGAAGTTAGTCGCCGCGTCCAGGATGTTGAAGTTTGCGGCTCGTCGCTCAATAGGATGAGATAAGATGTCGAGCGACTGAGCACGCTGGTCCAATCCAAGCTGACGACGTTCCATGTTGCGAATTGTAGCGGCACGTTGCAATTTATCGTGAACCTCTACACTAAGGCGACGCCTCGTTTCTCTGAATTCAGCCCGAACATTTGCTTTCCACTCAGCAGCATGAGCTTTGAACTCGCCAACCTGAAAAGACAAACACTTTGTAAACCTTATGAAAGCTTTATGTGCGTAGCTAAATTTCTCTTTTCCCTTCATCTTTTATTTTACATTCTCAGGAGGATGGTCTAGCATGGGGAGAGTTTTTGGGGTTCAATTTCCATCAGTATTGTGTTTATTGATCAGCACTGAGATGATCAAAATATTTTAGAACAAATGTTATAGTCACACTGCTGCAAAATCTAAACACTGCTATGTTTGTTCGGAAAAATGATGGTACCTAATGATTTTGCGTAGATTCCCATGTAAGGACAGTCACTAATGTGAAACTTGATTGATCTGCTTCAAAGTGTATAATTGTCGATTGTGATTTTATATACAGATTACATTGTCAAGTTCAAATCACTTATTTATTTCAATTACACACCAATTTAATGAACAATTTGTAATCGTTTTGTAATTGTTGCTTCATATTAAAGGCCTGAAAGAAAGAAAATTCCAAAACAAATCCATAAATTAAGACAAATAAGATTAGTGCTTCAATCAGGACAAAAGGAGGAGGAGTTAGTGTGTGTCTAAGCAGTCATATATGACAGGATAAGATGACCATGGTTATAAGTTTTTAATTCTATTTTTGCAACAAACCCTAAATGGGAACTCATTGCAGGTAGGAACAAAAGTTGTGAATGGGGAACCGAAGAAACATCGGACCACACAGGTCTGAGGAATCATTTGAGGCAACTGTTTGTAAAATGTTACCCTAGTAAATGTTGACCTGCCGCCTCCTTGCCACACAACATTAATTCCAGGCAGTAACAAGAGGTGTGAGAGGCAACCAGGGATGCTACTATACTACCCAGTGAATTGGTATAAAATCTAAATCAATAACCTGAGAGAATTATACATTTGGTTAAAAAAGACTTGTATCGTTCTACAACTTTTATGAACATTCTGAAATGCATCATTTTGACCCAAACTGGAACATTTATACAGATTTCTTACCTCTTCTTTTGTCTTTTTGGACAGGACTCTTAGCCAGTCTCCGATCATACTCAGTACAGCAGCGAAGTACGCCAGACCAACCAGGATCCAGAACCAAACCAGCGGCTTGTACCAGTTATAATATTCTTTTGCCCTGTTTCCTCCTGCAAAATCAATCAGTGTGATTAGTCTGAGAACTAATGTAAGGACAAAAGATTGTGTTCTTATTGGCTGGAAATAGTAGGGACGCATAGCATAATGCAAAAAGGAATCAATATTAGGTCCAGTCAGATATAAATAATGGTTTTCTGAGTAATAAAAATCAACTGATTAAAATACCAGGCGTGTATCAGCAGAGTAAATGTCCCCAACAGAGACTTGTGCTACAGTGGCAATAAATAAACTGTCAAATCTCATTACCACCACAAAGTGTCTGATAATCATGGGATTAGTTACACTGAAATGGTTTATTTCAGTTTGGAAACATAAGTAAACCAAAATCAATATGAGTTCAAGTGTACATCAGTCCTGACTGATGGTATTATAAAGTTCTGCAACACCTGATACACATTCCATAATCTATTAGTGATGACTGATTCAGGTCTATCATGGTGTATACATTTGTGACTAACCTGTATTCTGCACATGATATTTTCTCAAATAAAGGATGCTTGGATATTAGAGCAAAGTGTTTTTTTTTTTTTTTTACATAACTTCCTTTTCTTCTTTTTTTTCTACCTTTTTCTTGTGGAGTACTTTTCTTTCTACCTTTTTTTTTTTTTTTACCTCTGGAGTACCTCCATTTTAGGTCCAATCCTATTCCTTTGATATGCGTGCATTACAAGAAATAATGAGAATAATAAACACTAACAAGATTTTACAGGAACAGGGAGTAATAATGTTCTGGGGTATGGCTAAAGTAGAGCTGGAGCAAGAGGAAAATGGGAAGTAAACAGTCTTCTGCTAACGAGAAGATACTTCTTTTATCATTTGATAAAACTTACGTTTTAATGTAACTGCTGAAATAAAAGCAGTCTGAATATTCTGTAATACCTGCAACGTAGTCTCCAATGCCAACAGTCGTTAGTGTGATAACAACAAAATAAATCGCATCGAGCGCCGTCCATTCTTCAATTTCTTTGAAAATAACTGCAGGAATTGTGACGAAGACGATGCATCCGGCGAGGATGAAGAGTAATGTCGAGGCCACACGGATTTTCGTCTGGCTGATTTGATTATTCTTGTTCTGGTGGTGCAGAGAAAAAACTTATTAGCATAGACATTAACGTGTACTCCATCACCGACCCCCCCCTGCCCACCCCCCCCCCTCCTCTCTCTCTGTTCATACAGGGGCAATGAATATTTCTATGATGAAATAGGTGTAACTAAAACAGTATAAATAAAACATTAGTCAGAATTTCAGCTCCAAGTCTGGGTATAAAGTTTGTCCTGAACTGTAGTCAGGGTAATTAGATGTTTAACTCTAAATATAGAGCTGTATAGAATTTCAGTTAAATAACAGAATGAAAATGTTGTATACTGTGACATCCACTTCATTAGGAACACCTCTACACCTGCTCATTTATGCAGTTATCTAATCGGTCAATCATGTTGCAGCAGCACAAAACATAAAATCATGCAGATGCAGGTCAAGAGCTTCAGTTAATGTTCACATCAAACATCAGAATGAAGAAAAAGTCTGATCTCTGTGACTTTAACCATGTCATCGTTATTGGTGCCAGATGGGCTGGTTTGAGTATTTCAGAAACTGCTGATCTCCTGGGAGTTTACACAGAATGGTGCGAAAAACAAAAAACATTGAGTGAGCACTATGGGTGGAAATGTCTTGTTGATAAGGGAGGTCAGAGAAAAATGGCCAGATTGGTTCGAACTGCCAAGAAGGATACAGTAATTCAAATAATCACTCTTTACAACCATGGTGAGCAGAAAACCATCTCAGCATGCACAAAACATCAAACATTGAAGCAGATAAGCTACAACAGAAGAAGACTACATTGTGTTCCACTCCTGTCAGCCAAGAACAGGAATCTGAGGCTATCATGGCCACAGGTTCACCCACACAGAACAGCTGAAGACTGGAAAAAGACCAGGCAATGTTTTTTTGTTTTTTTCTAATCTTCAACTGTATATTTTGGGTGAGTTTAAGTTTCAGACAAAACTGTGAGATACTCTGAGAATTACATTACACACCTCTACATGGAGACGTAATTGTGTCTGAACAGGGCTAAAGACACTCGCAAAGTAAAGACTGTAAGCTATTATGTACAGATGGAGGAATAAACCCTAATATAAAACCATACAGCTGAATGTCAGAATGTGAAACATAAAGTAATTTATAGCCACTAAATCCATGGCTAACCTGTGCTGCTGAGGTTTAGAGTAATATCATCTCGATGGCCATGTAACACCACTCATCTATCCATTCTAACACACTTTTACCCAAGACGATAAGGTATTGGAACATAATGACTCAAACACTGTGAGGTGTAAAAACAGGAAACAGAAAGGAACCATTCAAGTATTCAGTGTTTTCTCCCAGTTCTTATTAAACATTTTTTCATGCGGTCTGGATAAATAAAAACTAAACCTGTAATGTGTAAGCTTTTAGAACAATAACTAAAATCATTAACTGTGACTTTAAGAGCTTAATAATAGAAGTGAGATACACAGAGATGGCGTGAGAGAGAGTGTGATATTTTGCCATCAGTGACATGTTAAGTGAGTGATGATGAACTGTGAAATAAATTTAATGACTGTATAGTTAGTGACATTTTGTGACTGTGAAGGTGAAGCTCTGTCCTAATTACCCCTACTAATGAGCCATTTCACACTGTTCCTGTCAAAATGACCTGTTTAACCTTGCTAATGACGCTGAAGGCTTTACACGCTCAGTTCAGTCTCTCTGCATCAGTGGTCACCAACCCTCCTCCTGGAGATCTACCTTCCTGCAGGTTTCATCTCCATCCAAAATCTAACACACCTGTTTTAGTTGATCAAGAACTTCTTACAGCAATGATTAGATGATCAGGTGGGCACCGTTATAATTGGAGCTAAAGTCTTCAGGAAGGTATATCTCCAGGAACAGGCATGGTGACCACTGCTCTATAGGATTAAAATCATTATAAATTAAAATCATGATGCTCAGGTGAACTAAGAGATCTGTTTTTAATGGTGTGTAGTAATGAAATAATGAAGTAGAAGTAGTTTATTACTGTACTGCATGATTTTAGGAGTATTTCAGCTGTACCTTTCTGTGAACTTTGTCTTTTATTGACTTCTACGATGATGAATTTTCCCAGACATACTGGCTTACTGCATTACTAACACCTATTCATATTCCTTTCTCTTTTTATTATATAAAATATTAATCCAGATAACTTTTGATCATTTTTTAAATTCTCTGATCACCCAAGCAACTCTTCAGATCAGAGAGTTGTCACGGTTATGCCGAAATTGGCGTCAGACTACATTACCCATCAGCCCCAGTACGTCACATGACCATGTCACATGTCTCATTGAGCACTCACACCTGTTCTGTGTTACCCCTAATAATCACCCCTATTTAAGTTCTGGCTTCTGTGTGTTTCATTGTCAAGCTTTTATAATTGTCATGTGTATGTATCATCATATATTTATGGTTCTTGTTTCACGGTTTTGGTTGTTTGTGTTGCACCTTTTTACAATAAAATCGGCACTTGCTTCTGCTGCCTCTACAAAATCCTGACAAGAGTCAACTCACAGCATTCGCTCCAAAGAACCGATTCAAACAGCCACTTCAAAAAGCCAATTTAAAGAGCTGATTCAAGGAGTCGATTCAGAGAGCCATTTCATAGAATCACTTCAAAGAGTCATTTCAAAAAGCCTATTATTATTATTATTATTATTACCCTGAACATCTTCTCCACTTTGGCGATGGTCTTTACAAAGATGGTGCCGAGTTGATCTCCGACTCCAGCCAACAGGAAGCCAAAGAGCGGGATGCCGAATATGGCGTACAGAATGCAGAAAGTTTTCCCTCCCTCTGTGCTCGGAGCGATGTTCCCGTATCCTGCAGAAGAGCGAAAAAGGAGAAAAGTTGGAGATATTGGCCGATCAATTAGAGACCAGGCCAGTTTGCGATGAAAGCATTTTTGAAGTATTTTGCACTAACTCACATTTTTCACGCTCAGTCAATTTCCATGATTTCTATGCACACTTGGAAAAGTTTATATTTTTAATCATCATATTTATGACCAATCAGTGCATATCATTTATCAATCTTTCAGTAAAGTTGTGTGTAAACGTTTGGCCAAACCGATAAAAACTCCTGCCAGATTCAAAAACATTCACTGATTTTCTTCGTACTCATGTGTATATTGATAAATTCCAATCAACCAACCAGCTGATTTATATTTAGCCACACCCACAAAACTCCATAAAAGGCAAAGATGAACAACAAAATGATGATTAAACGGTGAAAGAGTGCCTCCTAAGTGCAATGTGTGCTCAATGTTCCAGTAATGCAGCTCAGCCACTGCAGTTCTTCGGCTGCCACAGACACACACTAGCTCCTCCTCCTTTTATTGGGTGCAATTACTTTTGTCCTGATTGAAATTATGGATTTGTTTTGGAATCGCTTTCTTTCAAGTCATTATTATGAAAAGATAAGATTCACAAAATGTTTATAAATATATAAATAAATTATGTAAAAAGATGGTATATAAAATCACGGTAACTCATCGACAATTATATGATTAACTGATATTAAACACGTCTTATATGGAAATCTACACAAACTCATAACATAATTTCTCCAAACATTACATTTAATGTGTTAATGTTCCTGCAAATGATTTAAGAATAAAATTAGCCCGTATCTAAATACGATGAGGTCCACTGAAAGACCACTGTAGCCCCGCCCCTCCTCGCATGCCCATTTTACTGCTTCAGTCAGTAGGTATCATCTGTGACTGTGACATGTGAAACACACTACCAAGTGAAAGTGTGTGTAAAATACACACCTATAGTGGTAATCACAGTACCAGCGAAGAAGAAAGCACTGCCGAGATCCCAGTAGCTGAAGTTGTGCGTTGTGTCTCCTATCGGACTCACCCCAGCGCTGAAGGCGTCGATGGAGTGCTGCGGAGAGAAAACACACATTAAACATTAAACCCATGTTTTATGAAAGTAAACGTACAGAGACGGCCTGTGGGAACAGAACCGACACGCTGCTGAGTCTCAGCAGTAATGATGTCATTAGCAGTAATGAATCGTTATCTCAGACACACACTGAGGCACCCGGTGGGCGGAGCAGATGTTGGCCCCGCCCCAATCCTCTCAGCCTGATAGGAAGTCCAGGCAACAGATGGGGGAAGCAACAGGGGGTCAGTGGGGTGTGAGAACCGACAGCAAAAGAAGCTGAAGGGCGTGTAAACAAGGACAAACTCAGAGAAATCCATCACACAAGACACACACACACACACACACACACACACACACACACACACACACACACACACACCAAGCCAAAAACCTCAAGGGTGACAAACTTGCTCCATGTGGGTGAGACGATGATGACATCATCATGAGAAAGTCTCTCAGTCTATCACTTAGAGTGTGTGTGTGTGTGTGTGTGTGTGTGTGTGTGTGTGTGTGTGTGTGTGTGTGTGTAACGGAAACAAGATAGACTAGTCTCTCATCACGACAATCTTGATATGGTCCATGCTTTAACTGTAAGATGGTGTATTTTTCTGTTTATGTCCTGTGTTACTACTTTGCTGAGTGGATATAAATAAATTGTTTGTGTGTTTTAGAGTGTGTCAGTGTGTGGCATTGTGTTTGTTTTAAAGTGCATGTGTGTGTCTGTTGTGCTGTGTGTTAATATATTTGCAGTATCACCTGTGTGGTGTTAAAACATGCACTGACTCATAATGTATGAATCACTGCTCCTATTGCTGCTAATAACACACACACACACACACACACACACACACACACACACACACACACACACACACACACACACACCAGGAAACTGTAAACCAACATGAAAACCAGACCAACAAATATGTCCTTGAAATAAGTTTTAAAACATGTTGACTTTTACAGAATGGATTTTGGACGCTGTTTAAGACCAAGTTTATGATGAAGATTAAAATGTATGATGTTCAGGGTGGAGTTTTCCTTTTAGTATCCGGAGAACCCTTGAGGAACCCTTCATGCAGGTGGATTATAGATGATACAGGTGATGATTTAAATGTCTGACTCGGGTAGACGACTGTAATTTGTTTCACAGATTTGTGTCTCTTGGCTGCAGCTGTGGCTATAATTCTACACCACACATCCCCACACGGGCTTTATCTTTATTTACATCTGAGTCCAACATTAATATTGCATTTCATTTCATCTGATATTAAACAGCTGAACAGATTTAGGATGTGTCAAATACAGATAGAAAAATGACTTGTTGTTTAGCTTCACATTCTATGTTGAATTAGAGATTTATTTATTCTAGATAATGAAATCGTTCTTTTAACATCTACACCAACCACATAGTCCGAGTCCTCGCATCCTTCTGGGGCAACAATAGTCTTAGTCTTAGTCTTAACAATAGTCTACTGCATCAATGCTGCATGGCATGGAGGCAATCAGCCTGTGGCACTGCTGAGGTGTTATGGAAGCTCAGGTTGCTTTGATAGCGGCCTTCAGCTCGTCTGTATCGTCGGGTCTGTTGTCTCTCATCTTCCTCTTGGCAAAGTTCAGGTCAGGTGAGTTGGCTGGCCGATCAAGCACAGTAACACCATGGTCAGCAAACCAGTTACTGGTAGTTTTGGCTCTGTGGGAGGGGCCAAGTCCTGCTGGAAAAGGAAATCAGCATCTCCATAAAGCTTGTCAGCAGATGGAAGCATGAAGTGCTCTAAAATCTCCTGGTAGACGCTGCATCGACTCTCGACTCGAGAAAACACAGTGGACCAACACCAGCAGATGACATGGCTCCCCAAATCATCACTGACTGTGGAAACTTCACACTGGACTTCAAGCAGCTTGGATTCTGTGGCTCTCCACTCTTCCTCCAGACTCTGGGACCTTGATTTCCAAATGAAATGCAAAATTTACTTTCAACTGAAAAGAGGACTTTGGACCACTGAGCAACGGTGTTTTGAGTAAAAAGGTGTTTTGAGTTAATTAGCTGATTAGAGTCTTCTCAGGTCCACATCGCTGTATTATACATTCTTTATTCTAATATTTTGTTAATATTAAAACAAAAAAAAGGTTTGAAATATTTCACTTTATGTGTAATGAATATAGAATATATAAAAGTTCCACTTCTTGAATTGAATTATGGACTTTTCCACAATATTCAGATGTTTTGAGATGCACCTGTATATAGGTGTGCTGTTATGGGAAAATAATCACCTTGGGGTAATAACAGTAGTAACTCTACATCATCACACCACCCTGCCACTCAGAATTTTACTGGAACAGCAACACACACCACTGTATATCACATTACAAGCATTTCTGCTTGTGTCTGACTCATACAAGCCTTTTAGTTCGGCTCTTTTCTGTATTTTCTGAGCTTGAGGCTTTTCACAGTTCAGTGACTGAAAAAAACGAAGCACACACAGAGTCACGAGAGCTGAAAAAACAAAAAGACACTGCATTACAGCTTCCCACACACGGAGCCTCCACAATCCTGCTTACAGCTACAGAAAACGAAGTCGCCGACACGCCGTCAGCTTCATCATTTGGTGGTTCAGCACACAGTCTGATCATCATTTTGGTGTTTTTATTTATTTATTTATTTATTTCTGCCTCACATCGTTTATCTGGGTGAAGAATACGGTCAGCATGTCATGCACCAGATCGATTTTCAATCAACTTTTGGAGCTCTGCAGCAATTTGTCTCACACTAAAGGTTATTTTACAATGTGAGAAAAAGAGAGAGAGAGAAATCCTGGTATGAGGCTGGAGTATTGAAATTTCTCTTTATACATTGTTAATTTTTTGTGGTTATTTTATTATTTGCAAAAGACAGAATCTAAAAATATGAAGATTACATTATTCCTTCAAGAACAGACCAGCAAATAAGAGGAACCTCGAACCACAAACTGTCATATTAGTTATATAAAATATATAAAACATAAAATACCATTTGAATCAGTTTTGATCACAGATTTGATCGAACACAATGACATGAACGAATCTGTGTGATTCACAAAACTGTCACATGAAAACAAGCAATTAGTTGAGTGCAAATGATCAATCATCTAAGTGGAAATAAGCTCCGCCTACCAGTCACTCATTTATATGTCAGGTGCATATGATACGCTCCAATTTACCCTCGTATACATCCAGTTACATGACACACAGCCTAATTTATGCAGGTGTTGAATTTTTATCAAATTTTGTTTGGTTCTGGTCTTGACTCTGTCAGGTGTTAGTGTGTATTGGTGTTTGTTGGTGTGTATTAGTGTGTGTTGGTGTTTGTTGGTGTGTATTAGTGTGTGTTGGTGTTTGCTGGTGTGTATTAGTGTGTGTTGGTGTTTGGTGGTGTGTATTAGTGTGTGTTTATTTATTGGAATGTAAAAGTATTATAATGGGTTTGTAGGCTGTTTTGTACAAATTATAAATTATTATGAAGGGCATTTTGTCCCTCACTGTGATTACATGTCATTTTTATTTTCTGGCTAAACTAGCAGTCAGGACTAATGGTGTCAGCTAAATATTTGTTTTCTACCAAATGTTATTTAGTTTAATTACAAATTCTCCACTGATTTATTAAATTATTTTAAGAACATCAGAAGTCAGGCATTTTTACAGTCAATGACACAGACTGGCCCTTCTGCAGCTCAGCATCAATATGATTAATGAGATGGGGTTGAATTTCAGAAGGGCCTCAGGCACCTCAGTCTTCTGTCATGTGTAACGGAGGGGACGTTAGTGTGTTGATGACTAATAAACAGCTCAGGGTGCAGTTTCATATCAGACCTGAGTGGACTATCAACACAGATGCTGTGGGCAAAAAGGTTCAGAGTTGTCATTACTTCCTGAGGAGGTTTAGGTCCTCGGGTGTCTGTAGGTCACTCCTGCAGCTGCTCACTGTTGCTTGTGCCATCTGCTACGGATTAGCAGGAAGTTTGTTAAAGTTACACTCTGTAAGTGAAATGTCTGAGCATGGATTTCACCTACACAGCCACTGGCCAGTAGTGAGATATGGTGAGGGTGGCTGGGGTGATTTTCATATATACACTGCCATGTAACAGTATTTCCCTCCTTTCTGATTTCTTCTATTTTTGCATATTTATCACACTAACAGTTACAGATCTTCAAACAAAATTTAATATGACAAAGACAACTTGAAAATACATAAACATCAACTGGCCTGGTCGGAAAAAGTAATTGCCCGCTTAGTTACCCAACCAACCAATCAACAAATCCAACCAAATATTATTAATAACTGGTTCATTTACACTAAACACAACCAGGCTTGATTACTTCCAGCCCTGCTGAATCTAAACATCACTTAAGTAGAACCTTTCCAGCGGTGTGAAGTAGGCTAAAAGGTCTCAACAAGCAGCACAGTATAGCATGATCAAAAAGAGATGAGAAAGGACGGTATTGAAATATATCAGTATTGAAAGGGTTACAAATCCATTTCTAAGGCTCTGGGACTCCAGTGAACCAAAGTGAGAGCCATTTTCTCTAAATGCAGAAAACTTGGAAAAGTCTCATCCATAAAGTGACAAAATAACCCAGACAAACATCCGAGGAACTGCAGACTTCACTCGTCTCAGATAAGGTCAGTGTTCACGATTCCACCATTAGAAAGAGACTGAGCAAAGCTGGTATCCATGGGAGAGTTTCACAGTGAAAACCGCTGTTAACCAAGGGGAACATAAAGCTTCATCACAACTGGCAAAGAAAGACCTTGATGACCCCCAAGCCTTTTGGAATAATGTTCTGTGGACTGAGTAGAACTTTTTAACCTTTTTCACTACATGGGTCCTGTTACATCTGGTGTAAAACCAACACAGCATTCCACAATAAGAACATCATACTGTAACGTCTGAATGTATCAAACTGATTTCTGAATCAGCCTGGATTTAGCAAAGAAGTTTCTCTGTTTCCTTGAGCTGTGAATCCTTATCTAACCTCTTCACCAGATACCATCGGAATGCTACACGACCCCCCACTCTTCAGGCAAACACACACACACACACACACACACACACACACAAACACACACACACACACAAAGCTTACCTACATGCACACACACACAATGAAAAATCTCTTTTGAATGTAACATGTAATTATATGTAATTATTCGATGCCCAAATAGTGTGATGTTATCTTATTTGCATATATTGTGTGTTTATGTAACCTAACCATAATGATTTTAGATAGTCTTAACTTAGGATATTATTTTAAATGTCTGTAACCATGTTTTACTTGTAATATTCTTTATAAGTCCATCGAATTTGGTATGTAGTTAATCGTCTCGAGATTATGCATATCATATTGCAATGGGATACATTATTTCATGCTTTTTCTTAACTTCATACACAATACAGTTTAAACCAGCTCCTCCCTGGACATGCAAATTCAGGTCTGAGACCAGACAAAGAGAGTTCATCCCGCCAACAAATCCAACTTCCTGATTGGCCAATAGCCCAAAGAGGCATGTGCGTTGGTGTTGTATTTAAAACAACACCACGCTTTGAAACCTCACTTTTATTAACTTCTCTTACTCTCACACTCTTCAACTTCACTTCTACACTCCTTCCGGTTTCTCTCCCCCGGGGCCATGTGCCCCGGGAAGAGGAAGCCAGAATCTCTCTCTCTCTCCCGGACAAAGGATGCAACCGCCTCACGGCCCACGCCTTTTCAAACGGCACGACGAACCAACGAACTCGACACGACCTCGCGCGAACTTTCAAACCGAAGCCATGCAAGTATAGTTAATGGATCTATATCTGTGTTAAGATTGTACCCCTGTTTACAGGAGATTTAAGTTCGTTGCTGGTTTTGAAAAAGGCTAATTAATTGTTGTTTTTGTCTGCTACCCTTTTCATTTCATTACTTTCTCTCTAATCTCTCTCTCTTCTTGTATATAGATGTACATATGTATGGTTTGCTTAGAGTTAGTTGTGTGTATCCATAGTTACACGTAGTTATTAAAATCTATTATCAACACACTTGATGTTCTCTGTTTTGGTCACGTGATGAGTAAATTCTACGCTGCAAGACCTCGCTACCCACTCTATTGTTAATAACAAACTTCTTTTGTTAATCCTTCCTGGCCAGAAGGATAAACTGGCCAGAATTCCTCCAAAGTGATGTGAAAGACTGATCTCCAGTTATCGGAAGTGTTTGGTTGCAGCTGTTACTATTAAAGGTGGCAAAACCAGTTATTAAGTTTAGGGGGGCAATTACTTTTTCACATGGGTGATACTGATGTTGCAGAACCTTTTTCTTTGTATAACTGTGTTGCATAACTGTGTTTTGGGTTTCCTCATGTTCTCCTTGTCCTATATTTGATATTGTGTGAGAAT
The DNA here is from genome assembly GCA_023630585.1 of Cranoglanis bouderius. Lineage (NCBI taxonomy): Eukaryota > Metazoa > Chordata > Actinopteri > Siluriformes > Cranoglanididae > Cranoglanis > Cranoglanis bouderius. The sequence continues at coordinate 22,900,005 of CM042547.1, forward strand.
CTAAAACCATTTAGTATGAAAAATATGGAACAATGAATATTACAAGATAGATAGATAGATAGATAGATAGATAGATAGATAGATAGATGGTAATATTATTGCATTGGCTGTAATTCCCCACCGCAAATAGATGCATGATAGTAATTCTCATACCTCGCTGGTCTGTACTTGGAAATGTGCATCCGCATTTTGATTGAATTAAATAATTCTGAAGATTTAAAAAGCTTCCTTTTGCCTGAGAACAATACTATCAAGTGATTAGATTTGTACCAGTACCAGTCATACACCCAATAATATCCGACTGCAAGTACTCTGACTGAGAACCACCAAATCGATGAGGTAGGGGGGTGCCAGTACTTTCTACAGAGCAACAGAAGGATTACAGATTACAAAGTGACATTAAGTAAGACACTGTTAAATGTCTCTTAACACATAATCCTTACTAAGTTAGCACACTCTTTTATGCACTATCACTATCACACACGGTGATTAGACAAATAATAGAGAAGCAGTCTGTATTGCCTACCTGATGAAATTTTAAAAAATGAGCAGAATTTAAGCCCTGATTGTGAATAAAGCAGCCTCCTTTCAGTCAAACTCCTTTTTTTCCTGGGTAGAAATCTAGAGTTACTATGACAGCTAATACTTTTGCCCTGAGACAGAAATCAATACTTACAGGAATCACACTACCTTTCCACTTGAGTTAGAAGCTGTTGCTTAGTTCAGACTGTTATGCATTAGGAAGCTTTTGCTGCTCTAACATTCAGTGTTTTAACTGATACACCACCGCTGTTTTATTTTATACATAGTTCCACATCTAATTCCCACATTTATGATTCCATCTGATTTCCTATATTAATAACACCTATAAAAATTGCTATTATGAATATTTGGTTTGATTAATAATGTGTTTTAGGCAGTTAATTACATCAGTCAGACATGTGTGTTCTTTTAGAGTATTGATTCAAAAATATTCTCTGAAATATACGATAATTACTTTAAATATGTCACCTGTTGTTGGTATTATTATTGTTGTTGACTTTACAATCTTTACCACTTAAAAATACTAACCTTTATCTTCAATAATATTTAGGTTCTTTCTGCAAGTACACAACATTTTCATGTTGTATTTATTCCTGTCCAGAAAATATCCTTTAAGAGAAGGACTCAGTGAGCAGATGTTTATAAGTAACGGATGACAGCTGTCAGAGTTAATCCCGATCAAACACACTGCCTCTAGAACAGTTTTTTTATCAAATACATTTCTACAATATTTACACAAGAAGATGCAACAAATATGCGGAATATATTATGAAAGGAAAACACAGTTACTTTTCTGTCATACCAAACACACAGTGTGTACCTCAATCTCTAAACCAAACACACTGCCTCTACTTCAATTACTGCCTTTACTTCAGTCATTAGACCAAACACACTGCCTTTACCTCAATCTCTAAACCAAACACACTGACTCTAACTTAGTTACTGCCTTTGCTTCAGTCATTAGACCAAACACGCTTCCTCCACCTTAATTACTGCTTGCGTCTACTTCATTCACTAGACCACACATTGCTTCTACTTTAATCACCAGACTGAACACACTGCCTTTACCTCAATCACTAAACCAAATATACTGCCTCAGCCTCAATCCTTGAACCAAACACTGCCTCTACCATAATCTCTAATTCAAATGTTCTACCCCAAACACCAGCTCAAACACACTGGCTCTACTTTAATCACCAGACCAAACACACTGCCTCTACCTTATTCACCAGGCCAAACACTCTGCCTCTACCTTATTCACCAGGCCAAACACTCTGCCTCTACCTTATTCACCAGGCCAAACACTCTGCCTCTACTTCAGTTACTAAACCAAAAAACACTGCCCCTACCTCATTCACCAGGCAAAACACAATGCCCTAATTCACTCACCAGACCAAACACACTGCCTCAACCTCAATCCTTAAACCAAACACACTGCCTCTACCTTAATATCTTATTCAAACACACTGCATCTATCTTAATCTCTGATTCAAACATACTGCTTCTACCCCAAACACCAGTTCAAACACACTGTCTCTACCTCATCACCAGACCAAATGCAATGCAAATGTAATGGTCTCTACCTCTAGTTTTCTTGTGCATTGTTTTTTTTTTTTATCTTTTGCCAAATTTAGTATTCATAACTGTTTTGAGATTAGCTCCATAGTGCTGAGACACTCATGTTTCAGAGAAGCCAAGACTCCACAGGAGATTTGGAAAATTGGCACTACTCGAGAAGCAGCATTTTCATGCTTCCAGGACGGTTTGCCCCTTTTGGAGGGCAGTATTCTGTAGGATTCCTAGTTTTGGGCAAATTTTATAAAGCAGTACATGGATAGACCATGTGGTATGTTACACTTCTGCTTTATCTGTCATTTCTGTTATCTGTTTTAACCATTCAGTGATATCATTAAGTCTCATGTTTCTTCAGTTTGTCCCAAACCAACAGAAGAGCCGCAGAAATGTCCAGAAAAACATGTTCTTAATAAGCACCCTGACCTTTGCCATGCTGATGTCACCTTAATCACCAGATCAAACAGAATTCTAACTAAAACAACACACTTCCTCTCTCTCAATTACCCGACCAAACACAGATCAAATATTCACAAATCTTCTTTTACATTTATTTTTATCCACTGCTCCATTTAGCCTGGACAACCATGTGAGATTAGTTTCAGATCGATGGGACTCTCTTGTTTCTTTGGACTCTGGACCCCACAGGAGACTCAGAAACTCTCCACTAGTTTCACATGCAACATGGGGTTATTATACAGTATAGCACAATGTATTCAGATATTCAGATATTGTACGTTGTCAGGACACTTTCGATACAAAACTGATTTTATTGATATCAGTGTAAACCATGAATAAAAAGTTACCTTAATGAGAATCTCCAGTTCATCTGGTGTGACACAGGGATGCTTCAGCAGGAACGCTGCCTTCTCGGCTGTAATCGTGTCCTTCTGGTTTCTTTCAAATGGCTGCTCGAGGGCTCGAAACGCCAAGCCGCCGGCCACTAAGTAAATCACCACCACCACGAACACAGCCAGCACTGTCTTCCACTTCATCACAGATAGAAGTGCCGAGCCGTCTGCCCCCGCCTCCATGCTGGCTACCATGCTAGCAGGCCGCGAAACAGAGAGGCGAGGAAGTGAACATCCCATTGGGTTCTGCATTGTGGCCACGCTGGCCTGGACCAAACTGGACTGTAGCATCCCGGGCTGGACTTTTTTTGGTGGAACGAGGTTGGTTTGGACTGCCACTGTGGAAGATAACACATATAATAGGATCAAAAGTCTATAACTTATCCGCCATCCCATAATATCCACATAACAGTCCAAAAGTCTGAGCCGTTTTTCCCAGAATCTAGCAATAATCTATTACAGTAGAGTGAATAAAACCATAAGTAAATAGAAAATTGCTATCATCAACACATTGTTGTGGTGTAAGAGGAGTAATATGCTTGGGGACATTCTGTTATAGGAAAGTAATCTCCTTCAGGGTGTTAACAGTAACTCAGCTTCATCACACCACCCCATCACTCAGTATTTTACTATAACAGGAACACACACCGTGGTTTATTATACTTATGCCACAATAATTTGATAATGATTATAATTTGTTTTCATTAAGGAACAATATTTACGGCATTTGGCAGACACCCTTATCCAGGGCAACTTACATTTATGTCATTTATACAACTGAGCAGTTGACGGTTAAGGGCCTTGATCAAGGGCCCACAAAGGCAGCTTGGTGGTGCTGGGGTTTGAACTCACAACCTTCAGATCAGTAGTCTAATGTCTTAACCACTGCCCCAAGAT
>CM042547.1:22908867-22948867 GCA_023630585.1 Cranoglanis bouderius
GCACTTTGTATCGTTACTACACGAAACATACTGAATATTTTATACATCCCTATTTTTGCACATTCCCATACAAATATTTCTTATTTCTTATTATTTCTTATTTTTTAATGTAGTTATTTAAATGCACAGTCTAAGGGGGAGCAGGCCAGGCTTTCATTTCACTGCAGGTTACATATATAATGTATATAACTGTAGATTTGACAAATAAAAATCTTGAATCTTGAAATTTAAAAGGTTGCAATGTCAAATTCCAACAACTGGTCTGTGTTGGCATCCTTCATGCCATGGGGCACTGCAAGTGGGTGTGGTCTGAACAGAAAGTGAAAGGGTACCTCAGTAACTAATACCAGGGAGCAGGCATCACCTACTTGATGGTGAGACATTCCTTATTTTTGGTGCACTCTAAGGATCTAATGCAAACAGGTTGGATGTTTTGGACTCTGGAGACAAGGGAATCTGTGAATAGCCTTTGGTTAAATCCAATGTTGAATAAAAGTGAACTGCACCCAGCCTATCCAGGAACTCATCAATACAGTACATGGCATTAGACATGTATCAAATTTCAAAACCCAGTGGAAATCCACACAGAACCAGACCTCTGCATCCCATTTGGCCATGACCACAGTGGACAGTGACTCCTCCATCACTCCTCTATGCAGTATTTTGCCCAATTCTTCCTCAGTGTCTTTTCTCTTGTGCGGCAGCAACATGTATGGCTGGCTGCATATGACCATGCTTTGAGACCTGCTGGATCTCAATGTGGTGCTCAATGAGGTTGGTGCAAACTCTGCTCTCTGGGACAGTGACAGATAGTCATCTAACGGATTGGACTGGGGTTGGATATTTGTGGAAACTTAGGCCCCAACTCATATCTCATATCACCACAGCAACAGGAAACTCTTAAATGCATTTTTAATGAAGTCGAGGTGGTAAATCTGCCGTGGGTTTCCCTTGTCTGTTTACATGACCTCATATTCAACTTCACTGTCTCGCAGAGTAACCTCAAAGGACCCTTGCCATTTAGCAAGTAAGATCAAGCTGGATGTGGGAAGTAACATGAGGACTTTATACTCCATTAGAATTGTCAGAGGTGATAGCATCTATTATAGAGCCTTTGCTGCCTTTCCTGAGCCTGGAGCAAAAAAGCAGCAAGTGACCAAGTGTGAGTTTTGTTCTCAGGTACCATATACTGTATACTGAATACTGGCTGTTAAATCATCCTTACAGCTTTAAGTCCACAGCTGCTACAACCAATCCTTGCCTGAAATTACTTAGTGAGAAAAGTGGGACTAGCACCTTCATTCTATGGTTTTGTCCTTTGTGTTCTCTTTATATACCTTCACCTTCCAGAGCTTCTCCAATCCCACATCTTGAACCAGGGTTTGGTGCATCAGGGTCTTAATGTGAGGCCAGTTAAACCAGTCATGTCCTCACTAAATGCAACCCCAATAGACCTGTCCAGGCCATGTTCCAGCTCAGGGGATCAGTTGAGGCATCCTACAGGAGAGAGTGAGAAAAGAGAAACACAGGATAGAATCATGTAAACCACACCCCCACATGCTGCAATCTCATCTAACAGACCAAATTCTTCAAATAAATGCCTTGGTAATTAATTAAGGAGCCTAAGTGTAACTCCTACACCTACATTTACAATATTGGCTATTTAGATTGTACCTACTGAAATGTAAATACAATTTTAAGCTATAATTATTAACTATTATAACTATTACCACTGACAAAAATCTAAATTTGTTTAATCCTTACCCTTAAGTGTTTCATGTATAACCCAACAGTGTTTTCCCTAACCTACATAAAACCAGATCTACCCACTACAGGGTCTCCATGTGGTGCTGCATGAGGTCGGTGTGACCAGACAGGTGAGAAAACACCTTGGTTACAACTTGCAAACCTTTGCCTTCCTGGGATAGTGAAAGATGTTCTCCCTAAGAAATTGGAGAGGGGTTGAAAATTTCGGATGCTCTGGTTCCACATTAGTCTCTTCCACAATGGTCACCAGAGCAACAAGAATGGCTTTCCCTGATTTTTAAAGGATGTTGAGGAATCTTCTGTGGGTTTCCCCTGTCCATTCACATGATATCATACTCAACCTCCCAACTTTCCAAAGGATCCTTGCAACTTAGCAAGTAATTTTGAGCTGCATGTAGGAAGTAACATGAGGACGGTATTCCAGTGAGAACCGTCAGAGTTAAAAGAGTCCATTTTAGAGCATTTGCTGCCTTTCCTGAGCCTAGAGCAAGCAAGTGAAATGTGACAAAGTGTGTGGAGATTTACTCTCAAGTACAATTTACTCTGAACTTAATTTTTATAGGGTCTTGGATTATACTTCCAGCTTTCTTTACATCCAACAGCCCAACCTGATTCACCCAGTACAATCTTAATTAATGATGAAGTGTGGGAAAATCTGGTTATAATGCAAAACACCGCCATAGTCATGTGCCTTGCAATGATCAAAACTCAGTTCTTTAGGAAACTATGAAATGTTAACTATGCTAAGAACCCATTGAAGAACCCTCTGTCTGTGTGCTGCCCTGCGATAGATTGGTCTACCATCCAGTGTGTATTCCTGTTTTTGCCCAGTGTTTACTGGGATAGGTTTTGGATCCATTCTTACTCTGACTAGGATAAAGCTCTAACATTTTCACTAATTATAATGTTGATGGGGTTTGAATACCTTGCCCTCATTGCTGGTTTGAGAAACAGTCCACCAACCAAAGCTAATGAGAAACTGACCCTGATGAAGGTTAGAAAAGGATTTACACTCTGTATAATATAAAGATGAGCTTTAGTCTCAAATCGAATACCAAGAGGGTGATCAAGGGTGTCATAAATTGCACTAAGTTTAGTGCTAGGCTAGTGCTTAGCCTAGTCTAGGGGCTAGGCTTATACTATGCAAGGCAAGGAAAACTTAAACTAGAAAACAACTGTTCACAGAGAAAACAGTAACTAAAATGTAGCCATGCATGCAAACATAAGCACGGACTAAGCATAAGGAACTTAAATAAGGTAACTAATAAGAAAACTTAATTTATCTAAAGTGTAGTGTCTTTCCTTTATATATATATATATATATATATATATATATATATATATATATATATATATATATATATATATATATATATATATATATATATAATCAGTAAACGTGAACCTTTTTTCCACATATAGTACTTTCACATGAATACCATCTGCAGGATCTTGATGATTCTCAGAGATGTGTATAGTGTACCATCTTGTGGTAAAAATGTGGTACAAAAAAAATCTATCATTTCAACCTGCAAATTTGTTCTAAAGGAGGTTTTAATGCAGGCCTGGATTGGCCATTGAGAGATTCAGTGGAAATCCCTGTGGACTGGCCTGTTTGTGACTGATTTGGCCATCTAGGTTTTTTAAGGGGTCCAAGCACCAAAGGTAGGTTTCGCATAATATGTGCAATATGTTTTTGCAAACTAGTCCTAAGATTTTTGGCTTATTTTCACAAAGTTGTTGTCGAATTATTCAGCAGAGTCTAATCGTCAATAACTATCAATTATTTGAAAATTTGTTAACAACACATGCCAATTAATCCTAGTAAGGCAGAGCTTGATTTACTAAAACAGCTGAGGACTGGTTGTACAGATTCACATGAAACTTGAAACAGATCTTCAGGTCAATGTTATGCGCAGGTGTGCAAAGATTGGAGTATGGACGTAGATATGGGGTGGAGTTAAGTTCAGATAGCTTTTTCTCATGCAAAAGCCAGATTGAGCTAAAATTTGGTGTACATTGCTGCTTGTTTGTTCTGTAAATAAAAGCAACATGAAACAGAAAGCAATGCACTAAAGAATGGAGAATAAGCAACCAGATGGAGCAGAGAGTGAAGGGCATGAGAAAGAAAAGCCCTGAAAATGTAGCAAAAATAACAGACATTCTTAAAGTAATTTCAAATGCAGTCAGTCTAATCTGCAAACACAAAACTAATGTTATCTACTCAGACTGAATTAAAGCAAATGTCACTATATAGCAAGTAAAACATTTACTTATAATAATTTTTACATTATCAGGCTATACAGTGCTGTAAATCTTTTCTGGATGATCAAAATACACCAGAAGTAAGATGACTGAAGAATCAGGAGACCAAGAGCCAGAGTATAATCAAAGAGATGGTTTTATTGTGTGCACAAAGACAGCCTGGGCACTCCATAGTTTAAACATGAGCTGGACATGGTCGGCTTTTTATACCAATGTGTGCGTGTATTTAGACAGTATAGATTATCCCCAAGGCTAGGATAGGAGAAAAACATCAAACATAAGCAAGGGCAAAAGACATTGTGACCCAGAAATATATTAAGGACAGCCACGTTATACATCATGAGACCACGAGTAAGCAGAAATCACACTGAATTAATTTTAAATGGTCTGCACTTATATAGCACCTTTTAAGCTTTGTGGTTCACAAAGTGCTTTACACTGTGTCTCATTCACCCATTCACGCACACACACCAATGGCAGCAGAGCTACCATGCAAGGCACTTGCTTGCCATCGGGAGCAACTTGGGGTTCAGTGCCCAAGGACACTTCGGCAGTCATGTGGGCCGGGAATCGAACCACCAACCCTACGATTAGTGGACAACCCGCTCAGCTGCCCTGGTGATGATAGGATCATGTATTTGTTAATCACATAATTATGGAAAAAACAGAAAAATAACCCACAACAGCTCAACATATTTTTTTTATTACAATTCGTTCTGGATATTTTTCAAAATTGTCTCTATGAAACCTCAGTATAAAAATTAAGCCCTCAATAAGCAGTAAGTGCTGTTAGCGCTATATTAGGGCTTAGGGCAATTTAGCTAGCAGCTATAACTTAATATAAACTAAAAGTAGTAGCCAATATTGATATTGAGTGACTAGTGATCAGTCAGTTAGCTGTAACAGAAGTTAGGCGCACACTTCACAATCAGCCATGAACAGGGAGTGAAATTACTGGTACAAGGCCAACAGAGAAGAAAAAAAAAAATACACCTTAAACTATTACAAAAATTATTACAAAAGGTAATCTCAATATTTCAATATTAAGATAAGATTAAGTGTTAAAGAAATTGCAAGATTTTATTTAGTTTAACATTTATGAGGGTCATTTAGAAAAGTATTTATAATATACCCACCCATTTGTGGGACTGATATATTTTTTTGTTTGACTGAGCAGATGAACAAGGGCTCCTAATACAGTAAGTGGTCTCAAAATTAGTTGTGGGTGTATTGGATGGCTTGGGTGGGTGTGAGACTCCTGGCCTTAATTTCTTTTGTCCCAGCGTTGATTGTTAAATAATAATAGTATAATAAAATGATCAAATGTGTTTTAGAAAGATGTATTTAACAACACATTAATATAAAGTTTAAATGAGTTCAACATATTTTGGTGCAGAACTTTAAAGGCCACTTCTTTAAACTTCTTACAGTCATTAAGCTTCAATAAACATCATGAAGGCATATAAAAAATGTCGTTACCTAGTACTTCATGATATTAGGCTAAAGTTCTGGTAAGCTAATTGTAATAAAGCTTGATTTGACATTCCCACCCTCCCCAGGACTGAATGGATCACAGTAGCAGCCCTGGTACAACATTCTCCCCACCTACCTTCCACAGGTATAAATTTACCTGGACAAATCAACTTTCATTGTGTTGAAGCCATTTATCAAGTCTCAGTGGATTGCATGGCCAGCAGCCAGCCTATAAAACAACCTATACATGATATTTTAGCACATTGTTCATATGTAAATAGCTGAGCAATATTGCCATCAGGTTAAAGACAAATGATCTGCAGCCTTGTTGAGAAGTGTGACAATAATGTGGGATTTCGTGATGTACAGTGCCACTAGACATTTGTGAATCCTTTTCAATTTCTGTATTTCTTCATACGTTTGACCTAAAATGTAATCAGATCTTCATCTAAGTCCAACAACTAGATAAGGAGCACCCAATTAAACAAATTACACAACATCATTGTAGTTTTTGCATTTATTTATTAAGTAAAATTATCCAACATTAAATAGCTTTGTTGGAAAAAGTATGTGAACCTCTATGAGTATGCGTTAATTTAAAAGGGTAATTGAAGTCAGCTGTTTCGATCCAGGGGATGGCAATCAGGTGTGAGTTTAGCAGGCCCTCCCATGTTACAAGAAAATAAACTTGTCAAAGTCTGGTCTTCCACACACAGGTTTATGGACGTGTGCCATGCTTCAATCACAGGAGATTTATGAGGACCTCAGAAAAACATTGATGCTCACCAGGCTGGAAAAGGTTACAAAACCATTTTTAAAGACTTTAGCCTCCACCAATCCACTGTGAGGCAGATGATATACAAAAGGAGGAAATTCAGCACCAATGTTACTCTCCCAAGGAGTGGGCGTTCAGAAAAATCACCGGAAGGGTGTGGCAAATAATATTATGAGAATATTATAATATAGCTGGAAATGACATAGAACCCCAGGGTAACATCTAAGGACCTACAGGCCACTCCTGCATTGAGTAATGTCAGTGTTCATGAGTCCACCATCAGGCAAACACTGAACAAGAATGTTTTGCATGGCTGGATAGCAAGGAGGAAACCACTACTCTCCAAAAAGAACACTGCTGCCCATCTGAAGTTTGTTCAAGACCACATGGATAAGCCAGAAGCCTATTGGAAGAAGGTTCTGTGGACAGATGAATCCAAAGTAGAACTTTTTGGTTTAAATGAAAAGCATTATTTTTGGCGAAAATCAAACACTGCATTCTAGCCTAAGAACCTCCTCCCAACTGTGAAGCATGGGGCTGGCAGTATGTGGCATGGTTTGGGGCTGCTTCACTGCCTCAGGTCCAGGACAGCTTGCTGTTATTGCTGGACCTGTGAATTATGGATTGTACCAGCAAATTCTACAGGGGAATGTCAGGGTATCTGTCTGTGAACTGAAGCTTAACTGTAAGTGGGTTGTGCAGCAAGACAACAACACTGAGCACAAAAGTAAGTCTACAGAGAAATACTTCGAGCAGAAGAAATTTTATATTTTGGAATGACCAAGTCAAAGTCCAGACTTTACAAGTCCAAGTCTAACCCAATAGAAATGTTGTGGAGGGACCTACAAAAAGCAGTTCATGCAAGGAAGCCCACCAACTGAATCAGTTTTGTGTGGAGGAATGTGATAAATACCATTGTTCAGGATTGATCGCCAATCACCAGAAATGTTTGGTTGAAGTTATTAATGATCAATGGGTTCACACCAGTTACTGAAGGAAGGCAAAGGTTCACATATTTTCTCTGACACATATCTTTTCAATGTTGGGTAAGTTTGCTCAATAAATAAATGTAAACACTATAATGATCTTGCATAATTTGTTTAATTGGGTTCTATTTATCTAGTTGTAGGACTTAGATGAAGATCTGATCACATTTCAGGTCAAATTAATGGTGAAATATGGAACATTTTAAAGGGCTCACAAATTTCTAATGGCACTGTAAGTAGGCAAGTATGTTCCGAATCACTGTCTAGACCTAGTGTTTATACCCCATGAACAGACACAAATACTTTACTCAAGTTAAAGTAGAAAAGTATAATATTTTAAATTCATGTAAAGTATGAAAATTAAAAAAATAATAATAATAACATAAAATAAAAAGATGTGCCTCAAATCAAACTGATTTTGGTTACTGATGATAAATTATTGTTACCTTTTTCTCAAGATTTCCATGCAAATTGTAAGCAATTTTCTGAAAACATTTTAATATGAAATTCAAAATATGCCCAAATGTGTCCAATTATGATTGTGGGAATCTGCTGATGCAACGGCCAAATTAAACATTGTTTTGTCAGACTGATACCTTGTGGAACATTAGAAACATTAACTGTTTCATCTACTTATGTTTGGTTTTTAAATACTCTTTAATAACTAAGTTGTGCTAAGGTTAATTGTATTTATGGTATTGCATGGTAAAGAATATTTGTGCCACCACAAGAAAGTTACACAATAAACCCTGGAAAACTTGAAAAACCATAGAAAAAAGTTCTAAAATTTTCATCTATGTTGTCTGAAGCCATCAAACAAACAAACATTATGTGGTCTGTGGTCATCAAATAAATTGTTTTCCCCTTTTACATCATATAATAAAATATATGTGCATAATAATTCACTGTTGTTTGTTAGATACCAATCAGGAATCTGAATCCAGTGGAGAAAAAAATCTCCACCCCCTGATCCAACCCCCCCAAATGTATAAATAATCTAGGTGAACTGTACAAATTAGAGAAGTGAGATTTGTTTAGAAAAGTGATTGTGTTTTCCTGAGTGAAATACACTTAATAATATCATTTGAAAATGGATGCATTTTTTGGCAGTTGGAAAGTGGTCAGTAGTGAAAATTTCGATGAATACATGGAAGCAATAGGTAAGTTCTTTTCATATTTTGGTTGGGAGTCCCTTGCTATTTCAAAAACAGTTAAAGATTATTTTTGTTTATACTTTGAGCAATCTTTTATTAACCTTATATTTCCACAGGCCTTTCACTGCCAATGAGACAGTATGGAAACAACATGACAACAGTGCTCATATTTTCACAAGATGGAGATAATATAGTCATGAAAACTAAAATGTATGAGAAAACCAACAGAAGTGTCACACTCTCATTCAAACTGGACGAGGAATTTGATGAAACTTCCATAGACTTCAGATCCTGCAGAGTAAGTACACTAATCATAAGACTTTAGTGGCATAAACAAATTTATACTGCATTATATTTACAGTCCAAAATGTAGGCTTTGATCTTTCATATAAACCGCACTGGTGAGGATGTTGGTGGTCGCATGCTTGAATGAACTTATCTCTCCAACTTAGCCAGAACTAAAAAAACAACAACTATGGATTAGCTTTGACTTTTCCCAAAATAACAGAAATTAACGGGTTTCAGACTGTTATGAACCTGGAAGGAGGCAAACTGATACAGCTGCAGAAGTGGGACGGTAAAGAGGCCACGACTATCTGGGAGATCCAGGATGGGACAATGATTTCGGTGAGAATGTTTAAACACTTATTACTTTTTGTTTGTGAGTTTTATATTATATATTATATTATATTATATGTTTTTAAAAGCAGCTGTAATAGAATATTTATTGTATTTTATAGACTTTTAAATTCGGGGATGTCGTGTCTGTGCGCACCCTCGAGAGGATCTAAATACCTGCCAAAAGGAAGAATGTAATGAAGATAAAGATTATATATTCATCCTAATGACCTGAAACAGTTTATGGAAACCTGTAAAAACTAAATTCAATAAAGAACTGGAGAAAATGAGATATGCCTATGCAGTATGAATTGAAATTGAATTGAAAGTCATTATTGTCATTGTACAAGTACAACGAAATTGAAATGCAGTCCTTTTGGTGCATAATCTAACAATAATAACTCAGTAGATCTAATAAATACTAAATCAGATTACTCAATCTAAAACACCATTACACACAGAGAAGTCACATGTTCGACAATCAGCTACACGACTCATATTCAACATTACTGCCTGCTGTTCAGATAGGTTATTGCAGTTTTCAAAAACAAGGCTTAAGCAAGAACTATCACGACTCATCAGCACAGAACATGATATTTAGTTCAAGATTTTGCAGTGTTTAAAACAGATATGGCTGGCATGTAAACTTTTAATCCCGCATTCACCAGAGATGGACACCTTCATCTACAGCAATGCACAAGATGTTCAGTTTAAGTTATTGCAGTATTCAAAACAGAAACGGCTTTGGCGTAGAAACTATTCCTTAGTCTGTTTGTTCGAGTTTTCAGAACCCTATAACGTCTGCCCGAAGGTAACAATTCAAAAAGAGAATGTCCTGGGTGAGATGGGTCCCTGAGAATTTTTTGGGCTTTCATAAGGCAGCGAGAACTGTGTAACTCTTCCATAGAGGGGAGGGAACAACCGATTACCTTCTGGGCTATGGTAATGACCCTCTGTAGTGCTTTCCTTTCTGCAGCAGTGCAGCTGGAAAACCACACACAAATGCAGTATGTCAAAATGCTCTCGACAGAGCGACGGTAAAAGGAAATCAACAGTTTTTGTGTGAGCTGGTAATTCCTGAGTATTCTCAGGAAGTGCAGTCTCTGCTGTGACTTCCTGATGATGGCTGAGGTGTTAACACTCCAGGTTAGATTGTCCTCTATGTGAATGCCCAGAAACCGGAATTCCAAGACCCTTTCCACACAGACACCGCTGATGAAAAGTGGCTGAATGTCTGTTTTCTTCCTTCTAAAGTCTGTGATCAGCTCCTTGGTCTTGGTGGTGTTCAAGAACAAGTTGTTTTCTATGCACCACACAGACAACTGCTCCACCTCATCTCGGTACGTTTGACACGGATTCATAAAGACACAACAAACAATGGAACATTATACAAATATGTGTAGTAATATGTAAATTATATGATTAAATTGTCTCCTTAGTGGAGTGAGACCGTGTTATGGTGACAGGGGTTTTGTACTTCAATGAACGTCAAGATTATGTACACATTTGTGTATGATTGTGTATACATTCTTTCTTGCCCATGTGGAGACAGTTAAACATGCACATTAATGAACTTCACAGCTAGTTTTAGAAAATAATCCAAAATCTCCAATTGTGTGACATATAAACTCACAGTTTTATTTTAAAACAGTATGTGGACGTCATGGGTCAGACACCCAGTGAAAATGCTTGGATGGCCAAAACATTTAAACCATGTTTATTATTATTATTATTATTATTATTATTATTATTATTATTATTATTATTATTATTATTATTAGCCTGTGAACGCATGGTTCAGACCTTCAGCCTTTACACAGATAAAATTTTAAAAAAAACATAAGAAAATAGAGGACTCTATCTTCCAGAAGTAAAAACATACAAATACAAAATACATATAAATTATATATAAAATTTTAAGGACTGCCAGTAAAAATGTCCTTTATTTGTCTGATATCTGAAGTCTGAGTAATCTGAGATCTGACAAAAACAAATCCAGAAAATGTGAAGCACAGTTATGAATGTGTGAGTTTCTGATAAACCGTTTGCTGAGAAGAATGAAATATTCTCAGACTGCTACCTTGTGGAATATTATAAACATTATTTGTTTAATATTGTGGTCCTTAGTAAGTAGTTAGATGCTACTACAGTCTAACTTATTGACTACACTGTTCTCATGGTGAAACAGAAACACTCATCAAACAAAGGCAAATGCAATAAAAAAGTCGTATTTATTAAATGGCCTAATTATCTAAACCAGTTTTTCACAAATAAAACTCAAGCAGGACCAAATACTTTCATATTAGAAGAATGTTTAATAACCATTTATTAATTGTATTTTTTTTCTTAAGACTCTGTTAAGAAATTGATAAAATCAGCACTGATTCACAAAAAACATGATTTTTGTGCCAGACATGCTGGTTTGAGTATTTCTATAACTGCTGATCTCCTGTGATTCTCATGCACAACAGTCTCTAGAGTTTATTCAGAATTCTGCAATAAAAAAAAAAAGTTCTCCAATGTTCAGCAAAAGTTGTTCACCGGTGCTTCAGATGTATATCTATTTAAAAAGTTTCCCAATGGGTGTAGGCTACACGTAACATGCACCATATTCGTGGACCCGAAGTGGCCGCTGCGTGTTACCGCTACCATCTTGGATCTAAATTCATGAAAGTACACCTGAAAAATCTAAAAGATTAAGATTAAGATTAAGGGTCCTGCTGGTTACCATACTCATTTTCTTTTATTACAATGTAATAACTAAGTGACATTCTACTTGGATCACCCACCCTAATCACACCTCTTAAGTTATATTCATACATTTTGGAAATTCTGCAAAGAATTTTTTTTATATTTCTGCGTAAATATGACGTAAAACATCATCAGATTTTCTCACAAGTCCTAAAAGTAGATAAAGAGAACCCAGTTAAACAAATGAGACAAAAATATTATACTTGGTCATTTATTTATTAAGGAAAATGATCCAATATTACATCTCTGTGAGGGCAAAAGTATGTGAACCTTTACTTTCAGTATCTGGTGTGACCCCCTTGTGCAGCAATAACTGCAGCTAAACGTTAGCGGTAACTGTTGATCAGTCTTGCACATCGGCTTGGAGGAGTTTTAGTCCGTTCATCAGTACAGAACAGCTTCAACTCTGGGATGTTGGTGGGTTTCCTCACATGAACTGCTCGCTTCAGGTCCTTCCACAACATTTCTATTGGATTAAGGTCAGGACTTTGACTTGGCCATTCCAAAACATTAACTTTATTCTTCTTTAACCATTCTTTGGTAGAACGACTTGTGTGCTTAGGGTTGTTGTCTTGCTGCATGACTCACTTCAAGTTCAAGTTCAAGTGGTTTTATTGTCATTTCAACCATATACAGCTGGTACAGTACACAGTGAAATGAAACAACGTTCCTCCAGGACCATGGTGCTACATAAAACAACGCACTAAACCACATGAGATGACACAGAACTAAAGATCTACACATTCTACATAAAGTTCACGTGCAAACAACACAAGACAGTACAGTAACTCCTAAAACAGGACAATAGGCACAGTAAGTAACAGTGTCATGCCGACCAGTACACAGTTCTAGTATGAAAGTGTGAAGTTTAACAGGTACAGTAATATATACACAGAAAATACACATAAACACAGACCATTATAATTAACCATAAAAAACATAATTTTGGAGCATAGGCTGAAAATGCATGATGAGCCTAATCCTAAACATTATTCAGCTGACACCAAAGACCTTTTACTACTGTACAAGGAGACCTGCTCTCATAGGTACTCTGGAGCCTCACCATGTAAGGCCTTGTAAGTGAGGATCAGGATTTTAAAATCAATCCCAAATCGCACTGACTTTATTGACCTTTTACTCATTTACTTCATTTTACCAGAGTTATCTCATCACAGTATGTTCTGTCTTGTAATTTCAGAGTAGGATATCTCCCATAGGTGTTGGGTTGCTAATCAGAAGGTTGGGGTTGAAGCCCCAGTATCACCAAGATGCTGTATCATGGCTGACCCTAGTTAACAAGCACAGAAAGAATTTCACTGTTCTGCAATATATATATATATATATATATATATATATATATATATATATATATATAGCTGGCAGGCTAAACCATGTGAGGGGGTGGTGTTTACACGGCACCACTGGGCATATGAACCTCCTTGACGAAGGTCACCGGCCACAGCGGTTGAAGAACTTCAACTGTCACATGTTACCCAGCCTTTGGATTATGGCTCCACTGCCTTGTGGATATCTTCGGGAGGAGAAAAGGCTATGGGAGTAAACCCAGAAACAAAATCCGGAGCGGAGCCCCTAAGGTGGTTGGATGTTGACTATGACTTCTCTCTGGCAGCTCCTGCAGCCAAACTGGTGCCAAATGTATCGCTCTGCTTTCCTTTGGGTAACACCAGCGAGGCCGAGAGGGGGATCCTGACATCCGGGCAGCCCAGGATCTCCATACACTTCGCCCAGGCCTGCGCCCTGGAGAGGTCACTTCAGTACTGCTGTCTACAGCGTCAGAAACAACACGGGAGACAGCAGTTACGAGTTATAAGCCAGGGCCAATTGGCGTAGGTCCAGGCACTACGGGTTGTCTCCGATGGTGGGAGGGACCATCGCAGTCCCACTGGTCAGCTACCGCCCGCCTCAAGCTGGGCAGCCCCCAGCCAGAAAGGTGCTGACCCGCCACAGTCTGCCTGCTTCAATGGGTGCTTGGAGCTAGGAAAAAGACCGACAAGCAGACTGCAAACCTTGCACCAGGCAAAAACAGAAGAAAAGGAAGACCATTAACCTTGCGACTAGCAAGCTGGAATGTCAGGACAATGTGTCCTGGCCTCTCCGACGATCTACAACAGGTCAACGACTTCAGAAAAACAGCCATCATTGACCGTGAGCTCATCATCGACATCGCTGCATTGCAGGAAACCAGACTTGCATCAAATGGCAGCCTCAGAGAACAGAACTACACATTCTTCTGGCAGGGCAAGGAACCCGAGGAACCAAGACTGCATGGCGTTGGATTCGCAGTGAAAAATCCTCTACTGTCCGCTGTAGAACCGCCACCAGTGGCACAGCTGGCATCCTGTCTCTTCATCTGTCAACTTCCTCAGGCCCAGTGAACATCCTGAGCATCTATGCTCCCACACTCTGCTCTTCAGCCGAGACCAAGGACCAGTTCTATGAGGAGCTTGGCAGCACTATCAGAGACATCCCTGTCACAGAACACCTGTACCTGCTTGGCGACTTCAATGCCCGAGTGGGTTCTGACCACGACTCCTGGCCCAGCTGCATCGGCCACTTCGGCATCGGCAAGCTGAATGAGAATGGACAGAGGCTCCTTGAGCTATGCTCCTACCATAACCTCTGCATTACCAACACGTTTTTTGCCACCAAGCCGCACCACCAAGTATCCTGGCGGCACCCCAGATCCCGCCACTGGCACCAGCTGGACCTCATCATCACACGGAGACCCTCACTGAACTGCGTTCTCACCACACGCACTTACCACAGTACCGACTGCGACACTGACCACTCCATGGTTGGCAGCAAAGTCCGTCTCCAGCCCATGCGGATCCACCGATCTAAGCAGAAAGGTCGCCCTCGGATCAACACTGTCAGAATGGCAATTCCAGATCTGTGTGAACGCTTCGCCAACTCCATCGAGGATGCCCTCAAGGACTGCCCTGCTACTAATGCTGAAGAGAGATGGAGCCACATCCATGATGCCATCTATAACTCCGCAATGGACACCTTTGGCAAGAGAGAGAGGCAAAACCCGGATTGGTTTGAAGCCGGCATCGCTGATCTAGAGCCAGCAATCGAGACCAAAAGAGCAGCCCTGATCAACTACAAGAGGGAGCCTTCCGAGAAGACACTCACTGCACTCAGGAAGGCCAGGAACGACTCCCAACAGATCGCTCGGTGCTGCACCAATGGCTACTGGCTCAACCTCTGTCAGAGCATCCAACTCTCTGCTGACTGTGGCAACATTCGCGGCATGTACGATGGCATGAAGAGGGCCTTCGGCCCAAGCGTAAACAAGATCGTGCCTCTGAAGTCAGCTGCCGGTGAAATCATAACAGACCGCAGCAAGCAGATGGAGAGGTGGGCTGAACACTACCAGGAGCTCTATTCGAGAGAGAATGTGGTCACAGATGCAGCTGCCGAGAGCATTGCCAACCTACCCATCATGGAGGAGCTCGACGTTCCACCCTCTGTAGAAGAACTGAGCAAGGCCATCGACTCCCTCGCCTGCGGCAAAGCTCCAGGAAAAGATGGCATCCCACCTGAAATCCTCAAGGTGGGAAAGAAGACTGCTCTCCTTCACCACCTACACCAGCTGTTGCAACAGTGCTGGGAAGAAGGGTCAATGCCCCAAGAGATGCGCGACGCCAACATCGTCACTCTATATAAGAACAAGGGTGACCGCAGTGACTGCAACAACTACCGTGGAATCTCCCTCCTCAGCATTGTTGGGAAGGCCTTTGCCCGAGTAGTCCTCATCAGATTGCAGTCGCTCGCGGAGCGTGTATACCCCGAGGCACAGTGCGGGTTTAGTGCTGGAAGATCAACCATCGACATGATCTTCTCCTTACGTCAGCTCCAAGAGAAATGCCGCGAACAGCAACGACCACTCTACATCACATTCATTGACCTGACCAAGGCCTTTGACCTGGTCAGCAGGAAAGGCCTCTTCACACTGCTGCAGAAGATTGGATGTCCCCCCAAGCTCCTGAGGATGATCATGTCTTTTCATGAAGACATGCAGGGCACCGTACAGTATGACGGCTCTTCCTCGGACCCATTCCCAATCAAGAGCGGCGTGAAACAGGAGTGCGTTCTTGCTCTGACACTCTTCTGCGTCTTCTTCTCCCTGATGCTGTCCTACGCTTTCAGCCAGTCAGAGGATGGAGTGTATCTCCACACCAGAAGTGACGGCAGCGTGTTCAACCTCGCCCGCCTTCGAGCTAAGACCAAAGTGTGTCAGGTTCTCATACGAGAGATGCTCTTCACTGACAATGCAGCTCTGACGGCACACTCTGAAGAGGCACTGCAGTGATTCATCAACCGCTTTGCGCATGCATGCAGAGAGTTCGGGTTGACCATCAGTTTGAAGAAGACAAACATCATGGGCCAAGATGTGGGCAACGCCCCAAGCATATCCATCGGCAACTTCACCCTTGAAGTTATGGAAGACTTTACATACCTCGGCTCCACCATGTCCAGCATCCTCTCCCTGGACGCCGAACTCAACAAGAGAATCGGCAAGGCAGCAACAGCCATGGCTCGCTTGGCCAAGAGGGTCTGGGACAACCACACACTGACTACCAACACCAAGATGCAGGTGTACCAGGCCTGTGTGCTCAGTACGCTACTTTATGGCAGCGAATCATGGACTCTGTACTCCCACCAAGAATGCAGGCTCAACACCTTCCACCTGCGCAACCTCAGAAGAATTCTGGGGATCACCTGGCAGGACCACATCCCAAACAAGGTGGTTCTTGAGAAGGCGGAAACCCCAAGCATGTACGCACTGCTCACCCAGCGTCACCTTCGGTGGCTCGGCCATGTCAGGTGGATGGAAGACGGGAGGATCCCCAAGGACATCCTGTACGGTGAGCTCGCCACTGGCTCCAGACCTGCAGGAAGACCTGTTCTACGCTTCAAGGATGTCTGTAAGTGAGATATGAGGGCAGGTGACATCGACCCAGCAGGCTGGGAGTCAGTGGCTGAAGACCGCAGCAGCTGGAGAAGTGCTGTGAAAACTTTGATGAGTTAATAGCACTATCTGTTAAGCTTTTTTTTTCTGTGTTGCAATTTAGATACAGTTTTGTTTTGTTTTTTACTCTACATGTACTAAACACTTTTATAGGTATTGAACAGGAAATGAGAAATGTCAAAGTACTTAAACCAGTCATCACCAGCTCTTTCATCACTTCTTTATCACTGACTTGCGGTATGAAAATGTGCTTCAAAACTAGGAGCAAGAAGAAGAAAAACGGTGAACAGATGCATGAATTGTAATCATTATAAACCAAACTCAATAAATAATTTAGGAACATATACCACATTTATGTTATTTGTTAATCAGTGTGTTTTTTATATTACAGAGCAGAATGTGTTGATTATTTTTCTATAACATTAGCTATGACAAAAGATTCATGTCCAGGTTTTTGTGTGATGCCAGTTTTCCACTATAAATACACCTCCTCCTCATCGTCTAGTTAACCGAGGTATGTATATAGCTGTATCTAGGAGGAATATCTTCAAGTAGAATACATAAATTCACAGTTATTACATGCTGGTGGATATGAGTTTATTTTAATGTTGTACTGTACTTACAGTTACTTATTTTTTTATGCACTGACAAAAAAATGTCTTTTAAAATTATTTCCTAATTAATGCAGCTTTTGCAATGCCTGGCTACAGTATTTTGGGTTTTACTCAGTTTTGGAGTGCAACATTTCTTGTCACAGTTTCCAATCAAATGTTAAGCAAATTTCTGAAAATGTTTGAATATAAAATGCAACGCATTATGAGTGTACAGTATGTCTGCTATTATTATGTTATTATGTTTTTCAGACTGACTGTCCCTCAGTGGTGGAATGAACTTCTATCCTCAATCCAGACAGCAGAATCTGTCACTATCTTCAAAAAACAGCTAAAGACCCACCTCTTCCCTGAACACCCCCCCCCCAACCCCCCACCCCCATTATAAAAAAAAACTAACAAAAAACTGCACTTACCCTAGCACTTACACCTCTGCTCTGCGCACTTTCCTTCTCTAGAACTCAATTAAAAACTTGTACAGTAGCCCTACTTGTATTGTTCTCCGCTTGATATATCGCTTTGCTTGTATTTCCTCATTTGTAAGTTGCTTTGGATAAAAGCATCTGCTAAATGAATAAATGTAAATGTAAATGTAATTATGTGATCCTTCTGATGAATGGAGCAGCAGCCAGATAGTTAGCTGAAGGCATTCCTGTGTTTCAACACCACATAGCCTCACCCAGGTGTCCAGGCTGGTGTTGATCAGGTCCCAAGCATGATCCTCCATCCTGATCCACAGCTATCTAAAGGTTTTTTCAGTGTTTCAAATAAACACAGACCATTATGATTTACAGATGGTTTTAAGCTGCTTTTTAAACACCAGTTGAGCTGGTAAGTCTAATATGTAATGGAAGGCTGTTCCATAATTTTGGAGCATAGGCTGAAAATCATGATTGCATGAGATTCACTCATTTACTTCGTTTTACCAAAGCTGTCTCATCACAGTATGTTCTGTCTTGTCATTTTAGAGCAGAACATCTCCCACAGGCTCTGGGTTGCTGATCAAAAGGTCGGGGTTCAAGACCCAGTATCACCAAGCTGCCACTGTTGGTCCTTGAGCAAGGCCCTTTACCCTATCTGCTCCAGGGGCACCATATCATGGCTGATCCTTCC
Source organism: Cranoglanis bouderius (assembly GCA_023630585.1). Lineage (NCBI taxonomy): Eukaryota > Metazoa > Chordata > Actinopteri > Siluriformes > Cranoglanididae > Cranoglanis > Cranoglanis bouderius. The sequence goes on from CM042547.1 coordinate 22,927,377, forward strand.
TAACAAGTGAAAGAATTTCACTGTACTGTGCTTCTCTTTTTCCTTATCTCCCATGATAGCCTGTGCAGGAGAAAGAATGTACATATATGATGTAATTTCCCTCTCCTACAGGCGCCTTGCTTACGAGTGGTTTTATCACTTCGCCTTCCCAAGCACTACATCTTCTTATCCGCTTATCCAAAAGTTTCTGTCCCTGTTGTACTTGTTCTGACATGAAAGCATTAAACTAAGAAGCTTTCACCAAACTCTGTTTCTGTGTGACTTCTTCCCGAGCTCAGTACTGAGAGGGTAACAGCAGTGTGGGTCCAAGAATTTAATTCTGAGGCCGGTATCAGCGAAATATTAACACAAGTGAAGAAAGAATTTCAGTTCTCTAATGGATGTGTGACAGTTCTCTATGTCTCTTGCCATGAATGGCTAATAGAAATGCTCTCTGGCCCTGGAAAGTGTCTTTCTATCTTTGGGTTTATTACAGGAAAAATGGTAGATTTTGCCATCCTGCAAATGTAGTCTATCAAATTGTCACAGGTATACTTTGAGCTCTGCTGAACTTTTTTTTTACAACCCAAGCTGGAGGTATTTTTCCTTCCTCCAACCATTCACACACTGTCCTCAGAGTGGCATCATCTTTCTGATGTTGGATTATATCAACTGACAAATTCTGAGAAAGATATGACAGCATGAGCAGTAACAGCGGCTTTGACTACAGATGGCTTCATCTGGATTTCTGTGGCCAGAATTAGGTTGAGGAATAGAATCACAGTGACTCAGATGCCTAGATAGAAAGTCTGTGTTTGCGTGCTTTGCGTCATTTCTGTGCTTTATGACCCAATCATACACATAAGTTTCTTGCACCCAGCGTGCTCTATGTTCTGTGTGGTCTCGATCAATAGGCATTCTCTTCAAACCTAACAAAGGGCGATGATCACTGACTATTACAAAAGGGCACCATTGCAAGTAGTGTGAAAAATGTCTGACAGACCAAACAATTGCTCACCACTCTCTGTCAAAGGTAGACCAGTTATGTTCAGTTGTGTTTAGCACATGACTGGCATAGGCTACTACCTTTTTGACTCCCTGCTGCTGTTGCAAAAGAACAGAGCCAATTTCATGTTGAGAGGCATCAGTATAGAGAATAAAAGGCTTACTGAAATCAGGGTAGGTTAGAATGGGAGGGTATGATAAAACATGGCAAAAATACTGAAAAGTCTCCTCACATTGTTCAGTCCATTTGAATTTGGCATGTTTTTGTGTCAGATGGTGTAAAGGGGGGCTGCCTTTACTGCAAAACCTTTGATAAAGCAGCGATAATATGAACAGAGGCATATGGAAGCCCTAACCTCTGTTGGACAAGGCCAATTCAAAACTTTCTCAGTCACTTTGGGGTCTGGTTGAATGCCATCTTTTAAAACCACATGTCCTAGAAAGAGTACAGACTGTTTAAAAAGCTGACATTTTTGAGGATGGAGTTTGAGACCTGCCTGACTCAGTCTGCTAAACACTTCAGTGGGGTCATTGATGTGATCTTTAAACATCTTACTAAAGACTATTATGTCATCAAGATACTCATCAAGTCTTAGACCAATGGAGACCACAGAGTACAAGCTCCAGCAAGTGCTGAAATGTGGGAGGTGCATCAGTAAGGCCCATCAGCATAGCCTTAAAGTGATAGAGAGAATCACCTGTGGTAAAGGCTATTTTCTCCTTACTAGCTTCATCCATTTGGATTTGCAAATAGCCACTTGATAAGTATAGTGTGCTAAACAATGTAGCTCCAGAAAGGGCATCCAAACTGTCATCCATACTTGGCAGTGTATGTGCATATTTGACAGTAATAGAGTTTAAACACCTGTAATCCCTCTTCAGATGATTCAAAATGCAGCAGCACGCCTCATCTTCAACCAGCCAAAAATAACCCATGTCACACCCCTCTTCATCTCCCTCTATTGGCTTCCTGTAGCTGCCGCTGCAAATTCAAGGCCTTGATGCTCATGTACAAGACCTTGTCTGGAACAGCACCCCCTACCTCAACACTCTCCTTGAGGTTTACATTCCGTCATGTAACCTGCGATCGGTTAACGACCCTTGCCTGGTAGTGCCTACTCAGTGAGGCATGAGGTTCCTTTCCAGAACCTTCAAACTGACTGTCCCTCAGTGGTGGAACAAACGTCCAACCTCAATCCAGACAGCAGAATCTGTCACTATCTTCAAAAAATGGCTAAAGACCCACCTCTTCTGTGAACACTTCCGTGAGGCTTTGCTTATATTTCCTCATTTTTAAGTTGCTTTGGATAAAAGCATCTGCTAAATGAATAAATGTAAATGTAATCAGTACAAAATCTGTAGGAACAATCCTTCTTATGAATCAATATAACTGATGAGCCCAACGGGCTATGGCTAGGTTCAATTAAGTCAGCATCAAGACATTTTTCTATTTGTATGTGGATTTCATCTCTTAGGACAGGCAAGGTATGGTATGATGCACTGGGGATGTAGAGGATGTGTGTTTGCTATGTTTGATCAAGTCTGTTCTACCCAGATCAGTAGAGCTAGTGCTGATAACATTACAGTTCTCCTGGAGGAGGGAATTAAATATTTCTACCTCATCGGGCATAAGCATCTCTTTACACATGTGAATGTAAATAATTTGCATGGTGGGCTAGAAAGACTGAACTGAGCTACAGAGCTTTCTACAGACACATAGAAATCAGAGGGCATCTTACGCATAGAGTAGAACTGACCTAAATGGGTCTGTTTGGGCAACTCAGTGTCTTGGTGAGTAGGATTAAGCAGATGAACTACAGTGAGGCCATTTTCAACATTAGAGAAAATATGAGCAACAGCTATACCTTTGTCAAATGCAACATTTGGTTCCAGAAAACCTTGAAAACAGCAAGCCCAATGAGAAAAGCTTTCACTGCCATCTCCTGTGAAGTCTGGAGGTAAAACAGCTCTGAAGTACACATGTGGAGTTGTTACACTTTTCTCTGCCGTGTTTAAAAAGACCGATGTCAATCCCAGGCACTTATTGCTGTGCCATACCAGTTCAGTCCAGCAGTCTCTTACTCAGTTCAATGCAATTCAATTAAGTTTTATTTGTATAGTGCTTTTAACAATGGACAGCATTGTCCAAAGCAGCTTTGCGGAAATATATAAATTCAGGATATAGATTTTAAATGCATGAATTTATCCCTAATGAGCAGCCAGAGGTGACGGTGGCAAGGAAAAACTGTTTCCTTTAAAAACTTTTAAAGGAAATGATGTTTCTGCCAGTTGAACTTGCACAGTAACTGCTGTAGTGGGAAGGTACACGCGGTTGGTGGATATGAAAGTCTCATGTGCAGTGCATTCTCCCTTTGTTCTCCCTCTTTTTTTTCTTGACATGCCGTGCAGTTTCAGTAATGATTTACGAACTGAAGCAGTTCTATATACAGTTACCAAAGTCTGCCACAAGAGGGATCAACGGGCACATGCTCCAGAATAAGCAAGAGCTGTCACATTCTGGCAATGAGCCAATTTACTCCAGTGGGGATGCATGTTTCTTTGTGTCACTGAAATAAAATGAAATTAATGAGTAACAATCATTCAAAAAGAAAACTCATACAAGGATAAAAAAAAAAGAAAAATCTGCCCAAATCTGATCCATTCTGATCCCCTACTTCTGGTTGGAGATCTCATCAATTGGAAGTCACATGCTGCTGCTGAGGATGGCCCCACACGGTGCAGCCTAAAGATCATTGAGATTACTGAGGATGGTACCACGTAAAAACCATAAAGATGGCTTTGGACCTCAATTCATATGAACAGTTATGCTATGATGGCTTTAGGACTAAAATGACCACAAACAGTTTTGCACTCAAGTCTCCATCAGTGAACAGTGGAGAAGTTCAACACAACAGACTTCTGTATGAACAGACTTCATATAAAAACTGTAATGAATTTTCCTGGTTACACAACTGCACTATTTGACCATGTAGCATTAGCACATTTATAGAAGGGATTTATTTATTTATAATCACACTATCCGGTGTCACCCAGATGAGGATGGGTTCCCTTTTGAGTCTGGTTCCTCTCAAGGTTTCTTCCTCATATCGTCTCAGGAAGTTTTTCCTCACCACCGTCACCTCTGGCTGCTCATTACGGATAAATTCATACATTTAAAATCTATATCCTGAATTTATATATTTCTGTAAAGCTGCTTTGGGACAATATCTATTGTTAAAAGCGCTATACAAATAAAACTGAATTGAATTGAATATAGTCTGTCTGAATACAGTCCATGTAATTGAAAACTTTACATGCAAAGTCAAATGCGTTATACAATATGCTCTCTGTGAGGAGACAACACCAAAATAAAATTCCTTAATGAAATATGCAAAAATAAAATACAATGAGTAGAAAACAAAATCAGTTTCACCATTTGGTGACAAAACCACAAATGGCAGGATTTGCAAAGCAAATCTAATTAACTCTCAGTTCAGTTTGGATTTGGTAAATTTATAATGAAGTGTGTCTTCTTGTAGTTTGAGTTTCTTTGTGTAGTTTGAGTGATGTGGATTTTTGCAAATGTAATCTAGGAGGACAAAATTCTTTCAAAACACAGAGGTGCTTGGGCAATTCTTCTGGATCCCTGTAATTCATTACCTGCTTCCTGATCAGCCTATTACACACTCCCATCCATGGCTGAGGCTATGAGCAATAAATGGGGGAATTAACCATTCTAATCACAGATTGCTGGAATACACACTGTTAATGCACACTGCATCCATGCAATTAATGGCTCTGGTAATCGTAGGTCTATCTACAATAAGACATTCATTCTCAAAGTTCACTTCTTGCCGTCTGGACTTCCTGTTTTTAACTCAAACCTGCATTGCTGTTGGTGACGCTCCTCACATTTCAGGACTCTCCCCTACACACTGTGGATTTTTTCAGTTCACCCTGAACTACTTGGAGAGGAGAGTGTTTAGCTCTCATTGTAAAACAATAGTAAAACAAAAAAAGTAAAACAATGTTTAAGATGTCAAATGTTATCTGTCAGGACATACTCAAGTTTTTAATTATGGGTGATTTTAATATTCAAGTCTATTGTTATGATAAACCCCTGAGTAAGGATTTTATACAACTTCTAGACTCATTTACTTTTATTCAGCATATTAATGGTCCCACCCATGTCCAATGTCCTATACTTAATCTTGTGTTCTTTTCTGGTGTTTCTGTTGATAACTTTAAAATTGATGAGGAAAGCTTTTCTGATCATAGACTGGTTATGTTTTCTATAGCTTTATCAGGGCATCTCACTTCCCCATCCCAGAGATATTCTCTACATTTATTGACTCTTCCACAGCTAGCTACTGTTTTGATGGCTTCTCATCATCTTCTAATATTTCATCTGTAAATGGTTTTGCTCGTCTTAGTGTAGATGATTTAGTCACCTCCTTTTATTCCACCTCTTTAATTATTCATGATTCTGTCATCCCTATGAGATTTAGATGATCTAAACACAAAACCCTACCATGGGGGGGAAAAAGATAAACTGCAAGTAAGCCACAATATCTTCAAAGGTTGTATAGTTGACTAACATTATCACTAGCAGTCAAATCAGCAAGGGAACAATATTTTTTGAACATTATTTATAAAAATTGTCATAGACCCCAGGTTATTTTTAGCACCATTAATACAATATTTATTCCTTCAGTCAGGTTTAGACATGTTGTTTTCCCTGTATCCTGGGAAGACGTCCAGAATTTTTTCATAAGCAAATTTTATTTTTCATGTAATCCATACTGCTTTGATGTTTTTAATCAGTGGATTTTGTTCTCAAAACGAGATCCCCTCTGGATGTTATTCCAACACAGTTGCTAAAGTACTCAATACATACATTATGACCTTCCATTCGGGCTGTTATTAATACATGTCTTTCTGCTTTTCCTGTTCCTGCTGTGATAACACCTCTTCTCAAAAAATAAAAATAAAGAAATAACCTTGACAATAAAAGTCTTCATAATGAATTTAAAAATTCTCTCAAAAATTCTAGAAAAGGTTATCTACTCTCAGCTCATGACTTTTAAAGTAAAAATTATATTTTAGAAACATTTCAGTTTGGTTTTCAAACTAAGTACAGTATACAATCAGCCCTCCTTAAAGTTGCACAAGGCTTACTGCTCACTGTTGAGTCAGGAAATTCTGCCATCCTCATGTTAATGGACTTCGGTACCACTTCTCACACTCTGGACCACAATCTGCTTACTGGTTGGTTAGAACAGTGGGTGGGTCTATAGGGCATGGTCCTCAGATTGTTTTCCTCCTACCTTAAGCATAGGACTTTCTCAGTGAATACAGGTCATCTTTTTTCTTTCTCTGATCCTGTGACTTGTGGCAATCCACAAAATTCCATCTTAGTGCCAATTCTCTTTTATCTGCATAATTTAAGAATAATATTCACTTTCAATGTTATGCAGATGATTGCTGTGCAGCTTTATCTTCCCCTGAATCTCAGTGAAAGCTGCTCTGTAAGGTCTCTAATAAATTTCCTTGGAAATATTAAGTGCTTGATGGCTTCCAGTACCCTCCAGAAGACAAGTGAGAAGTTATATAATTTGGTCATCGTAATCATACTACCAGTATTTAAGAATCTAGGACAAATAGCTCCATAAATTAAAACACACATTAAAATCTTTGGTGTCATATTTGATTCCGACCTCAGAACTGACCGACAAATCAACTCTGTTGTCAAAGCCAGTTTTTACCACATCAGGATGATTGCCAAGTTGAAACCTTTCCTCTCCTTTATTTCATCAATTTATTTCATTTATTTAGTTCATTTCATCATTTATTGATTACTGTAACTCATTCCCTGTTGTTCCGCCTACAGTTACTCACAGGCTCAAAGCACATTAGAGAGCACATTACAATAGGCCTTGCTTCACTACAGTGTCTCCCAGTTCATTTTCAAGTTTACTTTAAAGTGCTTTTATTTGTTTTTAAAGCTCTTAATGGTCAGGCACCTCCTTACATTCCTGAGTTACTAACACCATTAGTAACCCTACAATAAGTGTGGTTCACCAGGAAAGTGAGAAAATCACACTCGGGTCCCTACTTCCAAGTGAACTCCAGCAGTGACAGGAAATGAACCAAGTATGCCACATGTTTTGGTTGCAGGCAGCTACAGATTCAGCTTGACAGAGTTTGTCAAGTTGTGATCAAGCTATGTTGTGCATATAGATTGTGTTCTCCACACCTAACCAAAGTTAGTGAATTACAAGGGATTGATCAGGGCTGCCTGAGGACCAGTCCTTCAAAGATCTTCATGATCTGAAGCATGAGTGCAGTGGGTGTCCCATCATTGGCACTGGGACTACATAGCGCTGAGGCAGTTTCTTTCAACATCTCACACCCTGGACCAGGTGTCCTGGCTAAATTTGATTGGACCCTGTTCATGGCTTCTGATCTACAGCCATCTAACAGAGCTTCTCAACTCTTATTTGGACGGTGACCACATTTTAAGGGCTCAAAATGTTTGCAAATCCAAGTATCTTCACTGTTACATCCAACCTATAGATACAGCACTGACCTGAGGCTCATAAAAAAAAATGCTAGCAAATGCTTGGGTTTATGAGTTTTCTTCATGAGCTTAAGGCTTATTTTACACCAAAAGCAGTGCAGCCTGTGCTCATTCAACAGCATGAAATGTAACTATAAAATAAAATTAAAAAACTGGAATCACTGGTATATCTCTGTGGTATAAGAGAAATAAAACACTTGGGGACGTGCTGTTATAGGAAAATAATTAACTTCACACCACCACATAACTCTGTATTTTACTCAAACCGCATTTTATTTATATTAACTGCATATACATTCTCTCTTGTCCATATGGTCTTTACAGGCTGCACTTGGAGACAGTTATATGCATTAATGAACATTAATGACACTGCAGCTCCATTAAGAGAAAGTATTTAAAATAACTAGTTATGTGAAATTTTACTTCAGTGAAGCAAAATCTTTCTGATCTTATTATACAAACAGTAATAATAAAGTAAATTAACTTTATTATAGTGTGAAACCTACTGGATTTTTCATTTACGGTCCTTAAAACCTGCTTTATTTATTTGCATAAACACAACAGAATACACCTACGTTCATATGTATTTATTTTGATGTTGTATACTGTCCTTACTCTATAAGCTCATCTGATTACATACAGTGTGGATTATAAAAGAAAAAGTGTTATGATTGGTTAATTGTCATGTCAACCTTAGAATCGACGTCCAACTACAACACCCATGACACCACGCGGCTTTCAAACATGGCCTCCACGGACTCCCAGTCAACACACTCATTATCATGGTCACACTCTCCTGATTACTGATCGTGCACACCTGGACTCAATTTGACCACCACAGTATATAAGGAGTCTCAGTGCACTAACCAAACAAATTATACGCAGTATATCTTTGTACCTGTTGTTGCAGTGCAATTCTTTATGTCATAGTCTTACTGGTTTTTCTATCCTGTTCTGGTTTTCTCATTGTTGCTCTTGTCTGGCGGTATACAAACAGTCACCTGACCATTTCCTGTTGTTTGACCTTGTTTTTGTCTCATGATTTGGATTTCTCTGCAAGTTTTATAAATAAAGCTGTTGTTCACCTGCATTTGCGTCCGCATCTGCCGCCTGACAAATTGGACTAATTGTGTCCTGCTGATTATTTATGGAGTGTCATTAATAAAGTTAAATGGCCATGCGATGATGCCTTTTTACAGGTCTTTTTCATGCAGTGACAAAAATGTTTTGTATTTTTGTAAATGTATATCATATTGAATGCAGCTCTTTTGCAGTGTTCAGCTAGTTGTTCGGATTTTATTCAGTTTTTTGTGTGACTTTTCCTCAGTTTTTATTCAAATGTGAAGCAAATTTCTGAAAATGCTTGAATATAAAATGCAAAGCATTATGAGGGTACATCAAGTTTTATAATATGAATTTTGTGAAGAATGGAGCAGCAGCCAAGCAGTTACCTGAAGGCATTCCTGTGCAATAAATTATTCCACTAATATTATTGACAAGATGAACTAGTTCAGCTGATTTGCATCACATGTTAATCAGAACACATTCCTATTAAATTTCTAACACCAAAAGGTGATTCAGTATCGTCTCTGTATTGTAATGACCTTTTACTCATTCACTTCATTTTTAACAAAGTTGTCTCAACGTGTTATATTATGTCTTATTTTAATGGTTTTTGTTTTATTAAAAGAGATTACATAAGTGATTTATGGGGTACATTCATCCATTCATCCATCCATACATCCATTCATTTTCCACACCACTTATCCTTGCAGGGTTGTGGGTGACTCAGGACATGAGGCAGGGGACACCCTGGATGGAGTGCCAACCTACTGCAGGGCACAATTGCACACACATTCACACACCAGGGACAATTTATAAATGCCAATCAGCCTACGACGGGTAAGCCGGAGAACCCAGAGGAAACCCCTGAGGCACGGGGAGAACATGCAAGTGCCATGCACACAGGGCAGAGGTGCCCAGAGGTGCTAACCACTAAGCCACTGTGCCACACTCCCTGACTATATTTGTTTATATACAGTATCTCACAAAAGTGAGTATACCCCTCACATTTTTGTAAATATTTTATTATATCTTTTCATGGGACAACACTGACGAAATGACACTTTGCTACAATGTAAAGTAGTGAGTGTACAGCTTGTATAACAGTGTAAATTTGCTGTCCCCTCAAAATAACTCAACACACAGCCATTAATGTCTAAACCGCTGGCAACAAAAGTGAGTACACCCCTAAGTGAAAATATTTACAAAAATGTGAGGGGTGTACTCACTTTTGTGAGATACTGTTCAGTGGGGGAAAAAGTATTTGATCCCCTGTTGATTTTGTATGTTTGCCCACTGACAAAGAAATGATCAGTCTATAATTTTAATGGCAGGTGTATTTTAACAGTGAGAGACAGAATAACAACAAAAAAAGTCCAGAAAAACTCATTTCAAAAAAGTTATAAATTGATTTGCATTTTAATGAGTGAAATAAGTATTTGATCCCTTTGACTTAGTACTTGGTGGCAAAACCCTTGTTGGCAATCACAGATGTCAGACATTTCTTATAGTTGGCCACCAGGTTTGCATCTACATTTAGCAGATGCCTTTATCCAGAGCGACTTACATTTAGTTCATTTAGAGATCTGAGCAATAGAGGGTTAAGGGCCTTGCTCAAGGGCCCAACAGTGGTGGCTTGGTAGTGCTGGGATTTGAACTCACAACCTTCTCATCAGTAGCCCAACATCTTAACCACTGAGCTACCACATCTCAAGAGGGATTTTGTCCCACTCCTCTTTACAGATCCTCTCCAAGTTATTAAGGTCATTTTCAATGCCCTGGCTGAGGGAAGGAGGTTCTCACACAAGATTTGAGGGTACATGGCCCCATCCATCATCCCTTTGACGCGGTGCAGTTGTCCTGTCCCCTTAGCAGAAAAACAGCCTCAAAGCATAATGTACCCACCTCCATGTTTGACGGTGGGGATGGTGTTATGACTTGGGGTCATAGGCAGCATTCCTCCTCCTCCAAACACAGCGAGTTGAGTTGATGCCAAAGAGATCTGACCACACCTGACCACAACACATTCACCCAGTTCTCCTCTGAATCATTCAGGCAAACTTCAGACGGGCCTGTACATGTGCTTTCTTGAGCAGGGGGACCTTGCGGGCACTGCAGGATTTCAGTCCTTTATGGTGTAGTGTGTTTTCTTGGTGGACATGCTCCCAGCTGCCTTGAGATCATTAACAAGATCCTCCCGTGTAGTTCTGGGCTGATTCCTCCCCGTTCTCATGATCATTGAAACTCCACGAGGTGAGATCTTGCAGGGAGCCCCAGACCGAGGGAGACTGACAGTTTCTTCCATTTGCGAATAATCGCACCAACTGTTGTCACCTTCTCACCAAGCTGCTTGGCGATGGTCTTTTAGCCAATTCCAGCCTTGTGTAGGTCTACAATCTTGTCCCTGACATCCTTGGACAGCTCTTTAGTCTTGGCCATGGTGTAGAGTTTGGAATCTGATTGATTGATTGCTTCTGTGGACAGGTGTCTTTTTACAGGTAACAAACTGAGATTAGGAGCACTCCCTTTAAAAGAGCGATCCTAATCTCAGCTCATTACCTGTGTAAAAGACACCTGGGAGCCAGAAATCTTGCTGCTTGATAGGGGATCAAATACTTATTTCCCTCATTAAAATACAAATCAATTTATAACTTTTTTGAAATGCGTTTTTCTGGATTTTTTTGTTGTTATTCTGTCTCTCACTGTTAAAATACATACACCTACCATTAAAATTATAGACTGATCATTTCCTGGTCAGTGGGCAAACGTACAAAATCAGCAGGGGATCAAATATATAATATATATATAAATATATATATATATATACACACACAGTATCTCACAAAAGTGAGTACACCCCTCACATTTTTGTAAATATTTTATTAAATCTTTTCATGGGACAACACTGAAGAAATGACACTTTGCTACAATGTAAAGTAGTGAGTGTACAGCTTGTATAACAGTGTAAATTTGCTGTCCCCTCAAAATAACTCAACACACAGCCATTAATGTCTAAACCGCTGGCAACAAAAGTGAGTACAAGTGAAAATGTCCAAATTGGGCCCAAAGTGTCAATATTTTGTGTGGCCACCATTATTTTCCAGCACTGCCTTAACCCTGTTGGGCATGGAGTTCACCAGAGCTTCACAGGTTGCCACTGGAATCCTCTTCCACTCCTCCATGACGACATCACAGAGCTGGTGGATGTTAGAGACCTTGCACTCCTCCACCTTCTGTTTGAGGATGCCCCACAGATGCTCAATAGGGTTTAGGTCTGGAGTCTGGAGACATACTTGGCCAGTCCATCACCTTTACCCTCAGCTTCTTTAGCAAGGCAGTAGTCATCTTGGAGGTGTGTTTGGGGTCGTTATCATGTTGGAATACTGCCCTGCGGCCCAGTTTCCGAAGGGAGGGAATCATGCTCTGCTTCAGTATGTCACAGTACATGTTGGCATTTGCTCCCCAGTGCCGGCAGCACTCATGCGGCCCCAGACCATGACACTCCCACCACCATGCTTGACTGTAGGCAAGACGCACTTGTCTTTGTACTCCTCACCTTGTTGCCGCCACACACGCTTGAGTGGATGTTATGTTTATATGTGTATATTTAGGTGTTTCTGTAAATATGTACATACAGTTGCAATAAAAATTATTCAACCCCCATTGCAATCAGGTTTATTGCCAAAATTTACAGACTTTCAGCTGTTTGCAATGAACAAATCAAACAAAAGTAATTGAAATAGTTCAATACACCATGCTTGACTGTGGACGGAGTGTTCTCTTGTTCACTTGGTGCCTGTTGCCACCAAGTCTTGCGGCAGGTCTTTTGCAGTCACTCGAGGGTTTTTCACAACCTGCCTTCTCAGAAATCTGGTTGCAGCTGTTGATAGTTTCCTTTTTCTGCCCTGTCCTGGTAGTGTAACCACTGTTCCCTTAACTTTGAACTTGCGAACTATGCTTCCAACAGTGTCTCTAGAAACATTCAGTGCCTTCACTATCTTTTCATCTCATGTATTTTCTGCCCCTAGCCAGTTCAGGTATTTCATGTATTTTCTGCCCCTAGCCAGTTCAGGTATTTCATGTGTTCCAGCTCAAGCACACCTAGTGTAACTAATGAAGCCCTTGATTAGTTGCATCAAATGTGCTTGAGACAACTCCTGTTTTGCATATTTGTTAATGTTGTGAGGGATTCTATTCAGGGGGTTCAATAATTTTGAGACTGGAGAAGTCATTATAAGTTGCATTTTCAGTTGAATTTGGGGAAACCACTTGAAGCATTCGTTGTGTTGTATTTCAGTTGCTTTTGTTTGAGTTGTTCATTGCAAACAGCTGAAAGTTTGTAAATTTTGGCAATAAACCTGATTTGCAATGGGGGTTGAATAATTTTGATTGCGACTGTACCTATGATACTTACCTGACAATGGTTCAACCGAAGAGGGAAGGGCTTGGATTTTAAAAGGGAGCCCCAAGCCATTGTTCATGTGTAGTTGACCTGGCAGGCCAGTGTGGAGTTGTGGTGCTGTGAGCAATTTTCCTACCAATACTGAAGTTTGCATATTCATATCTTTCATTTTTCTCATGCTGTTTGTATATTGCCTGACCATTACCTGCTGTTTGACCTTGCTTTTGTCCCACGATTTGGATTTGACTGCAAGTTTTATAAATAAAGCTGTTGTTCACCTGCATTTGCGTCCATATCTGCCACCTGACAAATTGGACTAATTGTGTCCTGCTGATTATTTATGGAGTGTCATTAATAATGTTCAATGGTCATGCGATGATGATAACATTGTGTTTTGGGGGACTTTTTCATGCAGTGACAAAAATGTTTTGTATTTTTGTACATGTACATCATTAAATGCAGATTTTTGCAGTGTTCAAATATTTTGGATTTTATTCAGTTTTTTGTGGACTTTTCTTCTCACAGTTTCTATTCAAATGTGAAGCAAATTTCTGAAAATGCTTGAATATAAAATGCAAAGCATTGAGTGCACATCACGTTCTATTTTGCAAACTTTGTGATGAATGGAGCAGCAGCCAAGCAATTCCTGTGTTTAAACAGCACATACCCTCACCCAGGCGTCCCGGCTGGAGTAGACCAGGTTTTCCGTCCTGATCCACAGTTATCTAGAGGTTTTTTCAGCCAGAAGGTAACACAGACATGAGGGCTCCCTGGGACATAAGGCAGCCAGCCGCTCCACCATCAACAAACCTGGGTGAACGTGTGAAAGTGGGGGGGTGACAGCATCCAAACATCCCAGTTCACCACAACACTCTATGCCTGTGAGACCTCTAGATCTGCTCCTTTACCTAAGGAAAAAACTATTCACAAAAAGCTTGACTAAACAAATATGTTTTCAGCCTGGACTTAAACACTGAGACTGTGTCTGAGTCCCGAACACTAATTGGATGGCTGTTCCATAACTGTGGGGCTTTGTAAGAGAAAGCTCTTCCCCTTGCTGTAGCCATCACTATTTGAGGTACCAACAAATAGCCTGCACCTTTTGATCGAAGTAGGCGTGGCGGATCATAAAAGACCAAAAGTTCGCTTAGGTACTGTGGCGCGAAGCCATTTAGCGCTTTATAAGTCAATAGTAGTATTTTATAATCAATGTGAAATTTCACTGGGAGCCAATGCAGTGTGGGAAACCATTCAACTGTCACAGAAATAGATTTGCTGAAAATATTCCCCTAATATCAGTGACAACATGAACTAGTTCAGCTGATTTGCAGCACATGTGAATCAGAACACATTCCTACTAAATTTCTCACACCAGAAGGTGATTCAGATCATCTCTATTTTAATAAAGCTTTTACTACTTTACTTCATTTTTATCAAAGTTGTCTCAGTATGTTATATTCTGCCTTGTTTTAATGGTTTTTGTTTTACTAAAATGGATTATCTAAGTGATTTATGGGGTACATTAATTCTGAAATTAATTCAAACTGTAGTTAAAAAAAGTCTACTATGTTTTATTTAAGGACATATTTCTGAGCAGTGTCAGATAAAATAATATATTTTAAAATACAAATATGGGATAATAGTTCATGTATTTGTTTTTATATACATTCATCAGCCATAACATTAAAACCAAAGACCGGTGAGGTGAGTAACAAAAGAAATGATGATTATCTCGTTACAGTGGCACATGTCAAGGGGTGGGATATATTAGGCAGCAGGTGAACAGTCAGTTTTTGAAGTTGATGTGTTGGAAGCAGGAAAAATGAAAACACTTTACCAACATGGCAGGCAAAACGTCTAATTTCTTCATAAACCTTTTAATAAATTCGCTGTATTGTCTATCTATATAAAATTATGCTGTAAAATAAGTGCTGAGTTTTCACACTTTTTCTGCAACAGATGTTTTCTTTTTTTTTTTGGCCAGTAAAGAGCAGCAAATAATCCATCAAATCAAAATGTTCTTAACCTTTATTTACATTCACATTTATGCCACTTGGCTTTATAAATGTATTCAAAAAGTATATTCAAATATATTTCTTTAAACAAATAAAGAAAGTGGGAAAAGTCGGTAAAGCTCGTTTATCCTTCCACAAGCTGGAGTATAAATAACCTTCTCACTGTGCAGGTCTCTGTGGAGGTCTCTGTGTAATCAGTGTGTATTCTCAGTAGACATTAGTTTGATACTATATTATAAACATGGAAGCCTTCTTTGCGAGCTGGAAATTTGTCAAACGTGAAAACTTTGACGATTACCTGAAAGCAATTGGTAAGTTTTTTTGTACTTTATATTATGTGGTGTGACTTCGTATGTAGATGAAATTATTTTTTCCCTACATGTACTTTTACAGGTCTTAATGATGAATTGAGAAGTGTTGCAAATGTAATTAAACCAGTCATCATCATTTCCCAAGAGGACGACACTGTGGTGATTAAAAGAAAAACTGTCATCAGTGAGACAGAAATCAGGTTCAAACTCGGTGAAGAGTTTGATGAGAACACCACTGATGGCAGGGTTTGCAAAGTAAGAAAATTCATTCTTAAACATTTTATCAACAGACTGTCCGAGTTTGCATTTGGAAGAGTGAATGTATAATCCTGTGAGTACAGAGATGCTCTTATATGAGAACTTGTAGTCTGATGTAAAGCTTTATTAGAGATCTCAGCTTAGTTTTACATTGTCAGATAACCACAAATCTGTTTTTAGACTATTGTAACCCTGGATGGAGAAAAACTCATCCAGGTGCAGAAGTGGGACAGTAGAGAGGCCACAGCAGTTCGAGAGATCCAGGATGGGAAAATGATCATGGTGAGAAAATCTTCACTTGTGAATAAGACTGAGACTTTTTAAAGTGGACATTAATGTCATTTTCATTATGTTTTACAGACTTTGACATGTGATGAAGTCACATCAGTAATTACATTAGAGAAGGTGTAAAATTTGGACAATTTCCAGCTCTTTCCTCACGTCTTTATCACTGACCTGCAGCGGGGAAATGTCCTTCAGAAAGAAAAGCCAGAAGAAGGAAAACTTCAAACAGATGCATGAATACTGATCATTATAAACCAGATTCAATAAAGAATTTTGGAAAATATATAAAGTTTATGTTACTTATTGGTCAATTGGTCAATGTGATTTTAGATTACAGAGCAATGCACTAATTACTGTACACCACAGCACTGCTATATTCAGTATCTTGCTTGGTCAGAAGGTCAGAATTACTCTGACAGTAGCGCAGCTGCAAATCACAGTTTTATACAGAGCCCAGCACTAATATTGGCACCCTTGATATATATGAGCAAAGAAGGCTATAAAAATTTGTCTTTATTGTTTAACCTTTTGATCTTTTGTTCAAAAATTCACAAAAATATTCTGCTCTCATGGATATCAAACAATTGCAGAGACAACACAGGTTTATCAAAAAAAATATCTTTGTTAAACATAGGTGTGCAACAATTATGGCCACTGCTACGAAATACACGGGAGGGCTGGATGCATGCACTGGGGAAAAGTCACTTTAATAGGGACATAACCAAAAGTAACAGAACACAAAGGCAGGGTCAAAAACCAAACAATAATCCACAAAAAAAGCAAGGCAATAATCCACAAAAATAACAAGGCGGTAATCCACAAAAAGGCAAGGCAATAATCCACAGAATAGCAAGGCAGAAATCCACAAAATAGCAAGGTAATAATCCACCAAATGGCGAGGCAGTAATCCACAGCCCAGGAAACGCGAGGTAAGTGCAAACGCAAAGAAACATTCAATACTCTGCGCCGAGGTGAAGAAATGAAAGGCTTAAATAACATAAATGAAACAAGGGAAAATACAAAACACCTGAAACTCATAATGGAACTGAAAACAGAGAACCAATGATCAAACAGGGGAGGAGACATGACATGAACCAAAAACAAAGAACCAATCAACATACAGGGGCAGAGACATGATGTAAACCAAAACAAAGAAGCACATGGTGAAATAAACAAAGTGAAAGTCTATGAATGGGAAATTGCGCTACTCACTGTCCTCAGCAAGCAGCGCGAGGGGAAAGTCCCAACCGAGTTTGTGAATCCGAGGCAGGCATAGTCCATAGTTGCTAGGCCCGAGCGAAGCATGGCTGGCCGTCCCGTCTGCCGCAGGCATGAGCTAAGTGTGGCTGGCCGTCCCGTCGGCCGCAGGCATGAGCGAGGCTTGGAACTGGGCTTGGAACTGGGCTTGGAACTGGGCGTGAGACTTGGCTTGAGACTTGGCGTGGAACTTGGCTTGAGACTTGGCATGGAACTTGACGTGAGACTTGGCATGGAACTTGATGTGAGACTTGGCATGGAACATGACGTGAGACTTGGCGTGGAACCTGACGTGAGACTTGGCGTGGAACCTGACATGAGACTTGGCGTGGAACTTGAAACGGAACCTGGAATGGAACCTGAGATGGAACTTGACTTGGAACTTGGACTGGCACTTCGCTTGGAGTTCTGAATGTAGCTTGGACTGGAACTTGGACTGGAACTTGGACTGGTACTTGGACTGGTACTTGGAATGGAACTTGACTCTGGGCATAGACTGAGGCATGGACTGGGACATGGACTGAGGCATGGACTGGGACATGAATCTGGGCATGAATCTGGACATGAATCTGGGCATGAATATAGGCATGACTTCGGGCATGAACTGAGGCATGGACTGGGACATGAATCTGGACATGAACTGGGGCATGGACTGAGGCATGGACTGGGACATGACTCTGGATATGACTCTGAGCATGAACTAAGGCATGGACTGAGGCATGAACTTGAACATGGGCTAGGACAGGAACCTGGACATGGACCTGGACTTGAACTTGGACTAGGACTAGGATTTGGACATGGACATGGACTAGGACTAGCGCAGGAACCTGGACTTGGACTTGGACTTGGACTAGGACAGGAACCTGGACCTGGACTAGGACTTGGACATGGACTAGGGCAGGAAACTGGACATGGACTTGGATTAGGGCAGGAACCTGGACATGGAAAGGAGGTCATCCTGTGGACCTCCGACATGAACTTGGCTGGGGGGGAGGTCATCCCGTGGACCTCCGACATGAACTTGGCTTGAGCGGAGGTCCCCTCGTGGACCTCCTGCAGGAGCATGGCTTGACCAGAGGTCTCTTCTTGGACCTCCGGCAGGAGCGTGGCTTGAGCAGGGGTCCCCTCATGGACCTCCGGCAGGAACGTAACTTGAGCGGGGGTCCCCTCATGGACCTCCAGAAGGAACAGGACCGGAGCAGAGGTCCCCTCGTGTCAAAAATTGAGTCAATGGTGGGAATGAAAAACGCGGTGCGGCATGCCCTAAATTTCCCCACTGCATCCTTGTTAGGCGAAGTATTCTGTTATGAAATACATGGGAGGGCTGGATGCATGCGCTGGGGAAAAGTCACTTTAATAGGGACATAACCAAAAGTAACAGAACACAAAGGCAGGGTCAAAAACCAAACAATAATCCACAAAAAATAGCAAGGCAATAATCCACAAAAATAACAACGCAGTAATCCACAAAAAAGCAAGGCAATAATCCACAGAATAGTTCAAGTTCATTTATTTATAAAGCACATTTTAAAAAAGCCACAAGACGGACTATAGTGCTGAACATTAAAATCAACCCATAAACACATAAAACAGAAGGAATAAGACATATTAATTTAAAACCACAGAAATAACAAATAAACAAAGACCATATACAATGTAATAAGAGTGGGATATTATTCAAACACATATGTTTTTAACAGAGACTTACGGAAGATGCCATACGGAAGATGCCACTCTAATCTCAAGTGGCAAATTATTCCATAACCAAGGCCCAACCACAGAAAAAGCTCAATCCCCTCTACGTTTTAGTCTGGACTGAGGAACTAAAAGGAGATTCTGGTCACTGGATCTTAGACTTCTACTGGGAGTATAAAAATGCAGCAGTTCTGAGAGATAACTAGGGGCTTGGTTATGTAAAGTTTTATACACCAATAAGAGAACTTTAAAATCAATTCTAAATTGAACAGGCAATCAATGGAGGGCTCTCAGTATGGGGGTGATGTGGTCACATTTCTGAATATTTTGAAGAAATCTAGCAGCAGCATTTTGGACCAATTGCAAGCGAGTACTTTGTGACTTTGAAATACCGCAATATAGAGAATTGCAGTAATCTAATCGTGAAGTATTAAAAGCGTGGACTGCCATCTCTAACGTTGAAACATTTAAAAAGTGTTTAACTTTAGACAGCAAGCGAAGTTGGTAGAAACTAGAACCAATTACAGAAGAGATATGTTTGTCCAATTTTAATGACACATCAAGAAGGACATTCAGATTTCACGCACAAGAAGATCTGAAGGCTGATAAACTGCCAAGATATAGGCTGGTAGCCTGAGAATGATCAGTAGGACTAAAAACAATCACCTCTGTTTTATCTTCATTTAACGTTAAAAAATTTTGAGTGAGCCAGAGTTTGACCTCATCTAAGCACCTTAGTAAGGTACTAAGTGCTGAAGGATCATTTCTCTTAATACGTAGATAAATCTGGGTATCATCAGCGTAGAAATGAAAAGACACCCCATGCCTTCTTAGAATGGAACCCAGAGGAAGCATGTACAGGGAAAAAAGGGATGGCCCCAATATCGAGCCTTGACGGAGGCCACAGGTGAGGGGAGCAACAGAGGAATAGAATAGCAATGGAATAGCAAGGCAGAAATCCAAAAAAATCGCAAGGTAATAATCCACCAAATAGCGAGGCAATAATCCATAGTCCAGGAAACGCGAGGTAAGTGCAAACGCAAAGAAACATTCAATACTCCGCGCCGAGGTGAAGAAATGAAAGGCTTAAATAACATAAATGAAACAAGGGAAAATACAAAACACCTGAAACTCATAATGGAACTGAAAACAGAGAACCAATGAACAAACGGGGCAGAGACATGACATGAATTGTGCAACTCACTGTCCTCAGCAAGCAGCGCAAGGGGAAAGTCCCAACCGAGTTTGTGAATAGGGAAATGCGCTACTCGCTAGCCTCAGCAAGCAGCGCGGAGAGGGAAACCCTGACAGCCACCCTTTTAGTCAATACTTTGTGCTGCCTCCCTTTGCCAAGATAACAGCTCTGAGTCTTCTCCTATAATGCCTCATGAGGTTGGAGAATACATGGCAAGGGATCAGAGACCATTGCTCCATACAGAATCTCTCCAGATCCTTCAAATTTCTATGTCCACACTGGTGGACTCTCCTCTTCAGTTCACCCCACAGGTTTTCTATGGGTTTCAGGTCAGGGGACTGGGATGGCCAGGGCAGGACCTTGATTTTGTGGTCAGTAAACCATTTTTGTGTTGATTTTGATGTATGTTTTGGATCATTGTCCTGCCGGAAGATCCGACCACGGCCCATTTGAAGCTTTCTGTCAGAGGCAGTCAGGTTTTCATTTAATATCTGTTGATATTTGATAGAGTCCATGATGCCATGTATCCTAACAAAATGTCCAGGTCCTCTGGCAGAAAAACAGCCTCAAAACATTAAAGAGCCACCACCATATTTAATCATGGGCATGAGGTACTTCTCCATATGGCTACCTCTCTGTGTGCTCCAAAACCACCTCTGGTGTTTATTAGCCAAAAAGCTCTATTTTGGTTTCATCCGACCATAGAACCCGATCCCATGTGAAGTTCCAGTAGTGTCTGGCAAACTGAAGACGCTTGAGTTTGTTTTTGGATGAGAGTAGAGGCTTTTTTCTTGAAACCCTTCCAAACAACTTGTGGTGATGTAGGTGACTTCGGATTGTAGTTTTGGAGACTTTCTTACCCCAAGATGCAACTAACTTCTGCAGTTCTCCAGCTGTGATCCTTGGAGATTTGTTGGCCACTCGAACCATCCTCTTCACAGTGTGTTGAGACGATATAGACACATGTCCAATTCCAGGTTGATTCATAACATTTCCAGTTGACTGGAACTTCTTAATTGTTGCCCTGATGGTGGAAATGGGCATTTTCAATGCTTGTGCTATTTTCTTATAGCCACTTCCCATTTTGTGGAGCTCAGCAACCTTTTGCCACACATCACAGCTATATTCTTTGGTCTTACCCATTGTTATGGATGACTAAGGGAATTTGGCCTATGTGTTACCTCATATTTATACCCCTGTGAAACAGGAAGTCATGGTTGAACAATTTCCTGTTCCTACTCACCCAAGTGTAAAATATTAATGGGAATATACTGCAAATATATTTTTCTCATATGAATTCATAGGGGGCCAATAATTGTTGTTTGCAATTGTTTGATATCTATGAGAGCAGAGTATTTTGCTCTCATAGTATTTTGGGTGCCAATATTAGTGGAGGGCTCTGTACATTAATGTGCTTGTTGTAATAAGTTATTGGTTCTATAGTAAT
>CM042547.1:22953867-22988867 GCA_023630585.1 Cranoglanis bouderius
GAATTTTGATTTCTTCACACTTTTGTAATATTATGTTAATGTGTTATGCTAATTACACCTACAGTCTGTGAAGGACTTACAGATTTATTATTACATTCTAAACACTTTATTATTATTTTTAACTCCTAATCTCTCTCTTAATTACATCATTATTATTAATCCTGACATCAATCTTTAATCTTTAGACAAAACTGGAGATGCTTCTCTATTTATTTATTTATTTATTAGATTTGTCTGTTTTAAAACTCAACACTACTTTGCATTAAACAGTCTAGTGCGCTCTATTCAAAAGCATTTGAACATATATTTTAATTTAGCATTTCATCAAAGGTGCTTTTTTTATTTATACTTACAATTTATTTTTATTCTTTGATTTTATAATCCCCTCACAATTCTTTTTGTGCTTAATCATTGACTCTAGCCTTGTGCATTCTATTACATTACTGTTTATAACACCACAGCACTGCTGAGTTCTGGATCGTGATTGGTCAGAAGGTGTTGATTAGTTTTCTATAACGGCAGCTCTGACAGTAGCGCGGGTTTATATTAACGCGCTCGTTCTGATACGTTATCGTTTCTATAGTAACGGCCAGTTCACAGGGACTCGTACAGCAGACGCTCCACATAAACAGATTTTTAGAATGTGTGTAATCGTTGATACAGTGAAGTTTTCTTAAAGTAAGGAGAATGTTTATGTAACATGTATGGAAGGAGTCTCCAGTGTCAGCGCTTTGTAACAGTCAGAGGTAAAGCTGTAACTTTTCCTGTAAGTTTTCCGAAATCTTCAGGACAGAGGAGTTTACGCTTCTTTGCGGTTTCTGGGTTATTAACTTGAGAGAATAAAGAGAGGCTGGTGAGGGAAGCTGCTATAACGTAAGTGAGAACAGGAACTTGTCGAAGAATTTGTTTCACTGACGTTCAAAGCCATTAAATGTAACTATAAATGGATACAAAGTATGATGTGTCGTTTATTAATAAACTTTAAATTGGAATCATTGAGAAATGTATATGATAAAAATGTATTTTACGGTAAAACTATATATTAAAAAAAAAAAAAAAGCATGAAAGAAAGTATGACATATGAGCTCCAGCTTCCACACAGATCATTTTTTCCTGGACAATTACTATTACTAAGTATTGGCACCCCTCTGACCCATTGGAAAGTGAGCACCACCTAGCAGATATGATTTGGGTTGTGTTTCATTCTCGGTGCACGTTTCCTTTTGTAAGAGTCAGTATATTTCTGCAGATATGAAATGACTAGGGGTGGAGCTTCCCTTACCAGATGTCCCTGATTCGTCAAAAATTTAAGCTTTTTTTTTTTTTTTTTTTTTTTTAAACCTGCATTTAGCTGACAAAAGCATGTTTAATATCACAAAAGACGTTTCATGACCAGCACACCAGAATATTTTTGCCATGTTATTGTGTTTACACAAGTAGGAAACATGGCATGAGTGTGTGTGTTTCCTGTGTGTGTGTGTGTGTGTGTGTGTGTGTGTGTGTGTGTGTGTTTCCTGTGTGTGTGTGAGAGAGCTTTAACTGTGTAGTTTCCATACATTTAGTTTGTCAGAAGGTTCCAGAACTTCAGTGCCTAAGAAGTTCCATTGTGTTTAGGGTTTAATCTCTATAATGCTTTATAACTGATCATTAGGATTAGATAGCAGTAGTACAGTTATGATGCTCTTGTCTCACACACAGCTGTTTACAGTTTGTTTTTGACACTTCTTTCTTTCAGTATGAAGATTTGGCGCATTACAGCAGCATGATGGACGGCGTGGGCGTGTACGGAGACCCACATACACATCACCACCTGAACCATGCTCCTCCTCCTCCTCCTCCTCCTCCTCACACCAATCAGCCGTACGTGACATCACACGGGCTCATGGCCGGCATCATGGGCGCTAATGATGGGCTCAAAAGAGACAAGGATCAGATTTACGGGTAAAATTAGCCATGATTCTGTAATTAAACGGTTTACCTCAGTTCTCTCTACAGTTATAATTGTTTATAGTTTAGTAGCTCCACACCAGACTGTCTTCATGGTCTCTCTCTCTCTCTCTCTCTCTCTCTCTCTCTCTCTCTCTCTCTCTCTCTCTCTCTTAAAGTTAACAAGACAAACAAAACGCAGCTCGTTACGCATGTTACCGAGAAACCGCAAAGAAGCATAAACTCCTCTGCCCTGAAGGTTCACCTCTGACTCTTACAAAGCGCTGACACTGGAGACTCCTTCCTCCTAAATAAACATCTTATATAAACGTTTCCTTAAAAACACTTCAGAAAACTATATTAAATTACAAAAAATTAATCAACACCTTCTGAGCAATCAGAATCCAGAACTCTACACACTGTGCAGTTAGCCCCAGCCTGCTCTTTGTAATATTTACTGAATGTTTGGTTTATTAATGCTATGCAATTATATGATTTTATTTTATAAAATAGGGCTCTTCCTCTAATTTGTACGAATCCTGCAGTTTTATGGTATAATATAGTGAATATATATATATATATATATATATATATATATATATATATATATATATATATATATATATATATATATATATATATATATATATATATATATATATAAAATATCTGAATAATGAGTCAGCGGTTTAAAGATGAAAGTAGAGAATTGGGTAATTGTGATATTTTTTCAACCTGACTATTAAAAATATACAGTGACTTCAATAATTTTGCTAATCACATGTGGGAAACACACACACACACACACACACACACACACACACACACACATACAGTGTAATGTTTCCCACATGAAATAAGTAGAGCTCCAACACATCCTGAATCTTAATTTAATTACTATTAATTTAGACTCATAGTCATGGAAAGTAATGTGTACAGATGTTTTGATTGCGTTGACCTGAGTCAGTCCCTGCTATGTTCAGGAGTGGTGCTGTTTGGGATTGTATTTAGTTCGAGATACAGTTTTATGCTATTTTACATCATAATTATATCAATGTTCAGTGTTTCATTGGCAGGGAACTTTACATCATTCAGTAGAACTCATCGAGAAGCTCATCAGAATTAAATACGTTGAGATTCACTGATGCTAGTCACTCTGATGTGATGAAGATGAGGATGAGCGTTTGGGAAAAGATAGACGATGAGGTATTTTATCAGACCGTGTGGATGAGAAACATCTCTGTGTCTCTGGTTCTTCAGTCATCCTCTGTTCCCGTTACTGGCACTGGTGTTTGAGAAGTGTGAGTTAGCGACGTGTACACCGCGGGAGCCGGGCGGGGCCGGGGGAGACGTGTGTTCATCAGACTCCTTTAACGAAGACATCACCGTGTTCGCAAAACAGGTCATTAATCAACCTTATTCATTAATTAATAATAATCTATCAGGGAATATATCTGTTTAGCAATATTATCACTTTACATGTTACAATATCTTCTGTAATTTGTTGATTAATTAAAGCCCCGATGATACAATAACAGTGAACTTACATTGTATCTGTGATCAACATCAGCGTCATATTTATTTATTTATTTATTTATTTGTTTGTTTATTTATTGTTTAGATACGAGCAGAGAAACCTATATTCTCATCCAATCCAGAACTGGACAATCTGGTGAGAGTGACAATTTATACATATGATAGTTAATTAATATGATATTTCAAATTGATCTACATACTAAAATTTTTATGAAAATATGGCTGTAGGAGCCATAAAGTTACAAATATGAAGATCTTTTCACTATATGATTTGTTTCAGTGTTTGTTTCAATACTGTATTATGTGTTCCCCCGGGGGTGGATGATAGGTATTGCAGCTGCCTTTGCTACTTCCTCTGGGCAACCATTTTAAACAGGAAGCGATGTGGCAATGAGACATTGTGGCAATGGGAAAGGAGACAGTTTTTTGACCTTGTGAGAGAACCTTGGAATGGCCTAAAGCCCTAGTTTTTAAGCGTTGTGATTTCTTTATTCCAATAAAATATCAAGATTTTCTCTTCTTGTTGCGAGTAGCATCAAATACTCTGTCCCACACAGAAGTGGCTATATTTCACTCAAAGGAAGCAGTTCTTTCAACTGTGACTGAGGATTTTAGGACTGAGGAAGCTTCTATGTAGAACAAAAAAACAGGGTTATAACAAAGGGTTCCAAATACAACCCTATTAGGAAGCTAAGGACCCTTATTTATACAATACACCCTTAAAGAACCCTTGAGGAACATACTTGCATTATGACAGAACATCAGAACATAAACTTTCAGAAAATAAGCAAAGGAAGTTGATTGCAGACGTAACTGCACAGAGCTGTTGATGTCGGTGTATAAAGAACAACACCCACCAGTGATTTATCTTTTTCTTTCCTTTCAGATGATTCAAGCAATACAAGTATTAAGATTTCATCTACTCGAATTGGAGAAGGTAAATTAAAGCTAATCTGCACTCATGACGAAAATAAATGCTTTATTCATCGACTCATTGTGATGTTGGTGTTCGTTTCAGGTCCATGAGCTGTGTGATAATTTTTGTCACCGCTACATTAGCTGTCTGAAAGGAAAAATGCCAATTGATCTGGTTATTGATGATCGGGATGGATGCAAGTCTGATTTTGATGATTTAACATCCACACATCTATCAGATCATGTAAGATTTGATTTTTAATGATATGATGATTATTAACCATATTTAATACCATACCGTATATCTAAAAATTAGCTCCCATTTATCATGAATGGAGAAAGATACTGTATGATGCACGCCACAGACCTGGCCCTTTCATTATAGTAATAATTATGATGGTGATGATGTCAATGATGCTGAAGTGTATCATATCAAACTGAAGTTATCAGCTGTTCAATAATGGAGAACTGAGTGTAAAGTGTTCTTAGAAATTGCTGTCTTTAGGCTATGCAAGGAAAAACATCCAAAGCCATCTTTAGGGAGTCTGTGTGGTACCATCCACAGTAATATCATGGTGATCTGTCCATCTGGGGCCATCTTCAGCACCAGTGAGTGATTTTCAGGTGAACAAGGCACCAAGCAGAAGTCGGTCTTTCACAATGGAATTCAGGCAGGTCTGGAGGACAGAAGCAGTCAGGATCATTGGTATCTCATGAGTAATGTGTAGCTCAACAGACAGCAAGAGAGAGATACAGAGAAAGAGCAAGAGAGAGAGGTGGGGTGGGAGAGAACACTGATTATTAGGTATGCTCTTGTCCTGTAATGGTTTAAGAAGATGTATTGTACAGCCGTGGCCAAAGGTTTTGAGAATGACACAAATATTAATTTTCTACTGCCTCAGTTTTTATGATGGCAATTTGCATATACTCCAGAATGTTATGAAGAGTGATCAGATGAATTGCAATTAATTTCAAAGTCCCTCTTTGCCATGAAAATGAACTTAATCCCAAAAACACATGTCCACTGCATTTCAGCCCTTCCACAAAAGGACCAGCTGACATCATGTAAGTGATTCTCTCGTTAACACAGGTGAGAGTGTTAACGAGGACAAGGCTGGAGATCACTCTGTCATGCTGATTGAGTTAGAATAACAGACTGGAAGCTTTAAAAGGAGGGTGGTGCTTGAAATTATTGTTCTTCCTCTGTTAACTATGGTTACCTGCAAGGAAACACGTGCAGCCATCATTGCTTTGCACAAAAAGGGATTCACAGGCAAGGATATTGCTGCTAGTAAGATTGCACCTAAATCAACCATTTATCGGATCATCAAGACCTTCAAGGAGAGAGGTTCAACTGTTGTGAAGAAGGCTTCAGGGTGCCCAAGAAAGTCCAGCAAGCACCAGGACCGTCTCCTAAAGTTGATTCAGCTGTGGGATCGGGGCACCACCAGTGCAGAGCTTGCTCAGGAATGGCAGCAGGCAGGTGTGAGTGCGTCTGCACGCACAGTAAGGCGAAGACTTTTGGAGGATGGCCTGGTGTCAAGAAGGGCAGCAAAGAAGCCACTTCTCTCCAGGAAAAACCTCAGGGACAGACTGCTATTCTGCAAAAAGTACAGGGATTGGACTGCTGAGGACTGGGGTAATGTCATTTTCTCTGATGAATCTCCTTTCCGATTGTTTGGGGCATCTGGAAAAAAGCTTGTCCAGAGAAGAAAAGGTGAGCGCTACCATCAGTCCTGTGTCATGCCAACAG
Source organism: Cranoglanis bouderius (assembly GCA_023630585.1). Classification (NCBI taxonomy): domain Eukaryota; kingdom Metazoa; phylum Chordata; class Actinopteri; order Siluriformes; family Cranoglanididae; genus Cranoglanis; species Cranoglanis bouderius. The sequence goes on from CM042547.1 coordinate 22,959,998, forward strand.
TAAAGCATCCTGAGACCAATCGTGTGGGGTTTCTTCTCAGCCAAGGGAGTGGGCTCACTCACAATTTTGCCTAAGAGCACAGCCATGAATAAAGAATGGTACAAAAACATCCTCAGAGAGCAACTTCTCCAAACCATCCAAGAACAGTTTGGTGATGACCAATGCCTTTTCCAGCATGATGGGGCACCTTGCCACAAGGCAAAAGTGATAACGAAGTGGCTCGGGGAACAAAACATCGACATTTTGGGTCCATGGCCAGGAAACTCCCCAGACCTTAATCCCATTGAGAATTTGTGGTCAATCCTCAAGAGGCGGGTGGACAAACAAAAACCCACAAACTCTGACAAACTCCAAGCATTGATGATGCAAGAATGGGCTGCCATCAGTCAGGATGTGGCCCAGAAGTTGATTGACAGCATGCCAGGGCGAATTGCAGAGGTCTTGAAAAAGAAGAGTCAACACTGCAAATATTGACTCTTTGCATAAACTTCATGTAATTGTCAATAAAAGCCATTGACACTTATGAAATGCTTGTGATTATACTTCAGTAACAGTTAGTAAGATCTGACAAAAAGATCTAAAAACACTGAAGCAGCAGACTTTGTGAAAATTAATATTTGTGTCACTCTCAAAACTTTTGGCCATGGCTGTACATTGTGTGCAGAGTGCAAGACTAGCTATGACAGCATAACTAAAAGGGAGAGCCAGAAGGTAACACAGACATGAGGGCTCCCTGGGACATAAGGCAGCCAGCCACTCCACCATCAACAAACCTGGGTGAAGGCAGGTACTGTGGCAGGAGACCATTTAGCGCTTTATAAGTCAATAGTAGTATTTTATAATCAATGCAAAATTTCACTGGGAGCCAATGCAGTGTGGATAAGATAGGGGTGATGTGGTCATATCTTCTGGTTCTAGTGAGGACTCTTGCAGCTGCATTCTGGACTAACTGGAGTTTGTTTATGTTCCTACTGGAACATCCAGACAGTAAGGCATTACAATAATCCAACCTAGAGGTGACGAAAGCATGAACTAATTTTTCTGCATCATGTAGTGACAATATATTTCTTATCTTAGCAATATTTCTGAGGTGAAAGAAGGTTGTCCTAGTAATATTATCTACATCAAAGGAAAGACTGGAGTCAATAATCACACCAAGGTCTTTTACTGCTGCACATGATGAAACAGAAAGGCCATCCAGAGTTACTATGGAATCAGAAAACTTACTTCTAGCTGCATATGGTCAAGCTGTGGGATAAGTTGCCATGCTGGGCCCTTGAGCAAGGTCCTCAACCCTCAACTGCTCAGATGTACAAATGAGATACGGTGACCATATTCTGGTTTTCCAAAAAGAGGACACCTTTTTTTAATAGCGTTCAAAACAGTGCTACTAAGGATGCAAACTTTAACATACTGAAAAAGACACACTATTAGCGTCACATAAATATGTATAAATAAAATTGGTTTCGCTCTGCCCACATTTTACATTTTTTCCTACATTCTTTTGAATGTTCATGGAATAAAATAAAATATCAGATGCCACGAGTGGACCTTCTGCCATTATTTACATATTTGAATGGCCATGAAATGTGAAGCAATGCGATAACATGAAATTAAAAATGACCTTATATGGCCATGGGCATTGTTTTGACTCAGGACAGCTGTCATTTGCTGCTATTGTCAAGAAACTATTTGATGCTGCTTCGGCTTCGCGCGTTCACTGGGAGGAGGCTAATGGTTGAGAAGCAGGAATTTGGCCAATAGTTGCTTCAAGCATTTTATAATCAAACCAATTGGTGTGCGAGAAGGTGGGAATTACAGAGAGGGGTTAAAGCAATGCAAATATGTGCACACATGGTGCAGTATTAGACCATAAGCACATCATAATGAAAGTAAAGCCAATCCCGGATATTTTCTCAAATTTAGAAATCCTGGCCGGACGCTTTTTTAAGGTCCGATAAAGAGGACATGTCTGGGAAAAAGAGGACGTATGGTCACCCTAAATGAGATAAATGTAAGTCTCTCTGGATAAGGGCATGTGCCAAATACCATAAATGTAAATGCAAATGTAGTAGAAGTACTTCTGTCTTTACATTTACATTTACATTTAATCATTTAGCAGACGCTTTTGTCCAAAGCGACTTACAAATGAGGAGAACTGTCTTGACAGAAGTAAGCAGAAGGAAGTTATATTCCTCAACAATTAAGCTGCTGTCTGTCATCTGGCTTTGCTGAAACATACAACTGTGTGTCATCAGCATAACAGTGGAAGTTAATACCATGTTTATAAATAATTTAATCCCAAGGAAGCATATATAGAGAAAAGAGCAGAGGGCCAAGAACAGAGCCTTGTGGAACACCAAAGTTTACCTTGGCATGCATAGAGAAGTCACAAATTACATCTACAAACTGATAGCAATCAGACATATATCAAATAAGACACATTCTAGTCTATCAAGGAGAATAGTATGATCAGTGGTGTCAAAAGCTGCACTAAGATCAAGCAACACAAGCAAGGAGACACAGCCCTCATCAGAGGCCAGTAGTAGGTCATTTACCACTTTAACCAGTGCTGTCTCTGTTCTGTGTTCAGGCCTAAATCCAGACTGATAGATTTCATGAATGTTATACCTAACTGCTGTGCTACAACCTTTTCTAGAATCTTGGAGACAAAAGGGAGGTGTGATATTGGCCTATTGCTGGACAATGGATCAAGGTCGGGTTTTTAATCAGGGGTTTGATAACTGCTAGTTTATAGAACTTAGATACATAGCCAGTGCTAAGGGAAAAATTATTATTTTTAATAGTGGTTCGATTGCTTCTGGTAGTATCAGTTTGAAGAAACATGTAGGTAAGGGATCTAGCACAAAAGTTGATTATTTTGATTATTTTGGTCTCTTGAAGGAGAGTAAAACATTCTAATCGTTGATCTGATATTGTTATATTTTCATCTATATGGCCAGTTATCAAATTGTATGGCTTTAAATTAATAGTCTGAATTTTGTGCCTAATATTGTCAATTTTATCAGTGAAAAAAATCATGAATTTATCTCTACTAGATTCTGATGGTGCGCATGTTTCTGTTGTGGTCTTATTACTACATAATTTTGCTACAGTATTAAATAAGAATCTGGGATTATTTTTGTTATCTTCAATTAGGGTGGAGAGGTATGCTGATCTCGCAGTGCTAACAGCCTTTCTATAGAGAAGCTCTGATGGTGTTGGTGATGATGATGATGATGTTGATGATGGTGATGATGATGATGATGGTGATGATGAAGGTAATGAGAAGGACAGCTGGTAGACAGGATCAGGCTCTGACGTTTTTCCTGTGTTAGCTGCAGTGATCAGTGTGTGATTAGCATGTCAAAGTGTCTTTGTCTCTGAGGTGTAAGTGTTTAGTGGGACAGACACACAGCGGGAGGGAGGGCTTAGAGGAAACACACACACACAGACAGAGAGAGAGAGAGAGAGAGGGTGTATAAGTGTCCCTCAGAGAGAGAGTGAAGCACATACAAAAATACAATAATTGTAGATACATAGATAGATAGATAGACAGATAGATAGATAGATAGATAGATAGATAGATAGATAGATAGATAGATAGATAGATAGATAGATAGATAGATAGATAGATAGTCCACAAGGTTTCCAGAGAACTAGGAGTTTTTGGATAATTTTGCTGTGTAAGTGCTTCTAAGGTTGTATGAGATTGATAAACCAGTAGATATTCTAGTAACTGTCGTTAAAACATGGCATTCAATCCATGGGCTTCCAAAGTTCAGATCAGATTTGATTTTTAACGATATGATGATTATTAACCATATTTACATTATTAACCCGACTGTATATCTAAAACTTCACTCCCATTTATTATGGAGAATGTTGCTGTAGGAAGAACTCCACAGACCTGGCCCTTTCATAATGCTGTTGATAATGATGGATGAAAAAACTGGAGCTCCTCAAATGTGCAGTTAGGAATGTCATCAGTGTATTAGAGAGAGATTAGATAGTGTGGGTATCTGTTCAGCAGAGGCGTCGCTAGAGGGGCAGATTTCTGGTTTGAAAAGCCCCTGAAATATTTGTAGACAGTTCCAGATGTTTATATTTTAAATGTTTACTCGTGGAGGCTTAACATAACGCACATACAGCACAAATAACAACAATTGTACTTTAGTGATGTTCCTGATGGTCAGACAAGTAATCATTACGATTCCATAATCAGCCCAGATGTCAAACTCACACTCTCTTTAGTTTGTTTAATTATATTTTACTGGCTACCAGCTTCTACGATGAGAACCATGACGGTTTCTGTTAACCTGATCTCTGAGAGATATGGATATGGAGGTGATGGAAGATGAAGTACTGGAGGTTTACTGCAGGATGAGAAAAAGTGCGTAGATCTGGTTTTATAAGATGAAATGTCATTTCCCCCCATTACTCATATCTCATTTGAACAAATTTTCAGTGGAACTTTCATAAAGGTATTTTATGTTCATGTTCTAAATATGGGGAGACTGGTTGATGTTCCTTAAATGATTAAATAAGAAATTTTGCTCAGCAAATCCAACTTTCTGCATCAGAGGGTCATATTTTAGTGCCTTTACTAATACGTCTAATCTGAGAGTAAAGCTGGAAGTTAAAGCTGAAGCAGTTGTATTTGTTGTCCATTGTAATACATTTACTATAGATAGATAGATAGATAGATAGATAGATAGATAGATAGATAGATAGATAGATAGTAATGTGTATTGGATGATAAAGGTACACACACACACACACACACACACACACACACACACACACACACACACGCATGCAGAGTAACTGCTGTGTGTCCTTAATGAGTAAACACTGAGTGGCTTTATTGTTAGTGAGGATTATTTCAGGAGTGTGTGTGTGTGTGTGTGTGTGTGTGTGTGTGTGTGTGTGTGTGTGTGTTTAGCTCTTTATCTGAACACCATCAGGCGAACAGCTGACGCTCAAGGGTTCGTCTCTTGCCCGTTTCTCCTCACCGTGTGTGTTTAAGTGTGTGTGTATGTGTGTGTGTTGAGGATATAAAGAGACCCTGACATCCTCTAACACACACGCACACACACACACACACACACACACACACTCACACTCACACTCACACGTACATTCACACACACTTGCTGGAGCTGCATCAGTTTTTTACTACTCTTTTATTTCTTTCTTTTTCTTTCTCTAAATTACTGACACATCGCTGTTTCTTTATCACTTGAGTTTTTCTTTATTTCCTCCTCTAACTTATAGAACGTTTCTTAATTATCTAATTTAAAAACTAAATTTTTTGTTTTTTTTCTGTACATTATAGATACACATAATTTCTCTCCTTCTTTTCAATCTTTATTTGTAATTATTTTTCACTCCTTCTTTATCACTTTAATAATTGTTTTCTGATCATCGCACGTTCATCACATTTCCTGGATCTTACCCGGCTGAGGCTTTCTTTAATCGTCTCGTGTTCCGGATGGACAGAATGGAGAGAATGGTGAATTCAAATACTTTTATATTTACATTTATTCATTTATTCCATGAGGCTAAACCCTCAGAAAGGGGGCGTGGCCTGCAATCTGCAGGCGGATCTTGTTTGTTAGAAGCGATACAGTAAAGAATATTGTTGAGATTCTTCATAATATAGACTATGTTTATGTTTATGATTACTGTATGTTGTGTGTGTGTGTGTGTGTGTGTGTGTGTGTGTGTGTGTGTGTGTGTGTGTAGAGGGTGAAGCTTTTGGCTTTTTTGTGTGTTATTGCCCACTGGTTGTGACTGTGATCATTTAAAAGAAGACGGCGACAGGATGTATTATACTATCTTACAACCACAGCGCTGTTGAATTCTGGACTCTGATTGGTCAGAAGGTGTTGATTAATTCTCTATAACAGCGGCTCTGACAGTAGCGCAGGTTTATATTAATGCGCTCATTTTAACACGTTATCGTTTCTATAGTAACGGCTCGTTCACGGGGACGTGTACAGCGGACGCTCCACTGATAATAAGTAGATAAAAAACAATTGTTGATACGTTGAAGTTTTCTTAAAGTAAGGAGATGTTTATGTAATGTTTATGGAAGGAGTCTCCAGTGTCAGTGCTTTGTAACAGTCAGAGGTGAAGCTGTAACTTTAAGATTTCCGACATCTTCAGGACAGAAGAGTTTATGCTTCTTTACGGTTTCGAGTTAACACGACAATCTGCGTCTTTTGTCTTATTAACTTGAAGAGAGAGAGTAAAGAGAGAGAATAAAGAAAGAGAATAAAGAGAGAGAGTAAAGAGAGAGAGAATAAAGAGAGAGAGTAAAGAGAGAGAATAAGGAGAGAGAGTAAAGAGAGAGAATAAAGAGAGAGAGAATAAAGAGAGAGAGTAAAGAGAGAGAATAAAGAGAGGCTGGTGAGGGAACCAGTGTTTACAGCTGCTATAACGTAAGTGACAACAGGAACTCACTGGTTTCATGGACGTTCCACAACATTAACTGTGACTATAAATGAATAAACATGACAGAACTTTCACAGTGGTGTTGGTGTTGATCACAGATGAAATATTGTTCATCTCTCAATTTACTGTTTAGCATTTTATTCATTGATTTAATGCATGTTTTGAATCTGTATTATTGACTTCTGTAATAGTTCATTAATTATTATTATTTTAACAGAACACAGCGTCATGGAGGGATTTAGATGACAATCGCTCGACTCCTTCCATTGGCACACCGGGACCGTCCAGCGGCGGCCATGTTTCTCACAGCGGAGACAACAGCAGTGAACTGGGTGAGCAAAAAAATACTATTGATTTATTTTGTTTATTATACTTAAATCTCAGGGCCGTTAAAAGCGTGTTATCCTGTGTGTAGTTTTGTGTGTAACTCTGCTCTGTGTTGTGGAGGATTTGCTTTGAGGAAACGTGTTTACAGCCTGAGTGGTTTTGTGTTTTTTTGTGTGTTTTGTGCAGTAAAAATAGCTTTAGGAGCCTGTGTGTGGTTGGCTGAGCTTCAGCAGCTCACTCCAGAGAGAGAGGATGAGAGGATGAGAGAATGAGAGGATGAGAGAATGAGAGGATGAGAGAATGAGAGGATGAGAGGATGAGAGAATGAGAGGATGAGAGGATGAGAGAATGAGAGGATGAGAGGATGGGAGAATGAGAGGATGAAAGGATGAGAGGATGAGAGGATGAGAGGATGAGAGAATGAGAGGATGAGAGGATGAGAGAATGAGAGGATGAGAGGATGAGAGAATGAGAGGATGAGAGAATGAGATAATGAAAGGATGAGAGGATGAGAGAATGAGAGGATGAGAGGTTGGGAGGATGAGAGGATGAAAGGATGAGAGGATGAGAGAATGAGAGGATGAGTGGATGAGAGGATGAGAGGATGAGAGGATGAGAGAATGAGAGGATGAGAGGATGAGTGGATGAGAGGATGGGAGGATGAGAGGATGAGAGGATGAGTGGATGAGAGAATGAGAGAATGAGAGGATGAGAGGATGAGTGGATGAGAGGATGAGTGGATGAGAGAATGAGAGAATGAGAGGATGAGAGAATGAGAGGATGAGAGGATGAGTGGATGAGAGGATGAGAGGATGAGTGGATGCTTTGCAAGACAATGAAAGAATAAAGGAGATAAAATAACAAGCAGCACAAATCCTTTCCTTCTCTTTCAGACTCACAATAGCGAGACATTCTTCAGCGAGTTCTTTAGCTGTCCCTGTCCCGGTGTTTATATTAACTCTTCACATTAACAAACATGTTTTACTGGGTTAGTTAATACACCATCAGTTTTACCTCTAGTGCCTAACACTGCTAATATTAACACTTACATTTGCAAAGCATTCAGTATTTATTTTAAACGTGTTTTTTTTTTTCTTTTGTCTTCGTTAGAAATATATAAAATTGTTTGTGAATTTAGGTAAGAAGAGACTCATAAAGAAAGTTCTGTTTACATCCAAAGTAAGAAAACATTGTAAGTGTTTGTATATCTATAAATGATGAAATACTATATACATTTTTTTGTTTGTTTGTTTGTTTTCAGAATAAAAGTTTTCCAAATGAGCAAAAATTGGTCTAGTTATAAACAAGGGCTACTTTTTAAAACATTTCCATTGTGTTTTAGCCATGTTAGCATGTTTATTGCTGGTGATATCAGAAATCGATGGCTAGAAATTTGTGTCAGATTTAGAATTACAGTCAAAATATTCAACTAATTAATTCATTAATTGAATTACATAAATATAAATAGGAAACATAAACCATTTTTTCATATATCTCTACAAATATCCACATATACACACGCACATATCGTGTAAAATATAATGTGATTAGGTAAACACCTTCATTAATCTGATTGGTTGCTTTGACCTCTGACCCGGGATCAGCTGATTATCAACACTGAACGAATTACTGCAGATGTTTAATATTAACATTTAAACAAACAATTAATTGATATATTCTAGATATTATACAGTATGTAATATATTACAGTAAACTATGTTCAAGAGAGATTTGCTAGAGAGAGATAGAAAAGGAGAGACAGAGAGAGAGACAGGAAGAGAGACTGACAGACAGGATGTGTATACAGTACATGTATATATATATATATATAGTTTTAATGATAAATTGTCAGAAGCTCCTTCTACATGCTGTCCATGAAGAAAGCACAGTTTAGGTTACACATTATAAAAGCTTTTAAAGTTTATTGTCAGGTTTATTTTTCTCTCACATCTGTGACATTAGTTTATAAACTTTATAAAGTGTATAAAATGTTTGTTGGAAATTTTTCATTTGGTGAAATTAAATCTTGATTTGATCTTGTGTGTGTGTGTGTGTGTGTGTGTGTGTGTGTGTGTGTGTGTGTGTGTGTGTGTGTGTGGAAGAGCATGCTGGGACGTCTTTTGTCCACATTAAGCTTTTTTTTTTAACAACAGCAGGGGACGTGTGAGGTCATGTGACCTTCTCACCTCAGAAAAAAACCTTTTTAAAGACACTTTTCAGGCTTGGAAAAGTCAAAGGTTATTGAGGAGTCACTATTACCTACATCTAGGAAATTCTTCAGTAGTGTGTGTGTGTGTGTGTGTGTGTGTGTGTGTGTGTGTGTGTGTGTGTGTGTGTATTACTAGGAATGGCCATTAAAGAAGGACAAATCTAAACAAAAGGAGTTAACAGGAACTGTCATCAGTCTCTAGATTTTCTTGTGCACACTAGCAGTTGGAACTTATTCTATGTACAGTATGAATGATAAATGAGATCCCTGGTGTTTTTGAGGTCAGGGTCTAGTTCTGAAAGTACTGCTGCTGAAGGTCCAGGTTCTGCTGAAGGTCCAGGTTCTGCTGTAGACCCTGAGCACTGGGGGAGAGTAGGACCAGGTCATCTGAATACAGCAGGAGTTTAATCTCTGAGTGGTGTAGAGAGACTGTATAAGCTGTAGAATACTCTAAAATGGAGATCTCTCTCTCTCTCTCTCTCTCTCTCTCTCTCTCTGGTTTAGGGGATGGTCTAGAGAGCAGTCTGGCTTCCCCGGGGACGGGTGATGAGGATGACCCTGATAAGAAGCGACAAAAGAAGCGAGGGATTTTTCCCAAAGTGGCAACTAACATCATGCGGGCGTGGCTATTCCAGCACCTCACAGTAAGACAAGAACCTCACTGCATGAGAACCTCACTGCACAAGAACCTCACTGCATGAGAACCTCACTGCACAAGAACCTCACTGCATGAGAACCTCACTGCATGAGAACCTCACTCCTCCACACGTTCCTTCTGTACACTGATCTCTGATCGTTTTTTTGTTGTTGTTGTTTTTTATGACACCTACTTGACCTCTAATAAGCCCATCTCTTCAACCAGTCTGAGAGAACCAATGTCAAGCTGTCTGTCTCTCTCTCTGTCTGTCTCTCTCCCTGGCTCCATCTATCTGTCTCTCTTCAGCATCCTTATCCATCAGAAGAGCAGAAGAAGCAGCTTGCTCAGGACACAGGACTCACCATCTTACAAGTGAATAACTGGTGAGTGACCTCTGACCTCTGATCCCCCGAAACCCCTTTGATAATTGCTGTGTCTAACACCACATTTTGTTCACTATATAACACACTAGAAGAAAGAAAGAAAGAAACTGGGAAAGGGAAAAAGAAACATAACAAAAGATGCAAGAAAGAAAGAAGAAAACAATGGAAGGAAGGAAAGAAGAAAGAAACAAAATAAAGAAGAAAGGGAAATAGATGTATAATGAACACAGCAGAACACGGTGTTTCTCTGGGCTGTGCTTTCTTCATGTTGTTTGTGAATATTACGGTGTTGTTTATGTGAACACATGAAGCTGCAGATTGAATTACAGGAGATTGGGTTTATAATTACAGTTTATAATGAAGTCATAAATCAGACCCAGATTACAGCTGATCTTATTATTACACTCCAACACCATCATCAGTGTGAAATAATTACAGTCCTGTAGAGTCATTACAAACCCGAGTGTCACTGTAAATGGTTTATTCTAAACACATTAAAACAGAATGACTGGTGGGACCAGGGTTGCCAGATTGTGTCTCACACATTGACCTACATTTTAATATCATTAGTCTGTAAATAAATAATGGTGTGCTGATGGACATCGTGTCATTTAGTGTAATCTGGCTTAAAGATTGTTTTACTCCATCAGGAAGGTTTTAAAGTTTATTGTCTGTTGTTTATTGTCTGTGTTTACTGCAGTGTGTTTATTGTTGGTGTTTACTGCAGTCTGTTTATTGTTGGTGTTTACTGCAGTGTGTTTATTGTTTGTGTTCATTGTAGTGTGTTTATTGTTCACATTGTTTGTGTTTATTGTAGTGTGTTTACTGTAGTGTGTTTATTGTAGTGTGTTTATTGTTGGTGTTTATTGCAGTGTGTTTATTGTTGGTGGTTATTGCAGTGTGTTTATTGTTGGTGTTTATTGCAGTGTGTTTATTGTTGGTGTTTATTGCAGTGTGTTTATTGTTTGTGTTTATAGCGGTGTGTTTATTGTTGGTGTTTACTGCAGTGTGTTTATTGTTGGTGTTTATTGTAGTGTGTTTATTGTTGGTGTTTACTGCAGTGTGTTTATTGTTTGTGTTCATTGTAGTGTGTTTATTGTTCACATTGTTTATGTTTATTGTAGTGTGTTTATTGTTGGTGTTTATTGTTTGTGTTCATTGTAGTGTGTTTATTGTTCACATTGTTTATGTTTATTGTAGTGTGTTTTTGTAGTGTGTTTATTGTTGGTGTTTATTGCAGTGTGTTTATTTTTGGTGTTTATTGTTTGTGTTTTTGCAGTGTGTTTATTGTTTGTGTATATTGTTGATGTTTGTTGTAATGTGTTTGTTGTGGTGTGTTTATTGTTGGTGTTTATTGCAGTGTGTTTATTTTTGGTGTTTATTGTTTGTGTTTATTGCAGTGTGTTTATTGTTGGTGTTTATTATAATGTGTTTATTGTTGATGTTTATTGTAGTGTGTTTATTGTTGGTGTTTATTGCAGTGTGTTTATTTTTGGTGTTTATTGTTGGTGTTTATTGCCGTGTGTTTATTTTTGGTGTTTATTGTTTGTGTTTATTGCAGTGTGTTTATTGTTGGTGTTTATTGTAATGTGTTTATTGTTGATGTTTATTGTAGTGTGTTTATTGTTGGTGTTTATTGCAGTGTGTTTATTTTTGGTGTTTATTGTTTGTGTTTATTGCAGTGTGTTTATTTTTGGTGTTTATTGTTTGTGTTTATTGCAGTGTGTTTATTGCAGTGTGTTTATTGTTTGTGTTTTTAGGTTCATTAATGCACGCAGACGGATAGTGCAGCCCATGATCGACCAGTCCAACCGAGCAGGTACACTGACTCACCTGTCCTGACTCAGACTCCGCCCACATGTCCACTCATATACAGAGATTTTGGAAAGTGTAGTTTTGTCTCTGGACTCAGGACCTGGGTTTTGATTACAAGCTTCACCGTCTTCATGCTTTATAATTTGCACAGTCAGAGTGGGTGGATTAGCAGTAGGACAGAGACTCTAACTCCCGGGAATAAGTCCCAGCGTACGTAAGAGACGTGAGTTCTCACGTGGAGAGTGATACTGTTATCAGGTATATCAGTCCGATATCCTGCTCGTTAGTGTAATCCTAGTGTACGTTGTCATGCTAATGAACAGATGACATGAAATCACAGTGATCTGGAGATATTTCACAACAAATGAGCAAAGAAAAGCAGACTGCAGAATATCAAGAGGAGGAACTACAGCATCTTCCTACAATACGCAAAACACCTTAAACATAAAACTCTGAGAGAAATGGTGTTACGTTTATAAGAAGGCTGTTGTATGGAGATAAGGATTCGTGTCTGATGTCGGTTAATATTTGTGTTGTGTTTTGTGCTGCAGTGGGTCAGGGAACTCCGTTCAGTCCGGACGCTCAGACGATGGGGGGCTTCATGTTGGACGGACAGCAGCACATGGGCCTTCGACCTCCTGGTACGGCAAAAAATAAATAAATAAATAAATAAATAAATAAACCAGTCTAATCGTTTATTATGTTTATTATTATATTATATTATGAAGCAGATTTATTTTACTATAACAGCATGTCCCCTAATGTTTTGTTCCTCTTTGCCAAACATGACACTTTTTATTTATTAATGAACAACACGTCATAGTTTTTATCCATTTACAGTTGTAATGTTTGTGAAACCAGTGAGTTCCTGTTGTCACTTACGTTATAGCAGCTATAAACAATCGTTCCCTCACCAGCCCTCTCTTTATTCTCTCTCTCTCTCTCTCTCTCTCTCTCTCTCTCTTTATTCTCTCTCTCTCTTTTTTCTCTCTCTCTTTATTCTCTCTCTTTATTCTCTCTCTCTCTCTCTCTCTCTCTCTCTCTCTCTCTCTCTCTCTCTCTCTCTTTATTCTCTCTCTCTTTATTCTCTCTCTTCAAGTTAATAACCGAAAAACCGTAAGGAAGTAAAGTTACAGCTTCTGACTGTTACAAAGCTCTGACACTGGAGACTCCTTCCATAAACGTTACATAAACATCTCGTTATTTTAAGAAAACGTCACCGTATCGGCGTTTACACGTTTTTAAATCTGTTCACATGGAGCATCGCAGTACACGTCCCTGTGAACGAGCTGTTACTATAGAAACGATAACGTATTAGAAGGTTATGAATTTAAATATGAAATACGTGTGCCGTAGGTGCGATGGGAGGAATGGGCATGAACATGGCGATGGACGGACAGTGGCACTACATGTAACACTCCAGCGGGGACTGATGCAGGTGTGTACGGTTCCATTCAAATCCATAAAACTTTATTATCTTTGTACACTTTATTACACTTATAGTCTGATCATTACACACATTACAACACACACAGAGAACAACACCCCAGATCTGTAAGCTCTAGTGTCTGATCAACCAGCAGTTCTAATAAGAACCCTAGAACACATCTAGCCGCCTTTTTGAGTTTTCACTCCCCTCCATCTTTTCTCTCGCTCCGTCTGGCGGGGAAATCGGATTAGCCATCGGCCGTAATTTCGCTCTGATATTCCTCCGTCTCGGATCTTTCGGTCTCGACACAAATGAAGACGTATGATACACTCACGGAGGCGAGTTTTATTTAACACACACACACACACACACACACACACACACACACACACACACAGTGGTGCCCAATGAGCCGCACGCTAACACTTACTGTGATTAATAGTGCTCTTTTATATGGAAATACATGCAACCCCCCTACACACACACACACACACACACACACACACACACACACACACACACACACCGAGTGTTTATTAAATTGACTTTATTCAAGCAAACATTTCTATTTTCTTCTTAACGTAGTCTTTTTTTAACACCACATGATAATTATGGCTCTTATCGAGTGCACTTTCGATCACAGAAGTGCGTTTCCTTCTTTTATTTGATCACGAATAAAACAAGTCATTTTGTTTTTCAATAAAAAACTATTTTTCAGTAACCTGATCAATCAAATGCTGAAATAATTACATTAAAATGTTGACACTAATGATACATTAATGCTAACACAGACAGAAATGTTATTATAATAATTTATGGCATTGTGGTAATTAAACAATAATCATAGAAATGTAAAATGTAATTAATAAAACTGGCGAGATTAAATTGTTAGCTGTCAACTATAAAAGCTTTTTATTTAAGAATGTAAACAACGTTATTTGCTGAAATCCTTTGTTTTTGATGTTACATTTGTGTACAATAGTGAGCAGATTAAAATAAATAAGTAAATAAGAATCATCATGGCACATTTTTATCGCTGAGTGACCGGAGTTACAGGATCATCAAAGGTGGAGCTTCGGTTGAATTTGAATTTGAATCATCCAATCACATCACATCATCTGGTATAAACTGAACACTACAGTATATCAGTTCACTTAACTGAAGCGAGTGACGTAAATCACACCATAAAATAATTAGCCGAAAGTGAACTAGCGCACTAGCAACTTCTTGTACTGTTTTTTTTTTAATTATTATTATTTTAATCACACATTAAAATGGTTTAATAAATATTAGCTAGTGTGTTATGTTTTTTTTTTTTTTTAATTATAATCTGGTGATGTCATATGATTAAGCTTTTTGTGATCAGACTGATCAGATTGAGCTCCACCCCTGTTGTCCTGGAGACGGCCGTTGCTTAGGAACATGAGGATGTGAGTGTGATTCAGGCTGAACGTGTGTCTTATTATCACTTTCTCTTTTCTTTATGTCTTCTTGGCAGCTGTTTGGGGATCTCACACACACACACACACACACACACACACACACACACACACACACACCATTGACTGTGAAGAAAAAGTGTAAAGCAGAAGAGAAAAGAAGAAAAGGAAAACGGCTGGAGTTTTGAAGTCTGTGTGTTTGTCATGAATATTGTTTATAAGTATTTTTAAATTATTTATTTATTTGATTTGAAGAGAAGATTATAGACTTCTGCTTACCAAACTCATAACGCACATGAAATACTGACATAACTTTTGGACTTCTGTAAATTAAATCGCTGTCTCAGAGTACAGCCCTAAACCAGGAAGTGTTTTAAAACACTGAACTACGAAGTTTTCTCAATCTGATTATTGTCTGACTTTATTAATTATGTTTTAGAGTCTCAGTTCAGCCTCATGTTCACTATTAAACTCATAATTACATTTTTTACATCAGTCGTGACAGGACGTGTGTAAAGTTTGGTGTAAAGTTTCCCGTGATACACACACACACACACACACACACACACACACACACACACACACACACACACACGTGTGTTAAACACATACTAAATGTTTTTAAGTGATCTGAGGTGCACACACTTTCTTGTAATAAAAATTTTCTTTTCAAAATGCCTGAAATCTGTGTTTGTTTTGTTAATATTGACATTTCCATTCATTATTTACATTTTTCTTTCTAAAAAAAAAAAAATCAATGTAGTGAAACCTGCACACACACATTCCTACATGTATAATAAAGACAAAATGTTATATAAATAAATAAATAAAATGAAACATAAAGGTGTATTTGATCAGGCTTTTTATTGCTGAAAAGTAAAATTGTTGTTTTCTTTACTGCTTATTAAAAGCTAGTGATGTTTATTAAACAAGGTTACAAGGTTCATTAGCTAGCAAGCTAGCTGTGATTAATGCTCGCTAGCATGAAATTAACTAGCTAACATAATAACTGACCCATGACCAATTAAAGAAACTAGGTAATAATACTTCACTAAACTTCACTAACTAGCTTCCAATAAATTTGTTGTCTACTGGCGATTTTAGAAAGTACCTGCTAAATAATTAACCTGTGGTTAGTTAGCCTATACTAAAGATTAGCATTACATATAGGATTTATTTGACAAAAAAATGCTTAGCTAACTAATATAATAATGTCTGTGGTTAGCGTGTGCTAGCATAAATTTGACGAAACTAGCCGGAAGTTCGCTAACAAGCTATTTTTCTCCGCTAGCTAATGTCAAATAGAGCTGGATGATTCCAGGTATTTTAAACAATAACTCTGGTGAATGTTTCAGGTAAAACACTTAAAACATTAAAGACAGAATGTTTGCTTATTTTAAATATAATCATTAACATACGTCAGAAATCAGAATATCTGTGTATCCATGTAGCTTCTCTTTACTGAAACGTACTTCTCCCCGGGTCGTCCATCATACGAGGACGAGTCAAATGAAAACCATATTGTCTTTATTTATTTATTTATTTTGCATTGTTTATTGCAAAAAGGTGCTCTTTGTAATATTCCACAGCAGGAAGGTGCATCATCCAATGTTTCTGATTTTCTGATTTTTCAAAAAAGCCAACAGTTACCATGGGGTGTACTTATTTTAAAAGACTGTAATTGCTCAGGCTTTTGGGATGTCATAGCTCAGTGGTTAAGACATTGGGACTTCTGATAGGAAGGTTATGAGTTAAAATCCCAGCACTGATGAGCTGCCACTGCTGGGCCCTAAAGCAACCCTCAACTGCTCAGTCGCTCTGGATAAGGGCGTCTGCCATAAATGTAAATGTCTTTTGTTCACGCCTGCATCTCGTATCTCATTCATCTGGGTTCATGAGATCAGATCACACAATGCACTACCTAGCTAACTAACCTAATCACCAAAACTACAAGCTACACATGATTACATGTAATCTGATAAACACATCTGAACACATTGAAGACTTCATTAATGATAAGTTTATCACATATATTTTTCGCTATTGTTCACTCCATTATAATTTTTATTTGACTCATTTGATTATTTGTTTGTTTTTTTTTACCCTTGTCCAGCAGTCTAATCCAATCCATAGGTTCACATTAGTTATTATTGCCATGTTGTCTGCCATTCTGTTTGAGAGCGGGTGGTATGCAATTATACATTCAATGTGAAAAATAATATTTACAAAAACAAGTTCATCGCATAGATCATTCAAGTTCAGTAAGATGAACATACACAGTTTACTGAGTGCTGCTGTTAAAAAGTGATCTTGAGCGTTTACATTCTCACCTCTCATTGTTTCAGATGACATTATAGGCAATAAACTGGACAACATCTTTTAATAATCTTACTTTCTTCCTCTGAAACATGATCATAGCTTATTGTTTCTGTGATGCAGTGACCACGAGTTTGGTTCCTGCTGTCTGTCAAGCTGTAGGTACAAGCTGAAATGTTTAAGACGTCGGGCTACTGATCGGAAAGTCGTGAGTTCAAATCCCAGCACCACCAAGCTGCCACTGTTGGGCCCTTGAGCAAGGCCCTTAACCCTCAGCTGCTCAGATGTATAAATGAAATAAATGTAAGTCACTCTGGATAAGGGTGTCTGCCTTAAATGTTGAATTTTTACCTTAATGAAACACAACTATATACTATAAGTGCAAAGTATAAAAATAAAAGCATTTATTTTTAACAAACATTTTAATGTTTAAAAGTTATGACACAAATGTAACTGGACAGATTCCTCCTTCAGGAGTAACATACTTTTCCGAAACACTTCACAACTATGGGCTAACATGCTAGTGTGCTAAATCATTAGCCTCACTTCCAGTGACAGTAAAAAGCCTTTTTGTTACTGAGTGCAAAGTTAGGTTAAAACGCCCTTTCCCTACGAGTTTTATAATGAGTACTATTTGTTAGCTAGGATACATCATTCACACAAGAACATACCGCAGTGAATTGTGGAATGTTGTGAGTGCACTGGATTTTCTCCAGCCATTTGAACCATGGACACCGAACATGTTGGACGAAAAGGGAAACTTCCAAAATAATGGTGAATAGGGTGTGATTCCCGACAGTCTGTTTCTACTTTGTCTACTGCAGTTTCTTTCTTTTTCCTCAGACAGAAGCGAGTGAGGGCTGTGGAGAAGGGGGAAGGGGGTGATGTGATGAACGAGTGGGTCATCCATCACTTTCTGTATTCGTTTAACGTGACAGCGACGGTCAAATAGCGTTTAGCACGCGGTACCACTGTCAGAGCCGTAATGGATTAGCCCGAACCAGCCAATCAGAGGCAAGCACAGGCATTAGCATAGTTATCAGAGCCCACACACACACAAACACACACACACATACACACACACACACACACACACACACACATACACACACACACACACACACACACACACACACATGGCGTAGGGACATTCATCATCCGGGCCGACACCTGTCCGAGTTGCACAAAGAGACAAGCCGAGCTCATTAGATCAGACCCGACAGCAGAGAGCGAGACCTTTCTATCTCTTCACTGTTCTCTTCTTCTTTTCTTCTTTATCTCCTTCCTCAATCTCTCTCTCTCTCTCTCTCTCTCTCTCTCTGTCTCTTTCTCTCTCTCTCTTTCTCTCTCTCTCTCTCTCTCTCTCTGTCTCTCTATATATCTGTCTTACTCTCTGTATCACATGTGGGTTTGTAAAGAATTTCAGTGGATTTTTGGTTTTTATGTACGTTGAAAAGACCAAGGAACGTTGAAGAATTTAGATTCCAAATGCCAGGAAAAGATGTGATAATGGACTTTACAGCAGTACAGCAAATACATCCACTGACAAACACACTATAATCACACACTCTCTATAATCACACACTATAATCACACACTCTCTATAATCACACACTCTCTATAATCAAACACTATAATCACACACTCTCTATAATCACACACTATAATCACACACTATAATCACACACTCTCTATAATCACACACTATAATCACACACTCACTATAATCACATACTCTCTATAATCACACACTCTCTATAATCACACTCTCTATAATCACACACTCGCTATAATCACACACTCGCTATAATCACACACTCGCTATAATCACACACTCGTTATAATCACACACTCGTTATAATCACACACTCTATAATCACACACTTGCTATAATAACACACTCTCTATAATCACACACTCGCTATAATCACACACTCTCTATAATCACACACTCCTTATAATCACACATTTGTTATAATCACACACTCTCTATAATAACACACTCACTATAATCACACACTCACTATAATCACACACTCGTTATAATAACACACTCTATAATCACACACTTGCTATAATCACACACTCTCTATAATCACACACTCGCTATAATCACACACTCTCTATAATCACACACTCCTTATAATCACACATTTGTTATAATCACACACTCTCTATAATAACACACTCACTATAATCACACACTCTCTATAATCACACACTCCTTATAATCACACATTTGTTATAATCACACACTCACTATAATCACACACTCACTATAATCACACACTCCTTATAATCACACACTTGTTATAATCACACACTCTCTATAATCACACACTCACTATAATCACACACTCCTTATAATCACACACTTGTTATAATCACACACTCTCTATAATCACACACTCCTTATAATCACACACTCGTTATAATCACACACTCTCTATAATCACACACTCTCTATAATCACACACTCGCTATAATAACACACTCGCTATAATCACACACTCCTTATAATCACACACTTGTTATAATCACACACTCTCTATAATCACACACTCACTATAATCACACACTCCTTATAATCACACACTTGTTATAATCACACACTCTCTATAATCACACACTCACTATAATCACACACTCTCTATAATCACACACTCACTATAATCACACACTCCTTATAATCACACACTCGTTATAATCACACACTCGTTATAATCACACACTCCTTACAATCACACTCTCATTATAATCACACACTCTCTATAATCACACACTCGTTATAATCACACACTCATTATAATCACACACTCTCTATAATCACACACTCATTATAATCACACACTCTCTATAATCACACACTCTCTATAATCACACACTCACTATAATCACACACTCATTATAATCACACACTTGTTATAATCACACACTCTCTATAATCACACACTCCTTATAATCACACACTCGTTATAATCACACACTCTCTATAATCACACACTCTCTATAATCACACACTAGCTATAATCACACACTCGCTATAATCACACACTCCTTATAATCACACACTTGTTATAATCACACACTCTCTATAATCACACACTCACTATAATCACACACTCCTTATAATCACAAACTCGTTATAATCACACACTCGTTATAATCACACACTCCTTACAATCACACTCTCATTATAATCACACACTCTCTATAATCACACACTCGTTATAATCACACACTCACTATAATCACACACTCTCTATAATCACACACTCACTATAATCACACACTCTCTATAATCACACACTCTCTATAATCACACACTCACTATAATCACACACTCCTTATAATCACACACTCGTTATAATCACACACTCATTATAATCACACAGTCGTCATAATCACACACTCTTTATAATCACACACTCTCTATAATCACACACTCGATATAATCACACACTCATTATAATTACACACTCTCTATAATCACACACTCGATATAATCACACATTCGTTATAATCACACACTCGTTATAATCACACACTCTCTATAATCACACACTCGTTATAATCACACACTCGTTATAATCACACACTCGTTATAATCACACACTCCTTATAATCACACACTCATTATAATCACACACTCTCTATAATCACACACTCGTTATAATCACACACTCTCTATAATCACACACTCCTTATAATCACACTCTCCTTATAATCACACACTCGCTATAATCACACACTCTCTATAATCACACACTCTCTGTAATCACACACTCGCTATAATCAGACATTCTCTATAATCACACACTCTCTGTAATCACACACTCGCTATAATCAGATACTCTCTATAATCACACACTCGCTATAATCACACACTCGCTATAATCACACACTCATTATAATCACACACTCTCTATAATCACACTCTCCTTATAATCACACACTTATTATAATCACACACTCCTTATAATCACACACTCCTTATAATCACACATTCTCTATAATCACACACTCACTATAATCACACACTCCTTATAATCACACATTCTCTATAATCACACACTCGCTATAATCACACACTATAATCACACACTCTCTATAATCACACACTCACTATAATCACACACTCACTATAATCACACACTCCTTATAATCACACAGTTGTTATAATCACACACTCTCTATAATCACACACTCATTATAATCACACACTCTCTATAATCACACTCTCCTTATAATCACACACTTATTATAATCACACACTCCTTATAATCACACACTCCTTATAATCACACATTCTCTATAATCACACACTCGCTATAATCACACACTATAATCACACACTCTCTATAATCACACACTCTCTATAATCACACACTCACTATAATCACACACTCCTTATAATCACACACTTGTTATAATCACACACTCTCTATAATTACACACTCACTATAATCACACACTCTCTATAATCACACACTCACTATAATCACACACTCCTTATAATCACACACTCGTTATAATCACATACTCTCTATAATCACACACTCCTTATAATCACACACTCCTTATAATCACACACTCTCTGTAATCACACACTCTCTATAATCACACACTCGCTATAATCACACACTCCTTATAATCACACACTCGTTATAATCACACACTCCTTACAATCACACTCTCATTATAATCACACACTCGTTATAATCACACAGTCGTTATAATCACACACTCTCTATACTCACACACTCCTTATAATCACACTCTCCTTATAATCACGCACTCGCTATAATCACACACTCCTTATAATCACACACTCTCTGTAATCACACACTCGCTATAATCAGACATTCTCTATAATCACACACTCTCTGTAATCACACACTCGCTATAATCAGACACTCTCTATAATCAGACACTCTCTATAATCACACACTCGCTATAATCACACACTCATTATAATCACACTCATTATAATCACACTCTCCTTATAATCACACACTTATTATAATCACACACTCCTTATAATTGTTACGTTGTCAGGAGAAGGCTGGACACAGTTGCGGTGAAAAGCTTCGACACTTTATTCAGCATACATATGAAAAGGAAACAGGGCAAACAACGGGTTTTTAGAAGGCTTCGAGTCTTCGCTGAATATAAAAGCAGAGCTTGTACACACTCTCAACAGTGTTAGCGCTAGAGTACAAAAAACACACACTAAACCACGGAAGGAAAAAACGAACAAAAAACAACATTCAGCAATGAACCTTCACAACAAAAGAGTGGTTATAACAAACGGTGTGCAAACTACTAGCGCTAACAGAAAATAAAACACTTGTGCAAGTAAACTTATCACAGAGATGTGTAAGAGAGGATGAGGGCTAGAGAGGAAATCGGAATCCAGGGTACTTAGCTTAATGTTAAATGCCGTGAGAATCAGTCCAGAGTTTACTCGCTCGGCACAGTGAGATTCGGGAGGAAACGGACACTCGACATAAGGAAATGGTTTGGGAACCACAAACACGGAGCTTCGGACATCTAAATTAGAACACCAGAAACAAGAGCTACGGAAATCGGAATCCGCGCTACGGAACTAGAAACATTTCTATACTTCAAAGTGAAACTCCGTTAAACTGAACTACAAACTAATAATCCGCGCCGAGTGGAAGAAAACAGGGCTTTTTAAACACACAGAACACATACGTGAAATCAAAGGCACCTGGAAATGATAATCACATAACATGGAGAACCAATACGAAACAAGGAGGCGGGGACAGAGACATGACGCAAGACAATAACAAAAGCGCACATGGCCGAGGTAAACAAAACGAGAGTCCTTATGAATGGAGCTGGAATGCGGAAGTAAGCTACTCCATTCGCTGCGAGAGAGGGAACATAACAGAGCCCCCCCCCTAAGGCGCGGCTCCCGAAGCGCCGCAAGCTTTGTCCGTTGTGGCGGACCCGGACCCCTGGGCAAGATTAGCACATCTGCCCCCCTGGAACCGAGGCTGGTGCAATTTAATGTCCCGCAGCCGGAATCGACCGGGTCGTGACGAGGACTTGGACGAGGACTTGGACGAGGACTTGGACGAGGACTTGGACGAGGACTTGGACGAGGACTTATGCTCGGCCTGGATCGTGGAGTAGCGCGTGACCTGATGCTCGGCCTGGATCGTGGAGTAGCGCGTGACCTGATGCTCGGCCTGGATCGTGGAGTAGCGCGTGACCTGATGCTCGGCCTGGATCGTGGAGTAGCGCGTGACCTGATGCTCGGCCTGGGTCTCGGAGTAGCGCGTGACCTGGTGCTCGGCCTGGGTCTCGGGGTTGCGCGTGACCTGGTGCTGGACCCGGATCTCCGAGCTGCGCGTGACCTGGTGCTGGACCCGGATCTCCGAGCTGCGCGTGACCTGGAGCTCTGCCTGGAACCTGCTTCAGCTCCTGGATTAGAGATAGTGGAGTGAGTAGGGTAGGAAACAGAGGAGGAGACAGGGCTGGAGACTGAGGAGGAGACAGGGCTGGGGACTGAGGAGGAGACAGGGCTGGGGACTGAGGAGGAGACAGGGCTGGGGACTGAGGAGGAGACAGGGCTGGGGACTGAGGAGGAGACAGGGCTGGGGACTGAGGAGGAGACAGGGCTGGGGACTGAGGAGGAGACAGGGCTGGGGACGGAGGAGGAGACAGGGCTGGGGACGGAGGAGGAGACAGGGCTGGAGACTGAGGAGTGAGCTGGGTTATGAGTGGAGCTGGGAGTGAAAACACCCTCTGCACTGAGGAGGAGGGCTAACACCCATCCCGAAATTAAACCCATATAGCCCTCATAAAAATCAAAACCTGGACTTGGGAAATGATTGGAAATGGGGCTTGGAATCGGATTGAGAACGGGGCTTGGAGCCGGACTGGGAGCAGGATTGAGAACCGGAGTAGGAACCGGATTGGGAGCCAGGGTGAGAACTGGATTGGGAGCAGGACTGAGAACTGGATTGGGAGCAGGATTGAGAACCGGATTGGGAGCAGGATTGAGAACCGGATTGGGACCCGGATTGGGAGCAGGGCTAAGAACAGGATCGGGGACCGGAGTAGGAACCGGACTGGGAACAGGATCGGGGACCGGAGTAGGAACCGGACTGGGAACAGGATCGGGGACCGGAGTAGGAACCGGACTGGGAACAGGATCGGGGACCGGAGTAGGAACCGGACTGGGAACAGGATCGGGGACCGGAGTAGGAACCGGACTGGGAACAGGATCGGGAACCAGAGTAGGAACCGGACTGGGAACAGGATCGGGAACCAGAGTAGGAACCGGACTGGGAACAGGATTGGGAACCGGAGTAGGAACCAGACTGGGGACCAGGGTGAGAACTGAATTGGGAGCAGGACTGAGAACCGGAGTAGGACCCGGATTGGGAGCAGGAGTGAGAACAGGATTGAGAGCAGGAGTGATATCTGGACATGGGCTTGGAGTGGAGGTTTCTTCTAGAACCTCTGAGACGAGCAGGCCAGGAGAGGTTTCCTCTCTATTCGCTGGCTGCTGCTTGGGGCTGGAGGTCACCTGGTTAACCTCCAGTTGCAGCTCCGCTGGGGAGACCTCCTGCTGGGTCTCCTGCTGGAGCTCGGGGCTGGAGGTCGCCATGTTAACCTCCAGTTGCAGCTCTGCTGGGGAGACCTCCTGCTGGGTCTCCTGCTGGAGCTCGGGGCTGGAGGTCGCCAGGTTAACCTCCAGTTGCAGCTCTGCTGAGAAGACCTCCTGCTGGGTCTCCTGCTGGAGCTCGGGGCTGGAGGTCGCCTGGTTAACCTCCAGTTGCAGCTCCGCTGAGAAGACCTCCTGCTTAGTCTCCTGCTGGAGCTCTGAGGGTGCCCGCTGGTGGAGCCGCTTATGCACCCGCCAGCTGCCCTTGAAACAGTTTTGGGAGCAGAAGAAGCTGCTCCTTAATCCCTGGTTCCTGCAGGTGGGGCACTGCAGGACGGCCGGGCGGGTGCATCCCTCGGTGGAACACTCCTGGCTTTGGGGGTCTGAGGAGCAGGCCGCCACGTTAGCCCGCTTACCCCCATAATATTCCAGGAATGAGCGGTTAGGTCGGTCGCCCAGACGGTCCTTCCCCAAAAAGGTCCAGAGGTCGGGTTGGAAGTCTGGGCTTCCGAACACCTGAACCAGTAGATCCACAAAGCCCAAAACTGTTTTGAACTTCATGGATCCACTGGCAAGGTGAAGCTCTGCCCATTGGCGAGCAGAGCCGACCAAACGAGAGAGGAGGAACCTCACCCACTGTTCCTCGTCGGGCTTGGGGTCCTCCAAACTCAGGAAATAAATTTGTGCCTGCAAACAGAAACACTGTGGCCAGGTGGAAAAGCCATCAAACTCATCGGGGGGATAAACCAACGTCCATTGGGGAAAAAAAATTGAATTGTTTGCAGGCATTTTAACTGTGGCGTGGCGTGGCATGGCGTGGTGTGGCATGGCGCGGCGTGCCCTTACTTTTCCCGCTGCATCCATCTTTTGGCGGATTATTCTGTTACGTTGTCAGGAGAAGGCTGGACACAGTTGCGGTGAAAAGCTTCGACACTTTATTCAGCATACATATGAAAAGGAAACAGGGCAAACAACGGGTTTTTAGAAGGCTTCGAGTCTTCGCTGAATATAAAAGCAGAGCTTGTACACACTCTCAACAGTGTTAGCGCTAGAGTACAAAAAACACACACTAAACCACGGAAGGAAAAAACGAACAAAAAACAACATTCAGCAATGAACCTTCACAACAAAAGAGTGGTTATAACAAACGGTGTGCAAACTACTAGCGCTAACAGAAAATAAAACACTTGTGCAAGTAAACTTATCACAGAGATGTGTAAGAGAGGATGAGGGCTAGAGAGGAAATCGGAATCCAGGGTACTTAGCTTAATGTTAAATGCCGTGAGAATCAGTCCAGAGTTTACTCGCTCGGCACAGTGAGATTCGGGAGGAAACGGACACTCGACATAAGGAAATGGTTTGGGAACCACAAACACGGAGCTTCGGACATCTAAATTAGAACACCAGAAACAAGAGCTACGGAAATCGGAATCCGCGCTACGGAACTAGAAACATTTCTATACTTCAAAGTGAAACTCCGTTAAACTGAACTACAAACTAATAATCCGCGCCGAGTGGAAGAAAACAGGGCTTTTTAAACACACAGAACACATACGTGAAATCAAAGGCACCTGGAAATGATAATCACATAACATGGAGAACCAATACGAAACAAGGAGGCGGGGACAGAGACATGACGCAAGACAATAACAAAAGCACACATGGCCGAGGTAAACAAAACGAGAGTCCTTATGAATGGAGCTGGAATGCGGAAGTAAGCTACTCCATTCGCTGCGAGAGAGGGAACATAACAATAATCACACACTCCTTATAATCACACACTCACTATAATCACACACTCCTTATAATCACACATTCTCTATAATCACACACTCGCTATAATCACACACTCGTTATAATCACACTCTCTCTATAATCACACACTCTATAATCACACACATGTTATAATCACACACTCATTATAATCACACACTCACTATAATCACACACTCCTTATAATCACACACTCATTATAATCACACACTCACTATAATCACACACTCTCTATAATCACACACTCTCTATAATCACACACTCCTTATAATCACACACTCATTATAATCACACACTCGCTATAATCACACACTCACTATAATCACACTCTCTCTATAATTACACACTCTATAATCACACACACGTTATAATCACACACTCATTATAATCACACACTCACTATAATCACACACTCTCTATAATCACACACTCCTTATAATCACACACGCCTTATAATCACACACTCTCTATAATCACACTCTCCTTATAATCACACACTCATTATAATCACACACTCATTATAATCACACACTCCTTATAATCACACATTCTCTATAATCACACACTCGCTATAATCACAGACTCGTTATAATCACACACTCGCTATAATCACACACTCACTATAATCACACACGCCTTATAATCACACACTCTTTATAATCACACACTCACTATAATCAAACACTCGCTATAATCACACACTCACTATAATCACACACTCGTTATAATCACACACTCGTTATAATCACACACTCTTTATAATCACACACTCCTTATAATCACACACTCCTTATAATCACACACTCATTATAATCACACACTCCTTATAATTGTTACGTATTACCGGTGCAGTCTGAAGAGTCAGAGGAGTGTAGTCAGGTTTTATGCGCTGGGGAGATGTCGGATAATGCAGCAAAGTTTATTTGCAAACAAAAAGTGCAGTAATCCAAAAATAGCCAGTAATCCACAAATACAGAGAAATCGAGAGGAACTAAGAAGTGGTCTGGGAACCACAAACAAGGAGCTACGGACATCGGAACAAGAACTTCAAACTTACACTATTCAAAACTATTACAGAGCCAAACTAGGAACTACAGACATAGGAACAAAAACTACGGACATAGGAACAAAAGACTACACATCAAAACACTACGGAATCTAAACTAAGCTAATACACCGCGAGGAAGCAGAAACAGCACGGGGTATTTAAACACATGGAAATCAAACATGAAATCAAAGACACCTGGAAATCATCATCACAAATTAAACTAAGAACCAATGAGGAAACGGGGCAGAGACATGACGCAACACAAAACCAAAAGCACATGGCCAGGGTAAGCAAAACGAGAGTCCTTCTGACAGGCGGCGGAATGCGCTCCTTGGAATACGGAAGTAGGCTACGCCTCATTTTGCAGCATAGCGAGAGAGGGAGACAACCTAACAGAGCCCCCCCCTTAAGGCATGGCTCCCGAAGCGCCGCAAGTTCCATCCACTCTGGCGGACCTGGGCCCCTGGGCAGGATCCTAACCTTTGCCCTCCAGGACCTGAGGCTGGTGATGTCCAGTGTCCCGAAACCAGAGCAGAGCATGTCAGGTTTCCCTTTGAGCCTTGGACGAGAGCTTGGATGAGAACTTGGACGAGAACTTGGAGTGGTGCTTGACATGGTGCTTGACCTGGTGCTTGACCTGGTGCTTGACCTGGAGCTTGCCTTGGAGCTTGACTTGGAACCAGGATCGGAGTCAGCTTTAGCACCTGGATCGGAGTCAGCTTTAGCACCTGGATCGGAGTCAGCTTTGGCACCTGGATCAGGGACAGCTTTGGCACCTGGATCAGAGACAGACTTGGAAACAGACTTGGAAACAGACCTCGAGACAGACTTGGAAACAGACTTGGAAACAGACTTCAAGACTGACTTGGAAACAGACTTCGAGACAGACTTGGAAACAGACTTCAAGACTGACTTGGAAACAGACTTCAAGACTGACTTGGAAACAGACTTCAAGACTGACTTGGAAACAGACTTGGAAATAGACTTGGAAACAGACTTCGAGACAAACTTGGAAACAGACCTCGAGACAGACTTGGAAATAGAGCTGGAAACTAAATTAGAGACAGGGCTGGAGACAGGGCTGGAAACAGAGCTGGAAATTAAATTAGAGACAGGGCTGGAGACAGATTCTGAAACTGGACTGGACACTGAGCTAGGAAGGTAACTGGAGACAGAGGAGGAGACAGAGGAGGAGACAAAGGAGTGAGCTGGGTTGGAAACGGAGCTGGAAACGAAGCTGGGAACAGAGCTGGAAACGGAGCTGGGAATTAAATCAGCGTCCGAGCTGTGAATGAGAGCAAAAACATAACCAGAAATTAAACCAATATAGCTAGCAACTAAATCAGGAACTGGACTAGGAACTGGACTAGGAACAGGGTCGAAGCCTGGACTT